>OX371295.1:147883-615383 GCA_947310995.1 Yponomeuta cagnagella | reverse complement strand
TGTTTATCAGACTCATGATAAACATTATTTATTATTGTATGAAATAACTTTATTTAAACAGTCCGATTGGACCGTGTTACGCAGAAACATTCCAACCCACAATACGTAACTTAACCCGTGAACTTCGTATCACCGACGTCAACCGTTTTTTTTCTTCTCACCGTTGAAACCTTCCCTGGACTTCCACAAATATATAAAAACAACAATTAGCCAAATCGGCCTAGCCGTTCTCGAGTTTTAGTGAGACTAACGAACAGCAATTCATTTTTATATATAAGATTTTCTTGTCCCATGTTTTTGTTCAGACGTTGTATACTAGCCAGGTTTAAACACGTCTGAACAAAAACATGGAAAATAAACAAACATAAAAAAGCATATGTATAGATTTGCCCGTCTGTTAAAAACATCATACAAAATCTGTTATACCGTACATTTTAATCACTTCTCATAGCCTCTGTCTATCCCCTGTCCATTCGGGTAGGTACTTACACATTATAATTATTAACGTGGCAATTAGTTAAAGCTATGATTAAAGCTGGATTGATGTATACCTAGGTACTAGTAAATTAATTAAATTAGAAAACGTACACAGTTAAATACCATGTAGTTTACACTTGCAAGCAAAAATATCGGTTGGCGACCAAAGCGTCTAATTTTATGGACACAATTTTAATAATCAAAAAAGATTTTATTTAATATTTTGTTACAAGGAAAATCTTAATTTTATTGTTCAATAATATTATTACTAAAAATCACTTATTTTCACTCGCAAGTGTATGATGAACAGCGGCGCGGTTACTGAAAATTTAGATGACATGCTAAAAAAATGTTAATAACTATTATCATTATTAAAAAAAATAACGTTAAAATATTAAAACATAAAAATTAATAACGTTAAAATATTAAAACATAAACATTAATAACGTTATAAAAACATAAAGCACCGATTCCTCTAGAACTTCCTTACGTGAGTAGTCGCGCGCGCCGGCCGCGGGAGATGAGGTCACCGCTGCATCACACATACACACCATTGAAGGTCTTATTCGCAAAGAATTAGAGGCTAGAATCGCTTATAATTTAATTACGTTACCCACCCCTGTATATTTCATTTCATTCAGCTTTGGTCTTCATGTAAAATGTATAAAACGTGTGCAATAAAAGTAAATGTGTGAAGCTCACTGCAAAAAGGGCTAATATACTCGTAACGTTAAGGATTATTTATATGACCAAGATGTCTGGAATTAGAGCTAGCTTGCATGCATGAGGCATGATTTAGGCTGGCAAAGGCATAAATACATTCTTTATGAGGAAGTTGGACGACAGAAAAATTAAAAGTGAAAGTGAAAATATTTAAGTAATAATATAAAAAGTGAACATGGCGAGCTTATTTCAGCAGAAATCTCTTGTATCTCAGAAGGCATTGTATACGTTTCTACAATAAAATCCCTGAGGATATAATAAGCTTGCCAGAAACGCGGTTCAAAAAATGTGTAAAGCACACTTTGTGCCAAAATGGCTACCGTAACATTAAAGATTATTTAGATGATGACAATGATGTCTGGAATTAAAGCCGGTTCAATGCATGAGTTCCAGGTTTTAGAATATTTATGTAAACTCTGTTAATTTAAAGACTTTGAATAGACTAAGTTTGGAGTATTTTTTTGTCCATTTTTTTCTCCAAAATGATCTAGATTTTGAAATGGACACCTAGTTTTTTAACTTGTAACGTTCAGTAAGTAGCAGTTTCTGTGTTATTTTAAATAAAAACATTTTAATTTTGATACAAATCGTTCAAATACGGAATGCAATAATGTCTATCAAGTTGTTAGTTTCATTAATTCAGTAATATCCTCTATAATTTCTTGAGACCAAAGCCGAATGAAACTGAACATAGGTGCAAATGAACGCAGCATACCTTGTGCTAAAAAATAATGTCAGAAATATATACTTTTATTTAGTCTATCATCTCATCAATCAATCATTTAATTTCAAATTAAACTGAATAACTTTATACCTCGTTTATTAAGATCGTATACCTGCTGAGAAATCTGCTTCTGATATTTTGATTGATTTCTCACAATAATATAAATGAATGACTTTCATTAGACCTTCTAGCGTTCTCTTCATAAGTGAATGAAGGTTTAATATTTTTGTATCAGAAAAACAAAATGTTACTCTCAATATTATGTTAACATCTCTGAACTCTGTAAAAAACACATAACGATTTGTTTTGATAAATTTTGGTTTGTTTTGTTGACGTACTTCCGGTTCCGCCCTCAAATTCTTTTTTTTTACTTTGATAATTCATTAGAGCAGCCCAAAGGCCGATTTCTGAATGGAGAAATTCAAGTAAATACTTAAGTAACGTTCTGTCACGCTGTTTTCTGTGAAATTCGAAGAGACAGCACCACACTTAACTATTTACTTAGCGAAATTTTCAATCCAGAAACTGGCCCCAAATCGATATTAGATTAGATGAGATTAGATTACATTAGGATACTTTATTGTACACACTACAAAATACTTACATAGGTACCTAACTTTTGCCGTAAACAATTGGCGTCTTATCGTTAAAAGCGATCTCGATATACTCGGACCAGGTTCTCAAAATTATCCATTTTCTCGCAAAAAAAGAACTTTCTTAGGGCAATGCTCATCGATTTTTTTATGGTGAATTTGCACTTTCGCCCCTATCGGCCAGTAAATAAAGGCCAACTCACCGTGATGGGCCGAGCCCCGCTTGGCGTAGAGCTTGAGCTTGTCTCTGAGTGCGCCGCGCTCCGTCTCCAGAGAGTCAATGTCCTGCTGAAGGTGGTCCATTGTCTCCTCGAACTCCTTCTCTTTCCTGAAGAAATCAGAAATCAATCATTTATTTCAACGTTAAGAATTTCCGTGTGGCGCCGGATTCAGAATAGCGTCACTCCATTAATTGGAGTAATTGTTAATGATCTCCTGGTAATTGATTTCCTTAGTCGCCTTCTACGACATCCACGGGAGGAAATGGAGTGACGCTATTCTTAATCCGGCGCCACACGGAATTTGGAATATATCTACATTAAATATTTAACTAGGCGATTATTGTGGGCGAGTCTTCCCTAACCCCTCAATAGCCTGTTAACCTATAGCCAACCCGTGCAACTTCCTCTGTTCGTCCAACTCGATAGCACCAAGCCCCCCACTAGCCCCAAACCTCAGCCAGCTGGTGTCCAGCCAGCTAGCACACTTCTTAAGCTGGTCGTGCGGGGTGTCTCACTTTCTCTAGCTCTCTATGACCCCCAGCAAGCTCCACCCCCACCGAGCCCTGCACGCCGCGTTACGGGTACTGACGGACGACCAGCGCTGGTGTACCATCATATCTCCAGCTTATGCTGAGTCAGAGCCCTTTTGCATTTGCCGCACCCACAGTACACACACTGGATAAGGCATCGCTGTGTGTCTCATTTGTGAATGTTTTTTTTTTTGTAATAATGTTTCATTGTGCTTTGTGTGTGCTCTTACGACTGTATTATTGTTTTTATTGCGTGAGTGTGTGTGTGTGTAAATGCAAATAAATAATTCATCTATTATTATTATTATTATTAATTCTTTATTGCACAAAGACAGTGTACAAAAGGTGGACTTATGGCATTTTCTACCAATCAACCTACCTCAATCTATTTATCAATGTCCGAGTCCCCAACTAACACCAACCCCCAAGCTAGCCCAGCCCCCAAATAGATTCAACCCCCCACCCCCAACTCACTGCTTGAGCTGGTTGTGCGCGTCGTACAACTTCCTCAGCTGTACCGCCTAGAGGTCTACACCTCACTTGTAGATTCGCTCTTCCTAATCTAACGCTAGCTCTAACACCCACCTTGCCTCAACCCCCAGCTAGCCTCAACCTCCAGCTAGCCTCAACCTCCAGCTAGCCTCAACCTCCAGCTAGCCTCAACCTCCAGCTAGCCTCAACCTCCAGCTAGCCTCAACCTCCAGCTAGCCTCAACCTCCAGCTAGCCTCAACCTCCAGCTAGCCTCAACCTCCAGCTAGCCTCAACCTCCAGCTAGCCTCAACCTCCAGCTAGCCTCAACCTCCAGCTAGCCTCAACCTCCAGCTAGCCTCAACCTCCAGCTAGCCTCAACCTCCAGCTAGCCTCGACTCCCAGCTAGCCTCAACCTCCAGCTAGCCTCAACCTCCAGCTAGCCTCGACTCCCAGCTAGCCTCAACCTCCAGCTAGCCCCAACCCCCAGCCCCCAACTGACCGCTTGAGCTGGTTGTGCGCGTCGTCCAGCTTCCTCTGCAGCTGTTCCACCTTCAGCTCGGCGTCGCGCGCCGCCGACGTCAGTTTCCGTTCGCCCAACTCGCGCCGGATCTGCATCTCCGATAGCTCTTCCTTCGTCGCCTGGAGTTGCAATGAGACCGATATTGGGTGTTTTTGTTATCAGTTTGTTAGCTGTTGCATTTTGTTGTATGATTTTATGTTTCATCGTCATCATCATCGGCCATTCGACGCCCACTGCAGGACACAGGCCTCCTTCTTGGTTTTCATAACCATACTTTATACTTTATTGCACACATAAACTCACATGAATAAAACAAAACATTTACAGAAAAATTAAAAAGTGTACATGGTACCCCTGATGTGGTGATACGAACATTAGAAACAAGGGAGGAAAGTGTACAATAATTATTAAGTACTATATGTTAACCCAATACAATCATACATATGTACCATATATATTGGCTATAAAATTAAAAAGTTACGTAAACCTACTTATAACATGATAAATAACTAGAATACGTAAATAAATAAATAAAATAAATAAAGAAAGTGCTCTTTTCCATCATGAGGGGTTTTGCCATAATCGCGACGCTCGGCAGGCGGGTTGGCGATCGCAGTATGCGGTTGGAATCTCAGGAAGACGCTGCTGTCCGTCTCCTGGTAATTTATTTCCTTAGTCGCCTTCTACGACATCCACGGAAGGAAACGGAGTAACGCTATTCTTAATCCGGCGCCACACGGAATTTTATGTTCACGTTTTCACGTTTTAAGTATTGCGTCATCGAATAAATGTATTTTCTTCTTCTTCCTCTTCAAATTGAATATTAAGGGGCTTTTTGAAGTTCACCGGTGCCATCGTTGGAAAACATCATAGACTCTTTTACAGATCGTTTTTGAAAGTGTCTGACTATTCGGTCAATCATATTAATAGTGACATTTAGGACCCGCGACCGGGAACCTAAGGCCAACAACCGAGGACTATAAAAAAAGAAACATAAACATTTACATACAGGCACATACATTGCTTCTGGCTCCACACTAGGATACCTCGTGTCGTAGGAACCAGAAACAACGACATCACAAACATGTAAACATCCAAGTCCTGGTATTCGAGTGGTCGAGTTGTATGGTTTTGTAAAAAATGCTTATCCCTGAAATTTAATACTTTATTCAGACACTCAAATACACATGTGGCAATGTTGTGTGTGCATGCTTTAGACCACAACTTAGTACTCATGTCATATTATTACTTGTATATCGTGTAATGGTTGTGATCTGTTTTGTACACCAAATAAAACAAAATAAATTGGCATAAATGCTATCCAGCCCCAGGTCCGTGATCCTGGGTTCTCAGTGTGGATTCTCAAAATCACCAGAGTGAGACACTTTTTCCAAAAACGTTCAGTAAAAGAAGACAGATTGTTTTTTCATCGTCATCATCATCAGGCCACCTCTGCCCACTGCTGGGTATAGGCCTTTCCCCCATCCCGCCATCCTGCGCGGTCTCTCGCCATTCACATCCACGGCCCCCAGCCGAGCTGTCCACATCGTCCGACCGCCGGGCTGTCCCCCGTGACTGTCCCGGTCCACCTGTCGTGTTCCCACCCCGCCAGTCGCCACTTCACACTCGAGATTCGGTCACCAGTATCGTCGACCTTCGTCCGACGGTAGGTTTTTTTTTTCTCGTGATGAATCACACCGTGAGCGAGCCCGCACGCACCTTGACCAGCTTCCTGAGCTCCTTGATGTCCTGTTCCTTGTTCTCGAGCCGGATGGTGAGGGTCTTGGTTTCCTCCAGCTGCTTCTTGACGAGCTGCGCTCGCAGCACCACCGGCGGCGTCGGCTGGGGGAAGGAAAACTGCGTGAGCAGACCTGCACGCTTCTGGGCTAGTACTTGGCGACTTGAGAGTCTACTGGAGGGTGACGTTGACTTTGAATTTGTTAGCTAAATTTTTAGCGAAAGAAAACGGTGTGAGGAGACCTGCACCGCATCGGAGCTAGTACTTGGCGACTCGAGTTGAGGACTGCCGTTGCTGCAGAGTGACGTTGACTTTGAATTTGTTTGCAACATTTTACTGGGGCATTATGTCCAAAAGTCAAGTCAAAAATTTTTTATTCAAAGTAACACAGAAACTGTGACTTATTGAATGTTACAAGTAAAACTAGGTGTCCGTTTCAAAACCTAAATCATTTGGAGAAAAAACGGACAAAAAAAACTCCTAACTTAGGAGACTTATTCCGGTCACGATTTATAATCTGATGGCATTAGTTGGAAAAAATTACGTGCAGAAAAAAATATATACCGAAATTACAAAAACAATGTCCGTCAGTCAACAGTCGGCTCAAGTAAGGTTACCACATGGGTCACCTTCTTGCCGACCACATTGGTCAGCGCTATACTCCTCGTCTTGAGCACACGCAGCCAACACGGCCACGCTTGCGTCTATAAGTCACATGGGTCATCTTCTCGCCGGCCACCTTGGTCAGCAATCATATCACACAACTTGTCCCGCGCACGAAAGCTACTAAGCATCATCTGACTCTCTAACGCCCGGTTTCTCGTACACTAACAAGCTGTTAATCTACTGTTAACAGCTGTCAGTGTTTTTTTTGTATGCACTTTGGTCAATTGGCAGCTGTTAATAGCGGCGTTTTACCTGAAATAAAACGCTTATTAAATACTTACCTTATTTGAAGCTTTGAGTTTGAGATAGGTAATCTCCTTTTCCGTGCCAGTCGACGCCGCTTGAACCCTAATCGTTGCACTTTGCTAGTCTGTGACACTCTACCAACCAGGATGCCTTCCGCGTAGTAATGATTTCAGAACGCGCGACGGCGATCTTGTTTGTCATTGTGTCGAAAACCACAGGCAGGAATTAAATATAAGCTTCAAATAAGGTAAGTATTTAATAAGCGTTTTATTTCAGGTAAAACGCCGCTATTAAATCCTGTACGTTATTTGAAGCTTTGAGTTTGAGACGTGTTTGTTATCGCCTGGTGGTAGAGTATGCCAATGTGAGATGATTCACAGTTAGCTGTGTGTGTGTAATACAAAATAGTACAAAGCTGGGTAGGTACTGTACTAATGTAAAATATTCCAATAGATATCCACAGACCCAATAGTGCGAGTAATTAAATTTTACCCCAATTCTCTGAAATCAGGACAATAACACAATTTGCAGGTACTTACAAATATACAAAGGATAGATAGGTAGGTGTACACACATCAATCCATAAAATATATGGGATAGTAGGATTCGGAGCTTATGCGATCGATCTACTATGATAGAACTGTTAAAAAGTCAACAGGGTTTCTCCACTGATATAAGCATCCTTATCATCCTTAGAGTTTTCTAATAAAATTGAATAATAATTATATCACTTGTGACCAGAGTGACATAACTTAATGAACTTAATAACAAGTAAACATTTATTCTTTGACAGACTATTTTGGAAGTTACAGTTGATCCAGACCCTGCAATATTATGCCAGCTGCTGATAAAATAGTAGGCCTTCAACCTGCGTTGTAATAATAATATGATAGGTAGCTTTTGATGGGCTTTCTATACTTACAAACATGTTTAGGTAGAGCCTATATAACAGGTTTGTCTTTGAACCTGCAAAGGACCTGAATAAATTGACATGATTCAGATTTTGGCTTTGGCAATAACATTCAACTCGATTACTTATGGGCTATGGCTTTTGAGTCAAACATAACACAGTAGCACAGGAAACCGTAGTGTCGTCTATGTCTGCCATAACAGATTTAGAGAAAGGCAGCTGTGTCTGGCGAATTATTTAGATAGCTAATTAACTAATTATGTACTTCAACAACTATATTGTTTGTGGAAGAAACTTAATCACTTATTGCAGACGGGAATTTTGTTCCCGGGTAGAGTTTGCTTCAGCAACCGATAGCAAAAGAAGTGTAGATTGACGTCCACGAATGTGTTAAATACATATTGCTGGCAAAGGTATGCGAGCCTAACATTTACCAACTCCCGATAAGTCTCTCAGGCGTTTATTAAAGGTTCATGTAAACCTGCTTAGGAATTGTATAACTAAAGTGGAAAAAGAGCCACTCGTTCTTGTTTTTAGCTCTGCTCAACAAAATACAAAAAACTCAATATGGTCTGCGTCCTCAAGGGCGGTGGTTCATAGTTTGCCACTACGGTCGCATTGCGGTAGTTATTGGGACTAGGTACCCACTCTTCGTATATATACAGCTTGCCTCACAGTGACGACGCTAGATTCCATTTTTATGGCCGAGGATGTGTATTTGCTAAGACATACAGAGCCAGCTTCATGGCGGGTCGGATGCGCCGCACCATGGTGCCGAGTCCAGGAGGGCAGCGCAGGACTATTGACCAAACTGTTCGAGTAGACTTAGATTTAACTTAAGTATCAGTACCTGTATAGTGCGGATATAACATAATACCTTTATTTTATCTAAGTACTACTAACGTTAGAAGTCAGAAGTCGATCAGAAAGAATATTGTTCAATTTAACGTGAAGCAAAGGGGAACTTTTGCCTGGGAACTGGAACTTTTAGTAAGGGTGCCTTGGAAAGAGTATATAAACCGACTTGCTGACAAACTGCATTAAATAGCCCTTTATGACAAGGAACAAGCCACTTCTTTGAAAATCTTCGCCCAAGTGAAAACTTGATAAGGCAAAAATATCAAATTATTTGCTAGACAGTTCAAGACAACCATTTTCAAAACTGTTGCCATTCATCATATTATTATCTACTCGAGGTTAGTCATGTCGATGACCACTTGAGATATATCTTTGCTTATATCTTACTCGGGTAGGACATATTCGCGGTACACCTCACTGGATTGGGGCATACCTCCAATACTGCTCCCACTTGGGACCTTATGGCCCAAGGCTGGTGCTGGTGATGTAGGATCATCCTTCTCAAGGTATACGTAGTACTGACTGAGCTTGTCCAGCAAATCCATCAAAGGCTTCATCTTTGTCCCATTTTGTTCGCTAAGTAAGATAAAACCATCCTTGCGTCTCATAGCCTAAGAAAGCAGATAACATAAATACTGACAGTTCCTCTGTTATGCAGTACAGCTTATACTCCAGGCAGGTTCACTTTTCTGATAGAAGTTATTTACATAGTTATAGACCACAGCCATACCTATAGGTTACATTCACCCCCAGGGGATATAAATAGGATCCAAATTCAAAAAAAGTTGAGCCAGTTAGGGTAACTTGAAACTTCTTCCTTTTAAGCACCAGTCGAATATAGTACCTGAGGTACTGGACAAATCAAGAAATGAATTGTAAAACAAATGATAAATACTTTTCCCAGGCGGTCTCCCATCCAAGTACTAAACACGCCCGATGTTGCTTAACTTTGGTGATCGGACGAAAACCGTGTATTCAACATGGTATGGATGTTCGCTGGTTTATTATTCTGAACCATTAATTATTTAGAAGATAACCATACAGTAATGGTACCGTTGAGAGGACATTGACCCTTAAATAGGTAAGCTTAACCCAGTAATGCTGCGGATTACTTTGCAACAAAAGGTTGATCTTCAACTTGTATTTGCTGCTACTTTTGGTCACAAGGAACATAAGATAGGAAACATTGTTTAACAGTACTTTTACAGCACGCCATCTTCCTTTAGCCTTGGTAGGTAGAAGTTTTCTCACAAATAAAATGGAACTACATAATTAGCTTGTACTCTAAAGTTTCCATCGTTATGATATGTTGATAATTGTTGCCGCCCCCCCCCCCCCTTTTTGAGGGTTACATGTTATTGCTTATCCATCTATCTGTGTCTACGTCTTCGAACAGCTATGAACCGCTTCTTATATAACCTGCGAGGCATGATAATAGAAGTAATAACTACACATCAGTGTGTTGTGTATAATAATAGTGCTCTGCGAGAGTATGTGATTGCCAACTAAGTTATGCTAATAACCCCGTGAGGGTTTATTCATGTGTTGGCAAGGATACTGTAATTTTATCATTAAAATTCAATTAATAAACATTTTACATATTCCCCAAAATTGTTATGCACTCAGGCTTAGGCGACACACGCAGACCCCGCGAGGGTGTACTTAATTGTTTAGCAAGTCTGACTTTTTATAATCTTGCGAGGGTTGATATTAGGTACCATGCATAGTTGTTGATAGTACCCTACGAGGGTATGTGAATATTTGTCAACTGTAAAACTCTGTAACAGTGGATAGGTATTTACCATATCTGAGTATTATTCTACACTGTACCCTGCGAGGGCGCGTGATTGTTTGCTACTTACCACGTACCTATAGGTGTATTGTACAAAGGTAGCGGGGATATTGATTGATATACAATTGATTGCCAACTCTGTTCACCTTATAACCCTAAGAGGTCTGCTGCTTAACACATATATGCATGTTTGTACATGATATCCTGCGAGGATACTTGATTATTGTTTGCCAACTCTGATCAGGGTTCTGTGAGGGTTGATGTAGAGCCTGGCACATTACACATAGTAGGTACCATGCGAGGGTATGTGATTTTCTTGTGTTGATATCATGCGAGGCTATGTGATTGTTTGCCATCTTGGCTTAACTTAAAATCCTTCATAGGTAGTACCCTGCAAGGGTATGTGATTTGCTTGGGTTGATATTCCGCAAGGCTATGTGATTGTTTGCCAACTTAGCTTAATGTTCTTCATAATAGGTACCCTGCGAGGGTATGTGTAGCTCCATGGTAACTCAGTTGTAATCAATAACCTGCAAGGGATGATAAAAAGCAAGCATAGATGCATCCATTATAGTAGGTACCCTGCGAGGGTAGGCAGCTCTGTGGCAAGTCAGTATTTAATAACGCTGTGAGGGTTGATGTCGATTGCACATATTTTTGTATACAGTATGTAACTCCATGTACCTTGCGAGGGTAGGCAGCTCTATGGCAACTCAGTTGTATTTAATAACCCTGCGGGGGTTGATATTGACTGCACATAATATTGTTCTTAAACAGTATGTAGCTCTATATACCCTGCGAGGGTGGGCAGCTCTATGGCAACTCAGTTGTATTTAATAACCCTGCGGGGGTTGATATTGACTGCACATAATATTGTTCTTAAACAGTATGTAGCTCTATATACCCTGCGAGGGTGGGCAGCTCTATGGCAACTCAGTTGTATTTAATTTAATTAATAACCCTGCGAGGGTTGATATTGACTGTAAACAACATGTTGTATACAGTATGTAGCTCCATGTACCCTGCGTGGGTGTGTAATTGTTTGCCAGAGACCTGCGAGGTCTGGCGTACAACCTTGCCAGTTCAGATTATCAAAACTGATGTCTTTCAGATAACTTCTCGTCTTCCAGCCATCGGTCATAGACTAGTTCTTTTAGTACCGCCTCAATCATCTTTGGAATTATGATTAGTAGGTGTCATTAACCTCAAGTCTCACGAACTTCTCTTGTAACGCAACATGACTGCGTGGGAAGCTAAAGAATCAAAATCGAACTGAAAATTGCAAATATTTTATTCAACGCTGCTTGTCAACATTGACAGTAGATTAAAATATCTTCATTTACACGCCTTTGACCGATAATCGAATGGGTACTGAAAATCGGCGAGGGCACCGACACCACACCATAACTTTCGTTTCAACAAAATGAAAGATATTCATTGTCGGAATTATAACCTCAAAATCTACAAGAGTAGGATATATTATGTAAGATACTCACTGTTGACGTGGTCTTAAAACACCAATTGACATTATCAGTAATGCAATACTTACGTGTTAGATATTAACCACTCAATAACTATTATTTTACCTGAAAATTTTTTTAGGGGTTCAAGCATTTTTGTAAACTGCGTTCGTAGAAGCAGAATATTTATAACACAAACGGTAACACCGTTATATACTAATTGTCGTGTTGTTTATACACAATAGCACGAAAATATCACACTTTTTAGAATATTTGTATTTTTTGTCGACTGTCATTAGCGGAAAATTCGATGCCAATGACAAACAAGATCGCCGTCGCGCGTTCTGAAATCATTACTACGCGGAAGGCATCCTGGTTGGTAGAGTGTCACAGACTAGCAAAGTGCGACGATTAGGGTTCAAGCGGCGTCGACTGGCACGGAAAAGGAGATTACCTATCTCAAACTCAAAGCTTCAAATAACGTACAGGATTTAACAGTAGATTAACAGCGTGTTAGTGTACGAGAAACTGGGGGTAAGTCACGTAGTTATAAGCTATAAGTCAGTATAAGTCACATCGGTTACCTTCTCGCCGGCCACATCAGTCAGCACAATCATATCATACAACTTGTCCCCCACACGAAATCGACTAAGCCTCGTCTGACTCTGTGAGTCACGCAGTGTCGCTGTGAGTCAGCGTAAGTGACAAGCGTCACCTTGTCGACGGCCACGTTGGTGAGCGCCATCATGTCGTACTCCTTGTCCTGCGCGCTCGCCGCCAGCTTGGCCACGTCGGCCGACACCAGCGCCAGCGAGTGCTTCATCGTTTTCACCGGCCCGTGGTCGTCCTGTGGATATTGTTGGGGTTTTCATATTTTTTCAACAGACTCGCTCATAAAATCGCTCTAACTTCACTGCGATGAGCCGTTTTCGGCACAAATTCACAAAGCACTTCATAGATGGCGCTTATAGGCGTGCGCATACAAGAACAGGGACACGTCTGTCTGACAGCCGCATTCCGGTTCTTCTATGGCCACGTCTGTAAGCGCCATCTATGAATTGCTTTGTGAATTTGTACTGAAAACGGCTCATTAAGCACCTTATGAGACATGACACCTGTAATCAAACTGTGACTTTTTCACGAGTGAGTTATTGGGTTTTTTTATTTTATTGGTTGAGTTGCTTTGTTCTTAAAAAAGTTTCGTTACAAAAAAGATCGTGTTCAATGGTACAAATAAATTAATGTACCTATTGCTTGCTCATTTCACGCAACTTCGTATTTAAATACGTGATTTCAACTCGTACGTTTTAATAAATAAAATCTTTTTCATCCCCCCATCTCGGAAAGATTAATTCAATTCAATTCAATTCAAATATTTTTATTCATTGTAAAAACAGAATGTTTACTTAATGAACGTCAAAGTTGTTAGTTTCACAATTAATGGATTATGTGGAAAAGAAGCTAACAAAGAAACTCCACATTTATTCTTTTCAAAACACGTTTTAACTTAATTAACAGAGTTTTCAACTTAAAATATTAGTCATGAATGTGTTGAACACTAGTCACAATCGTCCTTTAAATAATATTAATCTACTGTTTAATGCCAAACATCTTTGTCTTCTAAATAATCCTTGATGTTATAGTAAGCCTTTTTGCACAAAATGTGCTTTATTAAAAACATTATTTTTGCTCTTCCATATCTGAATGCAAAAGCTGTTTTTATCCGCTAGAGGATAAAGTAAATTGAATTTAGAACATATTGTGTGCACTAAGTTTGTAAATTCAAAACATCATTAAACCTATTTACTTCTACCTCCATGGTGCCGAATTTATCATACAACTTTTTTTAAACTCAGACTCGGAACCTCCTTAGTGTTTATTTTTTTTGCATTTAGTCATTCCTGAGGTGGATTTTAGAATCCTTCGCTTTCTCGGTCATCAAAATTGAGCACGCGGTTAAAAAGCAACTTTTCACTTCTCATGCTCTAAAAGTTCGTCTTTATGTCGTGCGTAGGCGACATAAAGTCGCTTTTTATGCTCTAGAGCATAAAGTAAAATCTTCGTCGAAGACCAAGGCAATCGCTGCAACAGCCACACGAACATCTTTAACTTCATACAACAACCTCTTTATTTTATTTCGTTTCGTTCGTATTCTAAGACCAAGGCAAAGATACCAACAGCCAAAGTACACAATAAAACTTCATGAAATAAACTTATAATTTGTATTTCGTCTCATTTATTATTTTTTATATTTGTTTATTTTTCAATTTAGTAGATCAGTATAGTATTTAAGCCATAACAACAACTTATCATAGTTATAAAAAGAAAATGTTTTTATAACTGAGCAGTATGTAACGACCTTAAGTCAGGTGTCACGTCCCTACAGAAAAAAAAAAGAAAAAAAAGTTAATTGGCGGGAACCATAATTATTTTTACATGTTGCTGTTTCATTTCCTCGCAATCGAAGTGAAAAGTAGAGTGTACAACTCGTCCATAAAACCCATTTTACACTCGACTTTATATCTATCCTCGCTCGCAAGCTCGCTCGGATGGATAAACGTCTCGAGTAAAATGGTGCGTTTTATGCACTTGTTGTACAATCTACTATTGTACTCTTGTATAACAAAACTATTGTTTTTCTCTGTAATAAAGAAAACTTTAAATTCCCCATTTTTTACGCGGCTAACACGCTATTCTCGAAAAGCCAAAAAAAGAAACCTCGTTCTTTTAGTCTACGGTCGATCGCCATTGTTAGATGCGCCCGCATAGGAAAACTGATTAATTTTTCCCGCCATTGCGAAAAATGTTCACACCTCGTTTTCACTGTTGAAATCATAGTTATTTTTAGCATTATTTTCTTCACACGTGTATTGAAATAGTTATTTACACAATTAGGGCCGTAAAATAAACAAAGGCCGATATCGCAGAAGTTTATGGCCCGAGTCGCAGGCGAGGCTCATGAATATGCGATAGAGGGTTTTCTATTTTTACAGTCCGTGTTGTGTACACAATTTTATGCAACCTTCGTGAATTCAAAATGAAAGTTAAGAACTGGCTTCTGCAGCTTTCGACCGATGCCACGGAGGAACTAGTAAGGGTTATATCGTAAAACATACAATTATCGTCACTTGCATACGTGAGTTTGTTATTAACTATGATCCTTTTCCGGACTTTTAGTTACGAATGTGTATGTTCCGAAAATGTCTTCTGTCCAGCCGTTCCGTCGCTGCTGTGACTCGGTTGCCGGTAAACCTCACTGCCGGCAGCGAGTCGCGTGGTAGCGGCACAGCGGCGGCACGTGCCGCTACGTTGCTATTGCTTCTATGGAAAAATGGTAATAGTGCTTATAAGAAGAAACGCTGCTAGTTTTTCTCGACGGAACACTGCTAGTGCTCCTATGAAGAAAGGCTGCTAGTGCTCCTACGAAGATATGCTGCTAGTGTTTCTATGAAGAATATGCCGCAACGTTTGTAACGTTATCATTCTACAAATAACGCTCCACTTTAACTATCGTCCTGCCCATACCGCTACCGATACCGGTATGTCAACTGGCATTACGCTTGACACTCGCGATGCGACGGTGACGGTAAATTTCTAAGCCATCACTTTTTGTTGACGACGGTACGAACCGGACGCGAGACTTCTCGCTAATTTCTTTGCCGCTCTAACGTCGAATCATTGTTCCCAAGTATAGCGGATTTAAACCTTTTTTTTTTACTACTTAAAGTACGTTATATTTTTATGGTGCTGTGTTTCCGGTGTGGCAAACCAGATTTTCGTTTTCATGATTGCCCAGACTGTCAAAAAGAATTAAGGAATACAAAAAACCAGTAAGGCAGGGTTGTGTTACCAACAATAGCAACAATTTCGATGAAACAAACTGGCGAAATTGGCTCAACAAGGTATCATCAATCCTGCTTAATAAACCAAGTAATGACATTAGATCTTACGTCGACATAAAAATTAATGATATCGAGGCTTGTGGTCTATTGGATTCAGGAGCAGCAGTTACTATACTGGGCCATAATTCCCACGAAGAATTGATCAGTCATGGTATAAATATCTGTCATGATGACAATATCGACATTGTGGTTGAAGGAGGACATAGGTTCCCTAGCAAGGGCTACATGTTCCTGCCAATATCTTTTAATGACACCTTCCATATAATTAAGGCATACATAGTGCCACAGGCTAAAACACCTTTAATCTTAGGAATAGATTTCTGGAGACAATTTAAGTTATGCCCCAAGTACATTGGCTCTATAAGCGTAACTCAAAATCCTAATGTACCAGAAACAATCCTTAAACGTGATCAACACATAATTTCCTATGATAACCTGGATACTAATCAACGTCTAATTGTAGAAAACCTAATCGACGATTTTAAAGAAATATCAATGGAACGAAAAGGGTTAGGTCGCACCAGTGATATTATTCATCAAATCGACACCGCAGATTCCCCACCTATCCGCCAGCGGTATTATCGCATGTCTCCGGAAAAACAGAGGATTCTGACTGAACAGGTAGACGAAATGTTGAAATTGGATGTTGTGGAGCCATGCGAGAGTGCATGGTCGTCTCCAGTTCTCATCGTGTACAAGAAGAATGGACAACCAAGGTTCTGCCTAGATAGCCGGAAGTTAAACTCTGTTACCAAGCGCGACGCGTATAGTTTGCCCTATATTTCAGAAATTTTAGACAATCTGAGAGATGCAAAATTTCTATCGAGCATCGATTTATCAAAAGCGTTTTGGCAAATTCCAATTGCGGAAAATGATAGAGACAAAACAGCTTTTTACGTCCCTGGTCGCGGCACTATGAGATTTAAGACTACGGCTTTTGGTCTAACTAATGCTCCCGCGACACAACAACGGCTTGTTGACAAAATGTTTGTTCCAGACTTTGATTTAAAAGCCTTCGCTTATCTTGACGACATCATCACTGTTAGTAGTTCTTTCGAAGAACATGTTTCCCTACTTTCTCGCGTACTAGAAAAATTAAAACAGGCTAACCTGACTATAAATTTAGAAAAATGCCAATTCTTTCGCAGACGCCTCAAATATCTAGGCTATGTAGTTGACGCTCAGGGGTTGCGCACCGACCCGGAGAAGGTGGAAGCTATTGTAAACTACCCGACACCGACAAGCAAGAAGGATGTTAAACGCTTTCTAGGTACAGCAACATGGTACCGGCGGTTTGTGCCAAACTTTAGTACTCTGGCAGGCCCTCTAAACCAGCTCACTTCAAGCAAAAAGACCGCGCCACCCTTTTCGTGGACGAAAGATGCTGACCAAGCGTTTAACAAATTAAAGGAATGCCTTGCATCCGCACCGGTTCTTGCGTGCCCGGACTATAGTAAACCTTTTGAGGTGCACACCGATGCTAGTAATTACGGCGTTGGGGGCATGTTAACACAAACCATCGATGGAATCGAACGCCCAATAGCCTATATGAGCAAGTCCTTGACAGGTGCAGAAAAAAATTATAGCATTACGGAGAGAGAAACATTAGCAGTTCTTATAGCTCTCGAGCATTGGAGGTGCTACCTTGAGAATGGACAGAGTTTCGTCGTCTACACGGATCATTCAGCTCTAAAGTGGTTTTTATCACTGAATAATCCGACGGGGAGATTGGCTCGATGGGGTATAAGGTTGTCGTCTTTTAACTTTTCAATCAAACACCGTAAAGGTGTCGACAACGTCATACCAGACGCTTTATCTCGTGCAGTCCCAGTCACAGCCCTGACAACAGATACCCATAGAACGACATCGGACTCTTGGTACAAAAAACTTTATGACCAGTGCTTAAATAATCCCTCACACTTACACAACTACCAAATTAAAAACAATGCTCTGTTTAGGCTTTCTAAACAAAAAGGATTTTCCCTGACCACGGAGTTTGCATGGAAGGAAGTAATCCCAAGCGAAATGCGTGAAATGGTTATTGCAGAAAATCACACCGTGCCAACTGCTGGCCACATGGGAATCTTCAAGACCTACCATCGTCTGGCCCTGAAATACTTTTGGCCAGGTATGCATAGCGATGTTGTTAAATATATCGGAAATTGTCACTCGTGCCTTGCACACAAGCTCCCGAATCACGCCACTTTAGGAGAAATGGGTAGGCCCAAACAATGCTCTCGGCCCTTTCAGATGATTTCCATAGATTTTGTAGGTCCACTTCCAACCAGCCGGAAACAGAACTCTTATCTTCTGGTCGTAGTATGTTGCTTTTCAAAGTACTGCATGTTGTTCCCGTTGCGACGGGCAACAGCAGATGCAGTTATAAAGGCCTTGGAGGATTCTGTTTTTCTTGTACACGGTATTCCCCAAACAATTTTTTTGGACAACGGTAGTCAATTCATAAGTAAAAATTTAGACACCTTCTTTAAAAAATATAAGGTTCCGAATGTTTATTTTACACCAAAGTATACACCGCAA
This sequence comes from Yponomeuta cagnagella, assembly GCA_947310995.1. Lineage (NCBI taxonomy): Eukaryota > Metazoa > Arthropoda > Insecta > Lepidoptera > Yponomeutidae > Yponomeuta > Yponomeuta cagnagella. The sequence continues at coordinate 597,013 of OX371295.1, read as the reverse complement.
ATAAATACCGTAGAACGCTACAACAAAACGGTGATGGTAAGCATTTCGACTTTTATAGATAACGACCACCGCTCCTGGGATATTCATCTACCAAAAGTGCAGTTTGCAATAAATAACTCAGTAAATGAATCCACCAACTACACGCCTTCTTTCCTCGTACATGGCCGAGAACTCGTAACCTGCGGATCCCACTATCTGGATACTGACTTAGGTGATGAAGTTCTTTTCCTACCTCGCGATATTTACAGCGAGAATATAGGTCATCTAGCGGCTACTTTCGATAAAGTACAGTCATCACTATGGCAAGCCCATCTGAGGAATTCCACTCATTACAACTTAAGAAGAAAACGCGCTGAATTTGAGGTAAATGATATAGTGTGGAAGCGGACATATTTTCAAAGTGACAAAGATCGTTACTTTAGCAAGAAACTTGCACCAAAATTTGAAAAGTGTAAGGTAACGGTTAAAAGATCTCCCCTTGTTTATGAACTTGAAGACATGCATGGAAAGAGTTTAGGTACATGGCATGTCAAGGACTTGAAACTTAATAGAATTTAAACCCAGGTTGAGCGGATTTCTTTCGATCAGCCTACTCAAATCCTTCGGTAGCGAGCGGGGTAACTGTAACGTTATCATTCTACAAATAACGCTCCACTTTAACTATCGTCCTGCCCATACCGCTACCGATACCGGTATGTCAACTGGCATTACGCTTGACACTCGCGATGCGACGGTGACGGTAAATTTCTAAGCCATCACTTTTTGTTGACGACGGTACGAACCGGACGCGAGACTTCTCGCTAATTTCTTTGCCGCTCTAACGTCGAATCATTGTTCCCAAGTATAGCGGATTTAAACCTTTTTTTTTTACTACTTAAAGTACGTTATATTTTTATGGTGCTGTGTTTCCCCCACTGATTCGGGTAAGTGTGGACAAATCATATAATATGTATAATGCAGATCATTGTAGGTAGTTACTGTTGATTAGTTGATGGGTAATTAAATGTTTTACTCTGCTTTAATTGTGTGCTTTTGCTTTGCAATAGATCTCGAGAGGAATCGAGGAATCCCATTGTAAATTTGTCGTCCGCAATATCTACCCTCAACGAAGACTTTCAAAAATGCCTGTCCTTTAATTTTTGATTGCTATGGATGTATTACTTGTTTTCCATAAATATACTACAATTTGCTACGTTAAATCACAATACTCATCTGCTAATAGTATTTCGTACAAATTGATTTTATGTTGCAGCTAGCTCGCATTTTCTGCTAGATTTCAAAATGTCTAGTTGATTTTATCTTTAAGTTTTAATTATTTTTCCCCGTTCTGGTTTTGTGTACCGCCACACGCTTACTATAGCTAGACCTGTTCCTTGCTTCTGCTGTAGGTGGCGATACACAGAACCAAATTTACGGCCTGGTTCTAACGCCATGGAATTTCGAATTCCAGGGTTTCACGTCACGGCTCAAACCTACCAGGATCGGCCTTGTCCTGCCTGACACTACGCACAACTGCAAATCCGAGCCTTTTCGCCGGCCTTACCTGTGCTATTCGGATACTACATCCCTGGTTCTTCGTCTACAGTCTTCATCAGCGAACCAGGACAGTATAGCAATGTGTTGATCCAAAATCGTATCACGATACTGACCAAGGTCTTTTCTTTGTCACACGACCTTCTATCGAGCTGTTTTTTTTTTAAATAGAATAGGTAGTTTCCTTTTTTTCTTTTTCTACCCTACGTAGATTTATTAAATTTAATTTTGTAAAATTACTTAAATTTCTTTTATTTGCAAGCCCTTCAGGCTAAGCCTTTTTCTGCCGCCTAGAAGCGTTTCACGTTAGCAGTCTCACCTACGGGTAAACGCTATTTACAGTAGCCGCCCTACAGTACGGACGTGCCGCCCCGCAGTAGTCACCTGCTGGTACACCTTGTCGACGGCGGCGGCCCACACTGCCAGCAGCGCGTCGTGCGGCAGCGGCGCGGGCAGGCCGCCGTCGCCGGCCGCCGCGGCGCAGCGGGCAGCGGCACGTGCCGCCAGCGCGGCGGCGCGCGCCGCCTGGCTCAGCGTAGGCCCGCACGCCGTGCGGAGACGGTCCACTAGCTAAAATCAAAATTGAAGGATTTACATTCAAGGTGACACAGAAACTGAACGTCGCAAGTCATAATAGGAATTTGAAATTCTAGATAATTTTGAAAAAAAAAAAAAAGAAATTGACATAAAACTTAGTCTTTTCAAATTCTCCTCTCTTCTTTTTTAAGGTTCGTGTCTATCTGCGTATTTTTCGTTTTTGTGAGTTCTCCAAGTATGTATCTCGTGTTCCTCTCCTCGGTCGGCTCGCAGACTGTGCGGGGACGGTCTACAGCTGCGGTGGAATGTACAAGGCTTAGAGGCCCTTTTCTAATGTAAAGGAAGGCTAGATTGCGTTATGTAAATTATTGGTCAATAATAACATGTAGGGTTTTATATCAACGAGACCACGCCTTTAGTTCTAAAAGAGTATAACGTAGTATAGCGCAGTGTAGTGTAGATTAGCGCAGTGTAGTGTTGCAGTTTAGCGCAGTGTAGCGTAATGTGGCGCAGTGTAGTTTGGTGCAGTTTAATGTATACTACACCGCAGTGTAGTGTGTTTAGCGCAGTTCAGTGTAGTTTAACACAGTACAGTGTAGTTTAGTGCAGTGTAGCGCGATGTAGTGAAGAGTGGTGTAGTCTGCTGCATGTGTAACGTAGTGTAGTGTAGTGTAGTGTAATGTAGTGTAGTGTAGCGACGCACCAGCGGGTCGAGCGCTGCCAGCCGCGAGCCGGGCGGCAGGCGGCGGCGCACGGCCTTCAGCTGCGCCTGCAGCGTCTCGCTGCAAGTCCTGGCGTGGGCGTGCAGCTGGCCCAGGTCGCGCGAGCGGTCTGCCGGCTGCGGGGGCACAAATACACGAGGTACTTCGTGATGTTTGTTTACAATAAAAGCAAAAGCCGGGGCCGGCGACACTGACAGTCTATGGGCGGACAGTGAGCGGACTAGTATTTCTATATTGAATATTGTCTGTGATCAGATTTGACACTTTGCTCGTTACGTGTAATTTCGGCAGCAATTGTGATTCACGCTACGTGAAATCGTACGTTTTCGGATAAAAAAATAAAAAAAATTAAGCTGTTTATTTTATAAAGATGAACAATAACATGCCGGTCTTAAAGAAGTGCCGTGGAGGCGAGACCGCAATTGGTGGTGAAAGTGATTTCGACGGCGAGATAGTGGAAATTTCCGGTCAAAACCTAACCTCTACATGGTGTGAAGGGACGACAAAGCACTCGTAAGTAGCTTTCGTGGCAAAAGCGCTCTTCGGGTAGTCTTTAGGGAAGACTAGGGCCTTCAACTACAAGCGCACGTCAGCCGGGAGGCGCCGGCAGACGCTGTATGGTCGGGAAGGATTCCGACCTTTGAATCGCATGTGAATGGTTCACATATTTTACTTGTTTTAGGTTATAGTTTAGTATTATTTAGATTTGTACTGTTGGCGCAGAGGGTACAATCTATCCCGCTCGTTTACGAGTCCCGGGCGAAGAACGTTGGCTCCCTGCGTCTAACATTTTCCGGTAGAAGAGTGTAGCTCATCTCTGCATCCAAAAATGATAGATAGATACAGGTATAGACATAGCCATATACACAGACATAGATATAGAAATAGACGTGACCATTGCAAGGCTTAAGTTGATATGGATGTAGATGTAGACACAGACACAGCGAGCAGCAGCCCACCTGCAGCAGCAGGTCCAGCGCCCGCGCGTCGGCCAGCAGCGCCCGCGCCAGCGCGTCGAGCGCGGCACACGCCAGCTGCAGCGCGGCGCGGCTCGGCGCCACCGACAGCGCCAGCGCCTCCCACATGCCGCCCAGGTAGCCCCAGCAGCGCTCCAACCCTGCAGGGGGGCTCTCTGTATTGTTACAATCTTCTTAGGGTTCCGTACCTCAAAACGAAAAACGATACCCTCGCAGAATCACTTCGTTGTCCGCCCGTCCGTCCGTACTTTCGTCCGTCCGTCGAGAACCTTTATCTCGGAAACGCGTAAGGTATCGAGTTGAAATTAAAACCATATACTCAGGTCTACAGTCGTATAATGAAGTATGCCCAGTGGTGGGGGGAGTGGTTGCAGGACGGCGGCGCAGCAGGGAAACAACAGGAACGGTTGATCACATTTTAATTAGTACATCGTTAAGACTCCAGTCTCTTAACTCTCTTATTCTAGTCTTACACTAGCTTATATATAATAATCCTACGTGCCTTGGGAGGAGTTGTCTATCTTTCAGATACGTGAAGGCATGTGGCGTGATGGTGCTATTTGCCTATCACAATAATCACCGTCAGCCATTTGAGACCCACTGCAGGACACAGGCCTCCTTCGTGGTTTTCATAACCATGAGAGGTTTGCCATAATCGCCACGCTTGGCAGGCGGGTTGGCGATCGCAGTATGCAGTTGGAATCTCGGGAAGACGCTGCTGCGGAAGAGATCCGAGGCCCACTCGTGCTGCTGCGCCCCCGGTGAATGACCTAACACCCACCCTCCGCAATCCCTCTCTGGTCATAGGTGGAATCGCCACACTTTGACTGCCCCCGTCACTCTAACCGCTAAAGCGCTTGCTACCAAAGCAGAGGTCGTCGGTTCGATTCTCACTGGACACCGCCGTAAATTTGTACAAATGGCCTCAGTCTGGGTATACTTTCATATTTGTAACGTTCTTGCCTGGTTACCATAGCACAGAGTATCCTAGTTTGGAAGTGGGTCAAGTGATTGTGTAGGTGGAAGCTATTATTATTATCCTCCAGCGTCCCCATACTCGCCCCGATATCCCCACACTCGCCCTTCGGTCCCTAAACTCGTCCAACTCAGCGGGCAGTGTCCCCACACTTACCCCCCGCTGTCCCCACACTCACGCCCGCTGCCCCCGCTATCCCCACACTCACCCCTCGCCGTCCCAACACTCACCGTCGGTCCCGCAGCGCTCGTCCAGCTCGCTGGCCTTGAGCAGCTGCAGCGCGTGGTCCAGCGCCCGCTCGTGCAGCGCGCCGCCGGGCAGCGCGGCGGCACAGCGCAGCAGCTCGGCCGGCGTGCAGCTGTCCAGGACTTCGCTCCACATGGACACGTTGCACTGCTCGGAAAATCGTTACGCATTTTTTTTTTACCCAGGCATTCATACGACGACGGGCACGTCCTAAGTTCATGCACGCATTGTATAAATAAATACTGGCTTAAGATATTTGTATGCCGTTGAAAACATAACTTGTGAAAGAAGCGAGTCTCGCAACTCTGCTCTTCTACCGTAAAAAGTTGTGTGTGAGATCCACGTAACACCGAGTCGGTTAATTTATTCAATAAATAGATTTACTTGGCAATAAACTAAACAACCTAACTAAATATAATATGTATTTACCACCTACTTCAGTATATTTACCGTGCTTTAACAAATAAAATGTTTTTCAATGCAGTTGCTAAAGTAATTTTTTTAAGTTTTTGACTCTGTGGTGCATGGTGCTAGTCATAAAATTTAAAAAAAATACAAAGATGCAAGGAGGTTTTGCTGTCCAAAAAAAATTACTTTCAATTTCAACAATTCATTTGGTATTTATAATAAATTTTCTCTATTATACTATTTTTGTTGTATTTCCTCGCAAAATGCATTGAAAAATGTTGTAAGATACTTGAGTGTAAAAGGTTTTTATCCGAATGCGTGTCAATGAATCGCTGCGCTCGTGTTTTCAATTTGGCACTTATTCGTATCAAACCTTACTTTCCGCACGTGTATCTTAAATAACTATTTATCTTTATTTATCTTTTACTTTTGAGATACTTTGTGTTTTTCACGCGATTACTTGGCGATGGCCATAAAATATCAAACTTTTATTGTACCGATGACATGGAGCGCAAGTATGAACCAGCTCTAGTTTCTAGTTTAATTTAATGTAATGCAATGTAATGTAATTTAATTTACATAAGCAGCCTATACATATCCCACTGTAGGAAGCATGCCTTCTCTCAAGGAGAGTAAGTGCTTAATCACCACGCATGCCCACCGCGGATTGGCGATTTCAAGCGCTGAGGTATGTGAATAGCTCAGACACTCAGGTTTCCTCACGATGTTTTCCTTCACGGTTAGCGAGTGGTATTGCTACTATAACTTCACAATTGTACATAACATAGAAAACGAAGTCATAGGTACATGTCCGCACTGGGAATCGAACCTGGGTCTCTTGCTTCCGAGTCCAATGTTGTACCCACTAGGCTACCACCGCTTTTTAATGTTTAATGTAATTTAATTTAATTTAATTTAATTTAATTTAATGTAATGTAATGTAATGTAATGTAATGTAATGTAATGTAATGTAATGTAATGTAATGTAATGTTCAATATGGTTGTATTTAACGTGACTATTGCCCGGTTCCTATATTTAACGGATCGATATTGGTGATCGGTAACGCATCCTTAACAAGCGTCCCGTAACCGGAATAGCTGGTTGATGTTTAAAAAATTGTTAGGAACCTTACAAATTGCTATCTCCATACATTTATCGTACGGTGCGTTATTCGAAACCGTTTTTAAGAGGAATACTTGAGTAGACATCTTAACCATCCGTAAGCAAAACGAGTCGTTCTTGAATATAGGAACCGGGCATATAAAAATAAACGTTAAGGGAAAATGGACGTTATTGGCGTCGTCCAGCGCACCTGGATCATGAGCAGCTGGTACTCCATCTGGCAGCGGAAGCTGTACTGCGCGGCCGTGTGGCTCTTGATCAGCGCTTCCTGGTCCCACACGGTCACGGCGGGGAACCTGTCGAGAAGGGACCAACATTAAGGCCGCCACACACGGTGAGGCCCAACTGAACAGTTGAACCCGCTTCAGTTCAGACTGAACCGATTGGTGCACATACACGGCACAGTCTTATCAGTTCTCAGGTTTCCTCGCGCTGTTTTCCTTCACAGTTAACGAGTGGTATTGCTACTATAACTTCACAAATGCACGTGACTTAGAAAACAAAGCCATCGGTGCATGCCGGGATTCAAACCCACGACCTCCCGAATGCCACCGCTTGCGTATTTAACTTTTTTATTTATCTCGCGATAGTGACGTCACACGTCAAAATTGAAATGGGGTGATGCCGGCGATTAGGACCGATGTCCTACGGCATACTACTGTGGGGTCGGGCAGCAGACATTGACACGATCTTCATCTTACAGAAGAGAGCGATCCGATTTATTTACAAGCTAGGTAGTAGGGACTCGTTAAGGGATTTCTTTAAAGAAACTAACATCTTAACAGTTGCAAGTCAATACATTTATGAAAATATAATGTATGTTAGAAAAAACATCAGCGATTTCGAAAATGTTGGTAGCCATCACATCACTAGGAGTAAACATAAATTGTCATTTCCACGTTTTAGACTTGCAAAAGTTAATACATCCTTTATGGGGCACTGTGTACGGTTCTACAATAAGATTCCTCAAGATATATTAGAGTTACCACCGACGCGGTTTAAAAAATGTATTAAGCATACTCTGTGCAAAAAAAGCCTATTATAACATTAAGGATTATTTGGAAGACAAGGATGTCTGGTATTTAAATAATGTTAACAGGAACGATTGTATCTAGTGTAGTGTAAATTTAAGTTGAAAACTCCTTTAATTAAGCTTTGTTTTGAAAAGAACAAATGTGGAGTTTCTTTGTTAGCTTCTTCTCCTCATAATCTATTAATTGTGAAACTAACAGCTTTGACGTTCATTAAGTAAACATTTTGTTTTTATAGTGAATAATTTTTTTTGACTTTGACAGGGTTAGTAAACTTACCGTTCCCGGATCTGTCCCAGTATGATGTCGGCCTTAGTGTTCAGTCTTTGCAGCAGCAGGATTAGTAATATAGCGTCGTGGTCACCTGGGAGTCGCAGAATAATAAATCAGTAAGTAACAAATAGCTTCCACACAACACAATAACTTGTCCTGCTCCCACACTAGGATACCTTGTGCTCTGGCAACTATGCAAGGACGTCACAAACATGGATGCCATTTGTACAAATGTACGACGCCCCCAGCGGGAATCGAACCCACGACCTCTGGCAGTCAAACGTGTTAACCGCTAGACCAACGAGGCAGTCAAATTGTAGTCACAAAACGGCGCACGAGTGCACGCTCTCTCTCCTTGTTTCGAGGCGTGAGTGCGATTCTCACAGCTCCACTCGCCCGCGGCGGCCACGAAGCGATCGGGAATTTACCTCACTGCAGATTCACTAATCGCAACACGTAAAATCAAAGTTTTATTCACAAACTAGAGAACTAAGGGGCGCAAAAGCGTGCTAATTCTCAAGACGCACTGACCCGCCGCAGCCATGAAGTCGTCGGGCATGAAAGCGCTCACGCGTGTCTACGCCAGCTCGCAGCTACAGTTCGACTGAGCTAAGTTATATTATTTATTTCTTAATTTTATTTTGTAGTCACAAAATGGAGGCCAACGGGGCGCGAGTGCGCGCCAACTGTTACGGCTTCACTCACCCGCGGCGGCCACGAAACGGTCGGACAGACGGGCCTCACGCCTCACCGGCCGCAGACACGAAGGGGCAGCATATGACTTCTAAGAGCGCGTTCATTCTTAAGACGCACTCGCCCGAGAGATCGAGAGATCTGTCAGGATCGTAGCGAGCGGCAGGCTCCGGTCTCCGCCTAACAGTCCGGGATACAGGCGCGAGTTCACGTCTGTCTGTGTCGGCACTCACCCGCGGCGGCCATGAAGTGGTCGGGCAGGCAGGCCTGCAGCATGTCGGCCCGCGCGCGCGCCTGCGCCAGCTCGAGCGCGCGCAGCTGCAGGTCGATGGAGCGCGTGTGCGCGCGCGCCGCCGCCACCAGCGGGGGCAGCGAGCGCGCGCCTGCGCCCCCGCCCCCGCCCCCGCCCCCGCCCCCGCCCCCGACCGCCTCGCCCGGGGAGCCTGCGCACCATTTGTAATTACGTTTATTACGTTAGCAAGCGCGGCCGCGGGCGCCTCGGCCACGCTCGGAGTCTGCACACGATTTATAATTACATTTATTACATTAGCCGCGTAAGACCACGCTTTCTGGAGCCTGTCCAGATTTTAGGTTTACATTTATTACGTTACAGGTCGCTCGTTTTATAATTGCATTTATTACATTTGATGGACGTGGGTAGAACGTTGGACTCGGAAGCGGGAGACCCAGTTTCGATTCCCAACGTACCTATGACTGTGTTTGTGAAGTTCTACAGTAGCAATACCAATCGGTACCTGTGAAGAAAAACATCGTGAGGAAACCTGAGTGTCTGAGCTATTCACATACCTCAGCGCTTGAAATCGCCAATCCGCGGTGGGAACGCGTGGTGATTAAGCCCAACACTCTCTCTGAGAGAAGGCCTGTGCCCTACAGTGGGACATATATAGGCTGCTTATGACGGACCCTATACCCAGAAAATTATTTAAAAGAATAACCCTGTTTTTCGAATAAAATATTGTATATCTCCCGAGCCCCTGTCTCCTACCGGACTTTTCTCCTCCACTCCCGAGTACTAACTGACCTGTATCCCTCGCCTTAATCTCCCGGAATCGCACCTGACCTATTTCCCAACCCCGGTCTCTCATCCGACCTGTCTCCTCCCCGTCTCTCACCCCACTTGTCTCCCACACCCTGTCTCTCACCAGCCTTGTCCCCGGGCCTGGTCTCCAGCCTGGCGCTGAACTGCTCGGTCAGCCGCTGCACCGGCTCGCAGAACTCGACGACGGTGCAGACCTGTCACCTTCGCCCTCGCTTCCTACCCAATCTGTCTCCCTCGCCCTGTCTCCCATGCCCCGTCTCTCACCCGACTTGTCCCCCTCGGCCCTGGCCCCGTCCTCAGGCCTGGTCTCCAGCCTGGCGTTGAGCTGCTCGGTTAGCCGCTGCACCAGCTCGCGGAACTTGACGATGGTACTGTCTCGATCCAGAAGCGTTTCCAGGGCTGCTTCGCGCTCGCGTACCGCCTGGAGACATGATTACTTAGAAAATAGAGAGAATGTGGACGTTATTAATGGGCTGGACGGATAGATGGGTACTGGATAATAATGTGGCGAGCACATGTCAACTCGGCGCACGCACTATAAACTCCGACATTCCTGCATCGCGCAAGCAAAATGTTTCACATGACATACGATCTGCCTGGCGGGAAATTTCCCTTTATAGTGGAAGAGCACGATCGCCCGCTCTTCCCTATAATAATAATAAAACTTCCACACAACACAATTACTTGTCCTGGTCCCAAACTAGGATATTGGCGATGGATTTCTTCTGCGGGCTGCCCGGTCATGTCATCAACTATGTAGAGTAAGCGACAGCATCGATTTATTCTGCGACAGTATAAGTATCGTACGTAAATCTATTACCTCGGACTTCTGTAACTCTTTGCAATCAATTCTCTGACCGTCAGATATAGATTGACTGACCGTTACTTAATATATTATTTGTTCTCTAATGTACACTGTGAATTACATTTGAGACCATGAATGTGTATTGAGTGTCGATTCATCTATTTGTTTTGAAGTGAGTGAAATATCGTCTCCTGTATGTACTTAGGCATTTTCTACTTTAATATTTCTGCCAGTGAAAATTTGTCATTGGCTCTCTGTGTTTATTTCATTTGTAATGTATCTTTTTCATAGCTGTAAGTTTTCCTATTATAATAAAATAAAATAAAAATAAATTATCTCAGGTTATGCTTCCGGCCGCCTCTATGTACTTCAAGCAATCTCTAGTTACATCCAGCTGCGTCCATGAACTGTCAGCTACTTCCATCAGTCTACTCCACCGCCCCAGCGCTGACCTCCCTGGTGGCGGCGTGCGCCACCTCCAGCTCCTCCCGGAGGTCCAGCTTCAGCTCCCGGTTAGACTCCACTAGCTGCTCGTGAACTTCCTGAAGAGCCTCCGACTACTTCCGGTTGCGTCAAGCTACTTCTGGCTGTCTCTACATAATTCCGGCTGTCTCTAGCTACTTCCTGGTGTCACGAGCTGCTTCCAGCACGGATAGCACGTCGAGGCGAGTCGCCCGTTTGAACGTCAAAAGTCGCTACTCGGATACTCGGGTAGTCGGATACCTCTAGATACTTCCAGCTACGACTAGCTACTTCCGGCAGACTCAACTACTTCCGGGCACCCCTAGATACTTCCAGCTGCGTCTAGCTACTTCCGGCTTCCACTGACTACTTCGAGCTGCCTAAGCTACAACTCTAGCTTCTTCCAGCTGTCCTTAGTTACTTCCAGCTGTTTTTAGCAGCCCATGAGTCTTCCAGCAGTCCCTAGCTACTCCCCCCGCCCCAGCACTAACCTCCCTGGTGGCGGCGTGCGCCATCTCCAGCTCCTCCCTGAGGTCCAGCTCCAGCTCCCGGTTGGACTCCACCAGCTGCTCGTGGACTTCCTGCAGAGCCTCCAGCTCTGAGACGTCTTGCTTTAACTGCTCCACCTGAAAGAGAGGAAAACTGTTGAATAGTCGGATACACCTCCGATTTAACCTCCTCCTACTGCCCTTATTATCCCCAACTGCCTCCAACTCCCGCCAAAGAACTTTCCAGCTCCTCATGGGTCCTACAACTTTTTTCTAGACCCTTACCTGGTCTTCCAGCGTCAGGTTCCTCTCAGCCAGCTGCACCGTCATCACCTCAGCACCCAAGGCTGCACCGACCCGGTCCCTCAAGTCGCTGAGTTGGGCTTCCAGCTCCTCGGTGCGGGCTGACAGCTTCTCCTTGTTGCGACTGAACTCGTTCTCAAAGCTCATCCAACTACATCAAGCAGTATTCAACTACCCAACAAATGTCTTCAGTTCAAGAGTTAATAAGGAAAGACCTACCCCCACCTACCTACCGATTTGTTCTTATCACTTCCAGCTTCGTCTAGCTATTCCAGCAGCTTCCAATGGTCTCCAACTTCTTCCCACTGCCTCCAACCGCAACTAGTTCACTCCATCTGCCTTCAATTGTATCCAGTAACATTCCCATAGCTGACTCCAGCTGTCTAAGGCTGCCTCCAGCTGTCTCCAGCACCCACCAGGTGCCTCCAACTGAATCCAGTATCATTCAGCTGTCATTTAAAATTTCCACCTGCACCTAAGAACTTGCCCATTCCTCCAGCAACTCCCACCTGCCTCAAACTTCCTTCTAGACCCATACCTGGTCTTCCAGCGCCAGGTTCCTCTCAGCCAACTGCTCCACCATCTCCTCGGCTCCCAAGGCAGCATCAACTCGGTCCCTCAGGTCGCTGAGCTGGGCTTCCAACTCCTCAGTGCGGGCTGACAGCTTCTCCTTAGTGCGACTGAGCTCTGCCACCTCCGATTTGGATTGCTCCAGGTCCTGAGATAGGAATTCAGGGTTGAGTAACATTCACACATGCCAATCGACACGCAACAAGTGATGCTGTTGCGTGAAAGTGTATAAAAATACTGTTTTTTTTTTACGTTGCCTCTTTTGTGTCCCACTGCTGGGCAAAGGCCTCCCCCAACTCAGACCAGATGTTTCTGTCTTGTGCCACCTCAGACCACTCCGGCATGTGTCGGTCGAGGTCGTCTCGCCAACGTCTTCTTGGCCTACCTCTTCTGCGACGACCGCCTTGTGGCACCCACTCGGTGGCAAGTCTCGCCCACCTATCCGGATGCATTCTACTGACATGCCCTGCCCAGCTCCACTTCAACCTTGCAGTCTGGACACCCAGAGCAGCTATGCGTGTTTTTGAGCGTAACGTAGTAACGTAACGTAAACTACTGATATTGACATTATATATCTTTAGTACATTGTCGCTTCAAAGACTATATGGTATATTTTAACATTGTACCATGTTTGTACTTATGTATTCAAGATTTTTTTACTGCTTCATTTGACATCCCATTTGAAACGATAGCAAAAAAACAAAGCCCACACATGAAAATAAAATATCAGTTAGTATCTTGTTCTCTGAGCCCGAGATGTTCACATACTCGGCGCTTGAAATTGCTGATCCGCGGTGGGCGCGCGTGATATTTAAGCCCTTACTTTCTCTCTCTCTCTGAGGGAAGGCCTGTGCCCTGCAGTGGGACGTAATAGGCTACATTGTTATGCTCTATTAATATAACATAATTAAAAATTTAAAAACCTCCGACACAAAAAGCTAACTCTTAAAAGTAAAAAAAGCAACAAAATATTTGACGGCCATTTTTTCCGCCATTTTGTTTTTTTTATCGCACTTCAATTTGCCCAGGATGTACGTGGTTTTAGTCAAAACCACACCATGTCCATAAACGGCTGAGTGGATTTCCATCAAACATGGCGAAGAACCATCTCGACCAATATAGCTTTGAATTAAAAAAAATCGCATAGAAATCGCTTGACCCGTTTAGGCGCTACGACGGAACGTACAGACACACAGACATGGGCTTCTAACTTATAACACCCCTCTTTGCTTCGCGTCGGGGGTTAAAAACAACAAACGCTGCACAAAAATATCTCAAAACCAGAGCTGGCAGAGCTTGTTAATCTGTGGGTTAAGCAACTTGAATCTCGACAGAAGCTCACCTTCTGAATCTTCTGCATGTGATGCTTATCGTGCGCGGAGAGGTCCCGCAGCCGGACGAGGGTGTCCCGCAGCCGACTGTTCTGCTGCTGCAGCTGCCGGAGCTCGTAGCCGGTCGCGGCACCCTGCCCCGCCTCCGCGTACGGGTGCTCTGATTACGGACGCCGGTTACGGTTGCGGTTGCGGGCGCGGCCGGACGGGGGAAACGGGGGAGTCAAGCGTTTAATGTCCGACTAATAACTTCGGTCGCCGTTACGGTTGCGGCGACCGGACAGGGAAACCGGAAGTCGAGCGTTTAATGGCCGACGAATAACTTGAAAGAGTGTGACTTGGATACTCATTGGAATTCTTCGGACTTTGGTCAAACTAAGGCTGCTATTACGTCTAGCATTCTGCCCTGCTCGCACTTACTATTATTTTTAATGTTTGAAAAAAAAATCTTTTTTGATAAATCTAGTCGGAGCTTTTGATAGGTAAGAAAATTAAATTAAAGCTATTGCTTTAAATTTTAAGATAACATGTTATTCTTAAGATGAAAATGTTTTTTTTTAATTATTTGCTAAACCCTACTTCATTGATAATAAAACACTTTTATACTTTACTTCTTACTTCATAAGCAGCCTATATACGTCCCACTGCAGAGCAAAGGCCTTCTCTCAAGGAGAGTGTATGGGCTTAAACTTTATACTTACTTACGGCCATTTAAGATATATTTTGGTCTTTCTATGCTTTGCATTTGATTAAAAAAAATGAAAGTTGATTATAAAAATATTTATTTTACTAGCAAGCTTTTTTAATCAAAAACTAAATATAAAATATTATTACAGAAATGTATCTACAAATGTTTTATACACCAAATCCTCAGACTAAATTTATCGAAAGATCTTTTCATAATCATTAAAAATGTTAGATTGTGCGAGCGAAACAATATGCCAGACGTAACAGCTTCTTTGATTTCTTTTTTATTCTATTATTTTCAGTTAAGTTGAGGTGCTTACTGCACGAGCACTCCTTGATTTGTGTCCTCCAAACATATTGGTAAAGTGTCATTGAGATCCGACATGTCGTTTGTGAATGAAAACCAAACTACGTGAATTAAAACTAAACTAAACACAGCAATAAGGCCGCCAATTGTACTGCGTTTTTGTAAACATTTCATGTTTGTGCTTTTCCTGGTACAACAATAGTTATTTGTTATGCAAGGCTGCAAAGTTAATTTTTGGCGCGAGTACCTTGTATTGGAACCTGAGCGTAGCGAGGGTTTCAAAGGTACGAGACGCTAAATAACTTTGCTGCCGAGCGCAACACACAACTTTTCACCTCACTAAAGCGAGGAAAATGTTAGGTGCAAGAAAAACAGTTGTAATAAATATTAAATTCGTCGCTGCTAGCTTCGCTCATATTTTATGATTTCTTTCGATTTTATCAAAAAACAAACCAAAATAATGGAAGTAAAGTGAATTCAATAAAGAGAAGAAAATTTTAAAGTTTTTTTTTTAAATCAAATTTTCTTGCCGGCCAGTGCGATTCTTTAAATGAGGCTGGCGCATGACATGAAATAAGTATTTGCATTTCAATCATCAATGGACTGGCTGCAGAGAATATAAACTATTACGAAACCAATGAGGTTCTATATATATATGTAATTTATTGTACGAAACCTTTATTGAATAAAAATATTCGAATTTTAAAAACACTTTCCACGCTAGCGGATAAAGTGCGATTTTCCACGCAGATTTCGAATGATAAACAGAGCTTTTACGAGCTAGTGAGGTGAAATAGTAGATTGTACAACAAGTGCATAAAACGCACCATTTTACTCGAGACGTTTATCCATCCGAGCGAGCTTGCGAGCGAGGATAGATATAAAGTCGAGTGTAAAATGGGTTTTATGGACGAGTTGTACACTCTACTTTTCACTTCGATTGCGAGGAAATGAAACAGCAACATGTAAATATAGAAGTCCACACTCTTTTACGGCTTAGCAACTTAAATTGAATATAACTTTTAAATTCGTATTTGCAATTCGCGCCTTTTTTTCTTTTTTTTGTTGGTGTTTCGCGCGGTCACAGGACACAGTATTTCAGAAAAAAAAGAAAAAAAAGAGGTGAGTTTCGAACAACAATTCGAATTTCGAATTGCAATGCGGGGCTTCTCCATAATAAAATAAAGAGGTTGTTGTATGAAGTTAAAGATGTTCGTGTGGCTGTTGCAGCGATTGCCTTGGTCTTCGACGAAGATTTTACTTTATGCTCTAGAGCATAAAAAGCGACTTTATGTCGCCTACGCACGACATAAAGACGAACTTTTAGAGCATGAGAAGTGAAAAGAATATTCTTATCTTATCTTACGTTTGTATGGGAGTTGCTCGTTGGGGGCCCTTCTTAAGCTACATAAAAAAATCAACGTTAAACGATATTAAACTAGTCAACCTTAGCAACCTAACATTGCATTTGAAACCGAAGGATATTTCAACGCAAAAAAGACTGCCACGTTTTCCCCGTCCGCATGGCAAGGGCAGTAGTCACATTAATGATTTGATAAAATAAATTCAGCTGATCAACACGTTGGAAAGTGACAAATTACATCAAAGGAAAAAACATGCTTTCAAAAAGAAAGAAAAACAAAAGAAAAAGAAATGCACTTCAAGTGTTAATATACTGACGTCCGACTCGAAACTGCCCAACATTGGACTCCAAAATAAAGTACTTTAACCATAAAATTTTGCAGAGATATATTTTTCTGCTGTTACTAAAATATCAAAAATGTTAGCATGAAGTGGAAGCGTAACATTCAGCGTTCCAGAACGAAACTCCGATGTCTCAAATACAGTACGAGTTAAAATTTTAATAACGATATTTAGCTGCTATATATAATGTATTTGTGCAAGAAATGTCTTAATATTACTCAAAAATAAGATGTGGCCAAAAGGTTATTAACACCTGATATAATATGATGTGCACTTATTAAGTGCGATATAGTATTAATAAATACGACAAATGTCACGAAACAATTAACATACATTATTTACAGACATGAATAAAAAAAATTGGTTAGTAAAAAAAATATATACTTAAATAGAAAATACGCACACATTTTAGTCGTATTTGAAGCTCTACAAGGAAAGAATTAAATATAAGACACATAAATAAATAGCCAAAGTACACATATCATAGTAGATTGTACAACAAGTGCATAAAACGCACCATTTTACTCGAGACGTTTATCCATCCGAGCGAGCTTGCGAGCGAGGATAGATATAAAGTCGAGTGTAAAATGGGTTTTATGGACGAGTTGTACACTCTACTTTTCACTTCGATTGCGAGGAAATGAAACAGCAACATGTAAATATAGAAGTCCACACTCTTTTACGGCTTAGCAACTTAAATTGAATATAACTTTTAAATTCGTATTTGCAATTCGCGCCTTTTTTTCTTTTTTTTGTTGGTGTTTCGCGCGGTCACAGGACACAGTATTTCAGAAAAAAAAGAAAAAAAAGAGGTGAGTTTCGAACAACAATTCGAATTTCGAATTGCAATGCGGGGCTTCTCCATAATAAAATAAAGAGGTTGTTGTATGAAGTTAAAGATGTTCGTGTGGCTGTTGCAGCGATTGCCTTGGTCTTCGACGAAGATTTTACTTTATGCTCTAGAGCATAAAAAGCGACTTTATGTCGCCTACGCACGACATAAAGACGAACTTTTAGAGCATGAGAAGTGAAAATAATATTTTTTAAATGACTCGCGATGTTCAAAAGTGTTCATACATTTAATGGGATCCAGAGAGAGACGCTAGCCCCGCCGAGGAACAAAGATTGAATTTGCAAAGAGTATCTGCGCAATCCCTCAATAGTGTTAATAGGGATTTTTAGGACCCAAAACCCAGAAACTAGGATCACGGACCTGGAACCAGATGCATTTATACCAAAAACGTCAAAAATCCAAAAGCCGTTCTTGGCGTTAATGCTATCTTCCACAGTCTGTTCATCCTTACTTGTCCAATTTAGTAAATATTCTAACCTCAAAATTGACAATTGATGCCGAAACTAGATATTTTCTTGCAAGTTCGTGCACTTTGTTTATAAACATAGCAGCGTGTAATCCAAAAGGGTGTCCCAGGTTACTTCATTTATGGGAATATGGCAGTTTTCGACAAAAAAGTCATACTTTGCGGGTAGAATGTTGTTTACTAAATTGGACAAGTAAGGATGAATAGACTATAGATAGTATCACAGGTACTAAAAATCACTATTAACATTGTGGTGACACATGCTGTGTATAGCTAACATATAGCGATACCCGATATGTTAGCTATACGACAGAGCTCGCGAGTAGTCTCTAACCGGTAGGCCGATGTAAACGTGTGTATTAATAAACGTTATTATTTGGGATCCTTTGGTTTGTCCTCAATCTCCAAGTAGATCCCTACAACATGATCGAGAGACTAGACAGACACTTTTTGCAAATTCGATCTGTAAAAAAAGAAAACATTTCTTCCTTGGTGGCGATAGTGTTACTCTATTGAGTTCCTTAACGGGTCTAGTGGCGATGATTTATTAGGTAAATTTAATTACCTTAATTGCCGACATAAAATTTTTTTAAATTATATTTCGCCTATATACGTCCCACTGCAGAGCATATGCCTTCTCTAAGAGAGAAAAAACAAATACATTACAACATAATAACACATACATAACAAATAATAACTAATAAATAAATACTCGCTCGTAGCCCCGGCTGCCTGAGTGATCTTAAACGATCACGAAGGTTAAGCAACACTGGGCGCGTTCAGTGCATGGATGGGTCGCCGTCTATGCCTAACGCTAGTGGCATTTTTGCTTCGCAAGGCACGTTAAGCTGTTGATGCCGGCTGCCGTCGATAGATGGCAGTCGTTAAGCCAAGTCAGAGGCCTTAGGGCGGCTTGACAACTTCTGAGAGTAGACGAGCCACTAGTCTACAAGCCTCCACCAATCCGGACTTGGCCCCCGTGGTGGAGTATGGCCTATACCTTCCTCAGGGAAGAGACCCGTGCCCCTCGGTGGGGACATAATGGGTTGATGATGAGAAATACTCGCGATTGCTATGGGTCAAAGCGTTAAGTGCATAACTTTATAGGTATCAATAATATAGAATTACACTATAAATTGTAATATAAGAGCACTATAGTTTTATAAATAAAAAAATAATGAAAAAATAGAAGTAACTTCCACAGAAAATTGCAAAAAATTAAGATAATGTAGATAGTACACGGACAAAAACACAACCAAAAACTGTTTTTACTATTCTGTACTAATTCTAGTAATTTTACTAGTTTTAAGACAAGATAGAAGAAAAAAGTCAAACTAAACCAATTATTCAACGAAAACGCATGCGATAGTAGCTTGTTACAAAAATCTGTAATAAGGGGTACAAAATTAAGGTAAGGTGTATACCTTACCAGGATACTGAGGGTATCCTCAGGTGACCGTTTTCATACAAACTACGCCAAGTAGTATCAATTTGGGTCGGACATATCTCGGGGCGGTTTATTTAATTGACTGTACTGTACGGTATGTGTGTGTGTGTGTGTGTGTGTGTGTGTGTGCGTGCGTGCATGCATGCGTGCGTGCGTGCGTGCGTGCGTGCGTGCGTGCGTGCGTGCGTGCGTGCGTGCGTGCGTGCGTGCGCGCGTGCGTGCGTGCGTGCGTGCGTGCGTGCGTGCGTGCGTGTGTGTGTGTGTGTGTGTGTGTGTTTTTTTCCTTTATACTTATTTCATTTTTTATATTTTTGACATTGTGGACGAAACTCTTCGTGAATGCTTATAACGTATATTTTGTTGTTTGTTAGGGTTGCTATGTTGGTTATATAGATTAAAAAAAAATGTTTGTTTATTATGTATTTTATGTATTTTCGCTATGCAACAATTATTTAAGTTTTGTGACATTGCTGATTTTTACAAAATATTTTGTATAACTTTTAAGAGGCGATAATTATGTCTCTGTAATTTATTTCATAATGATAGTTTCATTTCCTGTTATTTAAGTTTTCGAAAATTAGATTAACGATTTATTTGAACACTCTAAAGATAGATACTCGTTGACAGACAGAAAGCTTTATTAGTGCTAGGTATTTCGCCTTAGATTCACGGACATTGGTCCTTAATATAACTATTAACACGATTGAGAGTTTTTACACACTTTTTGCAAAAATGAGAAAAATCTTTAAAAAAAAATTTTTTTTTCGTTGGTATGTTTTATTTATTTTTTATTTTTTTATTAATGTTTTTCTTTAATTTATTTTACGGGTTACTGCATGGAGCCCCTTAGTGAGATTTATGATGTTCACTTTTTACAGAAAACTATTTCGGCTGTCCAAAAAATAAACACAGTGAGGGACATTTTTTTTAAAGCCGAGATATTACCAATATTGGTTACTGGAACCAACTAGTAACCAATAGTGGAAACATCTCTGGGACAGCCGATTGGTCGGCAGTCAGCAGCGCGTAGCCTCTTAAATTCTTAGAATTTTATACAGAAACTATCACCTGAGCCTGCAGCTAAGACAAACAACTTCTACCTTGTCATCTACGCTTATAACGACCACACAGTAACAAACTGTAGTTACCTGCATAATTTTGTCCATGTACTGAAAGCGATTGAATGAAAAAAAAATACAAAATTAATACCTCGAACAACGGGCGGGTAGGATAACAAAATATTAACAGCGGAATTTCACTTCATTTTTTTAACCCATAATTAGGCACTGGCATTATAGTCATCACTTTGAATTCATCATCATCATCAGCCATTTGACGCCCACTGCAGGACACAGGCCTCCTTCGTGGTTTTCATAACCATGAGGGGTTTTGCCATAATCGCCACGCTCGGCAGGCGGGTTGGCGATCGCAGTATGCGGTTGGAACCTCAGGAAGACGCTGCTGCCCGTCTCCTGGTAATATATTTCCTTAGTCGCCTTCTACGACATCCACGTAAGGAAATGGAGTGACGCTATTCTTAATCCGGCGCCACACTTTAAATTATCAGGACCTTATCACCTTGAAATAAGGTGCAAAACCAATGAAAAATGTATGCTACCCATGCCCAATTAAAGCCTAAAAACTGAAATAAAGATTAACAAAACAACTCGACAGCTGAGCATTAACTACTAAGCAGTCGGGACCAATCCTCATCATAAGCAGCCTATATACGTCCCACTGTAGGGCACAGGCCTTCTCTTAGAGAGAGAGAGTGTGGGCTTAATCACCACGCGTGCCCACCGCGGATTGGCGATTTCAAGCGGTGAGGTATGTAAATAGCTCAGACACTCAGGTTTCCTCACGATGTTTTCCTTCACAGTTAGCGAGTGGTATTGCTACTATAACTTTACAAATGTACATAACTTAGAAAACAAACCTACGTACAATTAATCGACCCTTTTAGTATGAAAGGTCGTAGATGCCATTTTTGGTGCAAGTGGACATTGAATGCAGTGTTACTCAGTTTTTCAAGCATGTGTATTGGCGTTTCCTCGAATTCGCAAAAAAATTGCTTCTACAACCTTGATTTTTTCCTTAAAATGTATTGTAAAAGACACTGATGCTGCTTAATTTTTGTAGTATGTAGAGGCCTTAGGGCGGCTTGACAACTTCTGACAGTAGACGAGCCACTAGTCTACAAGCCTCCACCAATCCGGACTTGGCCCCCGTGGTGGAGTATGGCCTATACCTTCCTCAGGGAAGAGACCCGTGCCCCTCGGTGGGGACATAATGGGTTGATGATGATGATGATGATGTAGTACATTGTAGTGCATTCTCTTATTCATTCATTGGTAGTAAATTGCAATCCAACTTAATAGTACGTACCATTAGTACATTGTTTGATGTAAAAGCCATTGGATGCGGGTTTTTTGTAGTATAAGCCGTGGTAACTTCTAAACTACTAAAGATATTGCATTTAAAGTAGAGTATCTATAAAACTCGTTACATTTTAGTATATATGTAATCATTGCATTAATTCGCCGAAACCGGCGTGCGTGCATGCAACGACTAATGAATGTTGAGGAAGCGAAAGTGATCTGTCGTAGCAAGTGGCAGTCCCTGGTCTCTGCCTACCCCTCTGGGATACAGGCGTGAGTTTATGTTATGTTATGTTATGCATTAATTCGGCATTCAAAAAAAATAACGCATTTTTTATTATTAATTTTTTGTTTTGTATAATGGCTTTTACTACATTTCTTCCCCAAAGGGTCGTTATTTGTACTTACGATAAGTCACAATGTTAAATTTGATCTGCTTACTAGTTCATCCTCAGCAGTCGGGTTTATGTTATTTTTTTATTTCGCTCATTTTTCTTTTTAGTGATTTTTTATGTTAACAATAGCAGCAGCGCCACCTAGTGATGAGTAGCAAAATTAAAATAGCGCCATCCAGAGACTATATACGGAAGTTCTTGCAAAATAGATCGGACAATTTAAAATAAAATTGTAATTAACTTAATACCGGATAAACTTACTTGGTTTTTTGTCAAATTTATGAAGATTTTAACCTAACCACTCGGGCATTTATGACGAATCAATGGAGATGTTATTTGTCAAAATCTAACGATTGATTAAGGAGCTAGAGGGGAAAATAGAATTGGAGACACTTACACACGTACATAAAAGCCAAACGCCGTCCGTGTGGGCCCCGCCGCAGTCAGGTAAAGAGGTAAGCGAATATGGTTGCAGTTACTGTGTTAGTATGCATGCAGTTCTTGTAGAGTGTAATAAGCGTGGTTTTACGATTACTGTATTATTATGTATGCAACTCCTGTCGAGTTTAATAAACGTGAGATTTTCGTTCACTAGATGGCGCTGCTAGCAGCCTGCATCGCGATATGCTTGCGACTACTGTGTTAGTAACTATGTTTGCAACCCCTGTCGAGTTTAATAAACACGTTTCTTCCGTTCACTAGATGGCGCTGCTAGCAGCCTGCATCGCGATATGCTTGCGACTACTGTGTTAGTAACTATGTTTGTAACTCCTGTCGAGTTTAATAAACGTGAGATTTTCGTTCACTAGATGGCGCTGCTAGCAGCCTGCATCGCGTTATGCTTGCGACTACTGTGTTAGTAACTATGTTTGTAACTCCTGTCGAGTTTAATAAACGTGAGATTTTCGTTCACTAGATGGCGCTGCTAGCAGCCTGCATCGCGTTATGCTTGCGACTACTGTGTTAGTAACTATGTTTGTAACTCCTGTCGAGTTTAATAAACATGTTTCTTCCGTTCACTAGATGGCGCTCCTAGCGGCCTGCATCGCGGTACCGTTGCGACTACCGTTTTAGTATCGGCACCATTCCTCCGAAGCTACTGAACATCGGCAATCGATACGCCACGACGGCGACCGCCGGTCTCTCGTATGCCAACGATCCGTAAACTATTTAACAGCTTTCTAACCGGCAGCCGTTAACTGATTATCAGCGTACAAGAACCCGGGGCCGAGAGCACTCACGGGTGTTGCCGCCGGCCTCGAGCTCGGCCCGCATGAGCTGCAGGTCGAGCGTGGCCTCCTCCAGCTTGTCCCGGCACTGCTCGAGCTCCAGCTGCAGCGCCTCGGCGCGCTCCTCGGCCATCTCGCGGTCCAGCGCCGCCATCTCCGCGGCCTCCGCCAGCTCCGCCGTCTCGTCCGTGTGGGCCTCCAGCGCTTCCTGCGCCGCGCGAGTCTGCGGGGCGGTCCAAGTGAAAGTGGAAGTGAAAGTCAAAATATTTTATTTACCACACAAAAATTATAAATAATAGTTATTGTTTCATTCACAAATGTTTGTGGTAAAAAGGAATGGGCTCAGCCTTATTGCCGAGACTGGATGCGTAGTCACGGCGCTGGTTTTCAGCCCGTCCCTTTTAATAACTTTCTAAAATCAACACATAGACACACACATACACACACACATACACACACGCTCGCAACAGCTCTGGTGGGGTAAACGCCGTTTCAAATAGCACGTTCGTTAGAAGCGGTGGTAGCCCAGTGGGTGGAACGATGGACTCGGAAGCGGAAGACCCAGGTTCGATTCCCAGTGCGGGCATGTACTATGACTTTATTTTCTAAGTTATGTACATTTGTGAAGCTATAGTAGCAACACCACTCGCTAACGGTGAAGCAAAAAACATCGTGAGCAAACCTGAGTGTCTGAACTATTCACATACCTCAGTGCTTGAAATCGCCAATCCGCGGTGGGCACGCGTGGCGCATAAGCCCATACTCTCTCCCTGAGAGAAGGCCTGTGCCCTACTGGGACGAATATAGGCTCCTTATGTCTGCAATTTTTTATTACTAATTGCATCATCATCGTCATCATCATCAGCCCTTTCACGCCCACTGCAGAACACAGCCCTCCTTCGTGGTTTTCATAACCATGAGGGGTTCTGCCATAATCGCCACGCTCGGCAGGCGGGTTGGCGATCGCAGTATGCGGTTGGAATCTCAGGAAGACGCCGCTGCCCGTCTCCTGGTAACTAATTACATAACCGCGGCTTTCTACACATCCGGAAATAAGCCAGTACAGACATAGCCTACAAGATTAGCAAACTGAAGTGGCAGTGGGCTGGTCACATACGCCGAAGAACCGATGGTCGATGGGGTGCAAAGGTTCTCGAGTGGAGACCACGCACTGGCAAACGTAGCTGAGGACACCCACCGGCTCGCTGGACTGACGATCTGAGGCAGATTGCTGGCAGCGGCTGGATGAGGTTGAACAAGGACAGAACGAAGTGGCGGGCCGCGGGGGAGGCTTATCTCCAACAGTGAACCAGTATGGGCTGAATGATTTATTGACTGCGACTTCATGATGCAGGCCTTGAACTTCTGCTGCTGGCTCCACCCGTTGTTGATGGCCTCAGCCACTGTTAGCCTCACCCGTTATTGTTGTAGACCTCGACCACTACTCTTGGCATCAGTCGTTGTTGTTATTGGACACACGCCACTATTGGTCACACTTGCTGGTGGCTACCCACACTACTGTTGGCCTCACCGTTCTTACTGTTGACCACGCAAGCTGCTGTTGGCCTTGCTTGCTGCTATCAGTATAACACGCTGATATTGACTTCATCCGCCGCCGTTGGCCTCATCTACTGTCAACTACTCCTGCTTGGCCAGCTGCAGATCCCGCTGCAATGGCTGCTGCGACTCCATGATGCGGGCCTTGAACTTCTGGGCCTGTTCCAGCTGCAGTTTGACTCGCTCTTTGCCTCACCCACTGTTATTGACCTCACCTACTGTTCGGTGGGGGGATTTACAGCGGGTGAGGTAGTTGGCCTTACCTCCTGCTTGGCCCGCTGCAGATCCCTCTGCAGCTGCTGCTGCGACTCCATGATGCGGGCCTTGAACTCTTGGGCCTGCTCCAGCTGCAGTTTGATCCTTTCGGCCTCCTTCAGCCTCTCCCGGTCCTCGGCTCGCCGCACGCGAAGAGTCTCCAGCTTCTCCTTGAGGTCTTCCACTTCGGTCTTAAGCTGGGTTATCTGGGGGCGGAGAGGTTCACTTAATTAAAAATGGACGGGTGTGACCTGATGGATGAGAGTAGACGGACCTCTTGGTGCGCCTGCAAGGTAGCCAGCTTATATTCAGCTGCAGCGCTAGCCAGCCGGTACACAGACGCGTCGTTAATTCAATTCACTTTCACACAAAATGTACTGCAGGGGCGGGACGAAGCCCACACAGAAGAAACGCGTCGCGTCTTTTTCACGCCCGCGCCCCACGTCCCTTCTGTGTGGCCGCTGGCTTAGGCTGCTGTCTGGTAACGGACGTGTGTGGTCTGAAGGATGGATGTGGAATTAACTCTTGCTGCAAAAACAAGTTAGCCAGCTGTTCCTCCACTGCCGGTCTGCGCTGCCATGTTTGATAGTGGACGAGTGTGGCTGATGGATGAGAGTGGGATTACCTCCTGCCTGCAAGGTACCCAGGTAATCTTCTACAGCATCACTGGGCTGCTCTGATTGGTATTTATTACTAACAAATATGACTGAGTCTATAATGAAATTATTCTATTCTATGCTGTATGCTAGTGGACGAGTGTGGTCTGGTGGATGACAGGGGCCTGACCTCCTGCTGCGCCTGCAAGTTGGCCAGCTTATCTTCAACCGCAGCGCTGGGCTGCGGGGACGTGATGCTCTGTCCGGGCGTGTATTGGGGCGTGAGGGTCTCCACAAAGTTAGTCTGTGAACAGAAATCAGAAATCAAAAATTTATTTCTACGTAAAGAATTTACATTCTGTTTGATGAGTGTCATACAAAGTTATCCGCTGTCTTCGGGTCGAGCGGTGCAGAAAAGACGGCGAAAAAAAAAACTCCACTGTGGCCATCTTTTCTCAAATAAAATAAATAAATAATAACTTCCACACAACACAATCACTTGACCTGGTCCCAAACTAGGATACCCTGTGCTATATTAACCAGGCAAGGACATCACAAACATGTAAATACACCCAGACTGAGGCCATTTGAAGAAATGTACGGCGGCCCCCAGTGGGAATCGAACCCACGACCTCTGTCTTGGTGGTTATGCACCTTAACGGCTAGTCTAACGAGCCAGTCATCATCTTAAGTCGGTACAAGTACTACGTAACAAGATCCCACGAGTGCTATCATCAAGATAAAGATAAAGATAAAGATTATTTATTTGTCAAACATGAGATATAAGGTTGTTACATTGAAATACGTCCTGTACATGTTTCGCCCATCGGGACTTACAAAATATTTAGAGAGAGCACCATCATTAAAATATATCTCTATCACAAAATACTTTCCATACGAGCAATTATAAACAGGCAATAATAAACATTAATCTATATTCTTTTGTTGCACTAACCCGTGCTGAGGTGCAACCAAAAGAGTATAAACACCACAAAAGTTTGTCAGAAAATCAAAATGTTTTATTAAACTACATACGTGTCCACTTCATTCTATGCCATTTTGGAGAAAAAAAATACAAAACAACTCCAATCAGGAGTTGCAAGTGGCAAGTGGCAAACCCTGCCTACCCTAGCCTACTTTATATACCTAAAGTACTGTACCAGAGCAACGATGTTACGTCATTGATCCAGGTGCACAGATATAGTGGCCGGTTTGCAACCACAAATCAACAATTTATTCAAATCTACTTCTTCAAAACTTACCGCGTCAACCACATTCTGATCCAGCACCGACCCATCATTATTACTTTCGTCAACGAAATCTTCAGAATTTTCACTAGAAACCGTACAATCTTGATAGCTATTAAGGTTTTCGTCAATTTCTGTACAATTCTGACACGTCAGTCCATCGCCGACACAAGAATTTATCCTTGAACCGGATTTTTCGTCACTTTTGCTCAAAGAATTCTCGACTAATCTAACACTTTGATAGGTGAAAAGTATTTTTCCGGCAAACCCTATATTGATGTTTTTTATGAAGTCGAGTCTGGGAGCTAATGGAGGCATTTTCGTACCTTTAACTTTGGTAAACTAAACAAATGTAACACAGAACGAAAACCGAGTTATTTTAGCAAATTTCTGCGTATTCTCTGGCTGCTTTGGTATTCACTTATTATAACAATATATTTTGTGGTTTCGACACAGAGTTACTGAAATTATCATTTGATTGTTCTAGACTAAACCGTTACAAAAGTCTGTTGTTGATGTCAACTTGCTGAAGTTGAAATCAATATTCGAAGGTAGTTTGCAAAATGGTCAACTGTCTCTCCTTGAAAACTGGTGCCATCTACCCTCAAGCATAGATAAACTTACTATTAATAAGCGCCGTCCCTGGTCTCTGCCTACCCCTCTGGGATACAGGCGTGAGTTTATGTATGTATGTAATAAGCGCCGGTTTCGGAATTGAGAAGTTAAGAAGTCTCGATTGTTTTGAAAATAATTCTTCGCTTCTCACCACTTCATATCACGTACGCTGAATTTTTATGAAGAATTTTAGTACAAGTGAAACCATAGCAGTGCGGCGGGAAATTCAGATATTGACTAAACCGTATAATGCCCGACAGTTAGTTACACAAGGAGTCATCAAATAACTTGAAAAAAATTTTTGGTAATGTGGAGCCGGTGCTCAAAATATATGTGCTGGTCTTGAAACTGGGCACCGACCACAAATTATACTTCTACAATACCTACATGTATAAATACTTCTACTTCTAATTATTTAAATTATTTCTAACTTTTTAGTGCTATAGTGTTTCGAAGTCGGTTTTTATTAAAAAAAAAAAATATTTTTCAATTTTTAGTGGGGGAGCGGGAGAAAAATAAATAAGTCCCTTATAACCATAATTTACCCTACTTAATTCCTAAAAATTTGTTCTTCTAAATTTGCATCTCCGAAAGTCTTCACCAGAACATCACCAAATTAAAATGGGACCAATGGGACGTTATACCTGTTCGAACAAAAAAAGAATTGTCGAAATCGGTTAAGATTTGACGGAGTTATGGAGGAACATAGCCAAATTAAAATATATACCTACGCGTCGAATTGATAACCTCCTCCTTTTTTGAAGTCGGTTAAAATGGACGGTGTTTAAGCACCGTCATATATTTCCCCAAGTCAAAAACACCCTTTATACAATATACGTCACAAAGAACGACTAAACCTACCGCAATCTAGAATCAAAATGTTAAACTGCATCCCATACTATACGATATGGCAATAAAAATATATAACAAAATTCCAAAATCAATAAAAATCTACACTAATGTCACGTCATACAATAATAAGCTAAAAGCACACCTAATTCAGATCTGCCCCTACACAATCGAAAAATGAAATTTAATGAAAAACAAAATGAAAATGTATTTATTATCGGTTCATCATCATCAACCCATTATGTCCCCACCGAGGGGCACGGGTCTCTTCCCTGAGGAAGGTATAGGCCATACTCCACCACGGGGGCCAAGTCCGGATTGGTGGAGGCTTGTAGACTAGTGGCTCGTCTACTGTCAGAAGTTGTCAAGCCGCCCTAAGGCCTCTGACTTGGCTTAACGACTGCCATCTATCGACGGCAGCCGGCACCAACAGCTTAACGTGCCTTGCGAAGCATGGAACCGCTCGGAAAAATGCCACTAGCGTTAGGCATAGACGGCGACCCATCCATTATCGGTTCAGGATTACGGAAACCATAAGTTTATTCATCATCATCAATTTAATTGAATTGTATGTTCTATATTTTAAAGATAGCTATAACATATTTTTGGGAGACCAAGGTCAGAACTTTTTCGCCCCATCTCGCGCCATCAGTTCTCCGAGCTATATGAAGCTACATCAGTAACTCGGGTTCTTCTGCGGATCTCCTCATTCCTGATTCGATCACGCAGTGTAACTCCTAACATAGCTCTCTCCATTGCTCGTTGGGCGACCTTGAGCCTTCTTATGAGAGCCATAGTCAGCGACCAGGTCTCACATCCATAAGTCATCACTGGTAACACACATTGGTTATACACCATTGTTTTGAGAGACTGGGGTATTTTGAACGCGAAAAATGTGTTTTAGTTTCCCGAACGCGTGCATAATCAGACCTCAGCCTTAGACAACCTGCCTGCCGCTGGCCAGCTTATTCCCTAAGCCGAGATAAGATTAGACGAAAGAAGCACAGTTCACGCTCAGTCAAAAACGAGGTGTAGGACAGCAAAGACTACAGGCTGCTGAGATTCCGTAATCTGAGATGAGATAAGATTAGACCCGTACCTCGACAAAAGAGGCGCGCTTCACCAACTCCGGCGGGGAGGCGGCGAGCTCGGTCGTCGGCGAGACGTAGGACTGCAGCGACTGCCGGCTGCTAGCCAGCGAAGTCCGCGAGCTGGGATTAGACAAGGTGAGATTAGATCGGTCAGTGTCCGAGGCTGCTAAACGCACGACTGTTCATTAGTGATATTAGCGAAGGAGCTTAGGTTAGAGTAGCAAAGGACCGGGGGGCGAGTCTCTAACCCCCGGTTTCTCGTACACTAACACGGTGTTAATCTACTGTTAAGAGCTGTCAATTGACCAAAGTGCGTACAAAAAAAACCACCGACAGCTGGTAACAGTAGATTCACAGCTTGTTATTGTACGAGAAACAGGGGGTAAATCGCACAGTTGTTCAATAGAGTCATATGAGACGGTAATGGCTGTTTCATTGATACTATTGGTAGTCTAGTAACCTATCGCATTCCAATGGTATCATCATCATCATCCTCATCATCAGCCATTTGACGCCCACTGCAAGACACAGGCCTCCCTCGTGGTTTTTAACCATGAGGGGTTTTGCCAAAATCGCCACGCTCGGCAGGCGGGTTGGCGATCGCAGTATGCGGTTGGAATCTCAGGAAGACGCTGCTGCCCGTCTCCTGGTAATGGTATAACCCGTGCAATTTAACTCGGCTCCTCGCGCGGTTCTATCTTCTTCGCAAAGGATACTATTTAATTTGAGAGGGTTATAGCATTGCAAACACGTTCTACTGCCTTGTACACTATGTCGTGCTTATATCATACTACTGAAAAATGTGCGTATTAGACTATGCCAAACAGGCTCTGTTTATGGTCTGATTAGATAGAAGGTTTAACCCGTGCAAATTAACTTGGCGTCTCGCGCGAGGTGCCTATTTAATTTTTACGGGTTATGTGAATGAAATTGCAATGCGGTTGTTTAGTAGACTACAAAGAAGCGTCGAATAACAGCCGCTGCCACAATAATATCACTCTACTGAACGAGTATGCGTTTTGAATACTGTAGGCCAGAGCTTTGCTGACTTAGCTTGAACTTTGTATCGGCTAACTAACTCGTGGAAAGACAAATTTCGGCCTTAAGGGGCTCATTCCCTGAGGTCACTAGCGCAACCAATGAAAAAAAAACTCATATCTTTTACAGATTGTTTTTGCAAAGTGTCGTTATATTCTCTCGATCTTGAATATAATTAGAGTACTTACAGTGCCCTTACCTGGGATCCACGGGAGGCTAAATACATATCGATGATTGAAAGGGTGCAAAGGAAGTTTGCTAGATATATATACAAACGAATGTATGGGAGCTATCCGTTCCTGTACCCGTCTATGTTTGTGTATGGTATGGTTGGGCTCGACACTCTGGAGCTGAGGAGGAAACTGCAACTCGCTGTACATTATTGTCTGCTGATGCGAAATGGTATTCGCATCAGCAGACAATAATCCCGATGTAAGGCTATTTGTCCCCGACAAATACGTGCGTGCGGGGCGGCGCCGGCACCAGCTATTCGCGGAGCTCTCGCTGCGCACGCGCTGCGCTAACAATGCGCCCACGGCCAGGGCCCTCGCCCTGCTCAACGAGTTTGTTATACCGAGGTCCAACATGTTGACATCTTTGTTGACTCCATGTGTAATATTGCTGTACATTTAATATTACACTTATGTAATTAGTATAATGTACCTGTAATAGTTATAGTAACTGTAAGAGCGATTTGGGCAAATGTAAGTTCTTATGGTATAATAAACAAATAAATAATGTTTTTAAGACCCCTGGGCTAGCCTAGGATTTTGGCCTCACATACTCGGTCGTGGGTCCTAACAAGCGGGTGGGGCTGTGTCGTATTACACGGCCGTTGGTTTAACGTGAAACGTCCATAAATCAGCGTTAATTTTTAGCTCAAACTGCGCAATGCGTTACGCAACACTGGCGGCATCTAGCGGCACGAGTCATGAGAATCTGAGTGACGGCTACTTTGCTCTACTACTCAACGACATATAAATGAAATTGCACAGGACACTTAGTTAAAGTGTTACAGCCTTTTCATTCATGCGGTTTTAGCTAGTGATTTCCCAGTTCGGTAGTAACCGAAGAGAAAGAAGTTTCACGTCAATATTGTCACTGTTGTCATAATTGAGAGAATAGAAAGACACTTTATATTCTTTTTGTTGCACTAACCCGTGCTGAGGACAACTTCAAAAACCTATTTTAGAGGCTAAAAGTTCCACCCATTCCGGGACTGGAACCCCCAACCTCTGGCTAACCGTGCCAGCGCTCTCCCAACTGAGCTAATGGGCAAGTGCAAGTGTTCTTTACAAACTTTCTCTGTGTTACGTTTTTGTATTGTTTTTAGCATCTAAAATAGGTTTTTAGAAAGGCACTTTTTTTCAAAAACGATTTGTAAAAGAAGATATTATTTTTTCCAATTGGTGGCCCTTTGAACCTCGGGAACACTCGGGATAACTCGGGACATAATCTCTATACAAAGGTCATGCTACCAAACTCGAGGCTGCAGTGAAGCACAGCTGTGAAGTATCGAGTGTGGCAAGCCAGCCAGCAAGCCAGGGTGGTTTTCCGAAGCTAAGAAAGAGTAAGCCAGCGCCCTCCGTTCGTTAACGAAATTGGCAATACTGTGGGTAACATGAGTGTTTTTTTTTTTCTGTGAAATTCTTGAAAAAGATAATGTTACAAAAACAAAACACACGACTGCCAGTGGTTTCAAAAAAATAATTTAATGATTGCGTTCATGAAGCGAAAAAGAATTTTCAGGACAACATATTTTAAAAAATATGTATATATTTTTTTTTAGTTTATTTATTCACACGTTATAAAAACAAAATTTACGAAGTTACTCGAAGTGACATAAGGATTCTAAAGCCACACATTCCTGCAAACGCCGATTCCTGAATCGGCGTTTGCTCAGTATGGAATAAAAAAGAAATACACATCCTGAAAATATGAACTCTTTTTTGCACACCTGAAAAAAAAACATTATTACCAAATATTAATAATATCGATAACGAACAGGGACTCAAGGGGATTCTTCATTAATAAAGTAAACAATAAGAAGTTAGCAGCCTCGTCGGTTCTATTAAAACCAAAACAAGCTTCTTTAAATACAGTAGCAAAGCTGGAAGAATTAATTATATTTTCATAATAAGTGTGCAGCATATTGTACACAGAAAAAAAGCTGAAAGAAAAACATTTTTGACAGAAAAAGCAAAGTAAAAATGAAACATAGGTCAATATGATACAGCACAAATCCCTCTACAATTTGAATTAAAACTGTCGCAGGACTTGGCAAAAAATGTAGAAACTGAAAGTGGCAATTGTTATTCAGAAAATTCACATAATTTGTTTCATTTATTTACGCACAATACGCTTTATTTAAACAACTGCCACTTCATAATTTCATGTATCGATACACATCTTGCTGCCTAATATGTTGTACTAGAGACAATAATATGTTATTAGCTTATGCCTATTTTTATTTAACTAGTATGATTTGTAACCAAATGCTTCCCCAACCTGCATAGATTTAAAAAAAACTTATTGGCGCAATAAGTTTTCCTCATCATCGTTCAGCCACAAGAAGTCCACTGCTGGCCATAGGCCTCCATGGATTTCCAAAAAAACCGGTTGGAAGGGTCTCGCATCCAGCGCCTTCCTGCCACTTGGATGAGGTCATCTGTCCATCTTGTGGCTGGTCGTCCTACGCTGCACTTGCCGATATGTGGTCTCCATTCGAGAACTTTTCGGCCCCATCGGCCATCAGTTCTGCGTGCTATGTGCCCCGCCCACTGCCACTTCAAATTACTAATCCGCTGGGCCATGTCGACGTATGTCGACGACGACGTATACGACGTATGTCAATAAGTTTTATTTCTATGAAATGACTTAGCATTTTTATGTTTACAATGCATGTAAAATAAATTACCAGACAAAGACAAAAATTCTGAGCAAAACTGTACTTTAATTTTTACTGTTACTTGCCAAGCTCTGCTGCCAGAAAAGCTTTTCCTAAATGTTAACCTTTATAATTCAATGTAAGTATTTGTTAATTTGCCTTGCTATACATAATATACTTACATAAAGTGGCTCAGAAACTAATAATTAAATAATAAGCCAAATTGTCACAAAGACGCACCTAAATAGTGCTTACACAAAAATCTACATAGTATTACATAGTATATTGAGGCTAATTTCTAATACAGAAAAGGATCATGTATTGAAAGTTCTTCCATGCAATCTAGGCCCTTTTTCATAGAACTAGAATTCATGGTTTACTATGACAATTCGATGTACATTGCACTGATTAACAAGAAGACTCGGCAACGCAATCAATCAGAAATCAAATAATACAAAACTATCTATACAAAGATCGAGACAAGATAGATGAGCGCCATCTATAGAAAACAAGAAGAAGCATTTAACATTGACATCGGCGCTTTGAAGTTTACATAGATGGCCGCTAGATGGCCAGCGCTGTCTTTAGACAACGTTTTTGTATGGGAGCCCCTTAAATATTTATTTATTCTCTGTTTACTATTTGTTGTTATAGCGGCAACAGAAATACATCATCTGTGAAAATTTCAACTATCTAGCTA
The DNA here is from genome assembly GCA_947310995.1 of Yponomeuta cagnagella. NCBI lineage: Eukaryota > Metazoa > Arthropoda > Insecta > Lepidoptera > Yponomeutidae > Yponomeuta > Yponomeuta cagnagella. The sequence continues at coordinate 563,174 of OX371295.1, read as the reverse complement.
TCACGGCTCATGAGATACAGCCTGGTGACAGACAGACAGACAGCCAGACAGACGGACAGTGGAGTCTTAGTGATAGGACCCTTAACCTTCGGGTACGGAACCCTAAAAAAAGTACAATGTACATCGAACTGTCATATTAAACTATGAATGGGAGTTTAATGAAAAGCGGCGCTGAATAATCTTATTGCCGTCAGGAGCCAACCCTTCTTTGCAAAAAACAAGCTGTGCAATATATTTACAAGTACAAAAGTGTATTGAAGTATGTGTGTGTATACTATCGTCCATTTTACAAAAACATAAAAGGCGACAGACTATAGAAAGAGAAATTTCAGCTGGACACAATATTGTTGCCCCATCCATTCCTACGAAAAACAGAGCTTTTTGCGTCTAGTCCTATCATTATTTCAATTCCGGCGCGTCACTTGGCTAGTAGTAATCGCTTTTTTGCCGACGATCTATAATAAAGGTTTTAAAAATAAATAAATAATTAATAACAATAAAATCTAGGGTCGGCTGACTAAAGCACATAAGCCCAAAACCCCATTTTTTGAATTTAAAAAAAAAATCAGCCTATGAAAAAACCCTATTATAATTTTTTTTGAGTCAATGAAAAAACCCTATTTCAAATTTTTTTGAGTCAATGAAAAAACCCTATTATAAAATTTTTTTGAGTCAATGAAAAAACCCTATTATGAAATTTTTTGAGTCAATGAAAAAACCCTATTATAAAATTTTTTGAGTCAATGAAAAAACCCTATTATGAAATTTTTTGAGTCAATGAAAACCCCTTATTATAAAGTTTTTTGAGTCAATGAAAAAACTCTACGTATATTATCAAATTTTATGAGTCAATGAAAAAAACCCTATTATAAAATTTTTTGAGTCAATGAAAAACCCTATTATAAAGTTTTTTGAGTCAATGAAAAAACCCTATTATAAAATTACTCTATAACGTTTTCATTATCTGTATTACATTAACGGAGAGCTATCATGAAACAACGTTGTTACGGATCTTTTTGCTTCATATCATATTTTCTGTCATATTTTGTCAATGTCATTGTCTTATTGTCTCAAACCATTTTCTCCCCTACATTTTCTCATTAAATCTTATATTAGCTCTTTAATTAGTTTCTTTACAAGTTTTCCATACAGTCCACCCGTCAGTAATATTTGGTCCATCCACCGGATCCGCGAACCTTTAACTCTCATGTTTCTTCAAAACCCTCATTAATCACAGTCTCATCTATCAACCATTTGCAATGCTCACTAGAAGCAAAAAACAAATATTTGAGGGCCAGGAGCAGGCCAGCCCCTCCACTTCAGGCATTCTAGTTGCTGGGGAGAAAGAGGACGATCAAGTCAGCCAGTCCACCAAACGGTCGACGTCGACCCACTCTTCAGCGACGGTGCGAGCACGTAAAGCCGCCGTAGAAGCGCGATTAAGGCGCGAGCATTGCCGCCGCGAAGAAGAGCGCGCAGCGAGGCTCAAGCGGGAGCAACAAGAATGTGAGAAGCAGCTCGCCGCGATGCGAAATGCAGTCCTCGAAAAAGAAGTGGAGGCAGAGTTGGCCGCTATCGACGCCGAAGTCGAGGGCAGCCAGCGAGCCGCCAGTGTAAGCGAAAATAGAACGGAACAATGGGTTTGTGACAATCTTGACAACAGTATTGTTTATAGGGACTTTTCTGTAGCAGAGCGCGGTCACTTGGATGTCGCGCATCCCGACCGGCCGGTGTCGCCACCGGCGGCCACGAGGGCGTCTGCTTCCCTATATCAGCCACAGAACGTAAACGAAAACATAGCAGTGGGGCGTAATCTTACTGTCGGGGCGTCACCCGGTCGGTCAGTGTCGCCACTGCCGATCACAGGGGAACCTGCTATCCCTGTCCTGTGTGACCAAACGTTCGACAAGCTGCCCGACCAACCGATACCTCCACCCATGACAACACAAAGTATACATTGCCAAGAGAGACAACGAGTCATGCAAGTGGAGCCAGTTAACAATGCGATTTTGTTGCAGGCAATAGCAGACACTGCTGCAGCGACAAAAGCCTTAGCCTTAACTAAGGCTCACCATAAAACTTCCGAGTTGGTGCCTTTCTCGGGGGATCCACTTCAGTGGTTATATTTCAAGCGCATTTATGATGCCACTAAAATAAATTTTTCTCCTCTAGACAACCTGATTCGCCTCCAGAGTGCCGTGCATGGGCCCGCTCGTGAGGCTGTCGCAGCCTTACTTTTAACCACCACAGACCCAGAGGAGGTAGTGACGGCGCTTGAAGATAACTTTGCGCGGCCCGAGCTAGTTGTCTTCAACGAGATGGCATCATTAAGGAGCCTTCCAAGGTTAGGCAATGACATGAAGGAATTAGTTACGCTGGCCAACCGGGTACGCAATAGCCTTTCTATCATACGCTTACTTAATCACGTAGAATATCTGCACTCGCCTGAACTGTTTCACGCAGTTCTAGCTAAGCTTAACACCACTATGAAACTCAGGTGGACCGACTTTGCCGCGCAAGACACGACCCGTCGAGCTAAGCTAGAAATTTTAGGCGAATTCTTAAAACAAGAATTAGACAAGTTTCATAGATTCGGTTTGTCCCCCGAAAGCGTGGTTCTGCAAAGACCTTTAGCTACATCAGCTTTCAGGCGCGAGCACATTAATGCATTGACTCAAGGGGGCGATGCCAAACAACTGTGTGCCTTTTGCAAAAAAAATCACAAAGTCACAACTTGTGAAGAGTTTAAAGCTTTGTCTGTCGACAACAGGTGGCGTTGGTTACGAGAAGCTAGGGCTTGCTACAGATGTCTCAAGAATACCGCCCACACATGGAAGTCGTGTAACGCCAAACCCTGCAGCGTCGATGGCTGTCGCTTTCGTCATCACACCTTGCTGCACGGCAGCCAATCACCGACGGTGCCTACTACATCTCCGGAGGGGCAGAATTTGTGTGCTTACACAGTAATGGAAGAGCAAGATCCATGTGTTACAATATCTACTACATCAACCCAACAGTACTCCACACCCAATGCCATCACAACAGGTTCACAAGTTCTGCTTAAAACTATTCCTGTGACAGTTTCTGGGCCCAGCGGTACTTATGACACTTACGCCTTGCTTGACGATGGCAGCACCGCTACACTAATTGACGCGAACGTCGCCGCTCATATCGGCGCGACGGGACCCCAAGAAACTATCACAGTTAGAGGGGTTGGTGGCCTTACAAGGAATACTACCATTAATAAGGTAAGTTTCTATATTAAGGGAAAGCACTCAAATGAAACCTTCTTAGTTGAGAATGCCAGAGCAATGCATTCACTCGCTCTGCCTACACAAAGCATAGGCAAGCATGAAATTGCCTCTTTTTCGCATTTGTCAGGTTTGATAGACGATAACATAACGTACGTAAATGCCACTCCTACAGTACTTATAGGCGCTGACCATTGGTATTTATCAGTGAGTCGCGAAACGCGGGAAGGAGGGCGTAATAAGCCGGTAGGTTGTCTCACGGCCTTAGGCTGGACTTTATACGGGCATACCTTTAGTAAGACTCAAAAGGTAAGCTTCGTTAATCACACACGTATTTGCGATGACGGCGATTTAACACAACAGAACTGCTTAGAGTCTCTGATCAAGCAACAATATAGGCTTGACTCCATCGGGATTTCTAAGCTAGATAGCCTTGATACTAAAGAAGAGAAGCGGGCCATAGAGATATTAGAAGCTACTTCTAAACGCTTGCCAGACGGTCGTTTTGAAGTCGGCCTCCCTTGGCGAGATGATACAGTAGAGGTTCCAGATAGCTATCCGCAGGCATTGTCTAGGTTCTTAAGTTTGGAAAGACGAATGCGAAAAGATAGTGATTTTGGGTCGGCATATACAAAGTTTATCGGTAATATGGTGGAAAAGGGTTACGCAGAGGAATGCGCAAGTGAAACCTATTATGCCCAACGCAATTCTGCGCAGACCTCTAGCAGTGACAAAAATAACGCCGTCAGATTGTACTTACCGCATTTTGGAGTGTACCATCCGCAAAAACGCAAATTACGGGTCGTGCACGACGCTGCCGCCATGAATATGGGAATTAGCTTAAATTCTTTACTATTGCCTGGTCCTGATCTGTTGCAGCCTATGCTTGGTATACTATTCCGTTTTAGAGAGGGCCGCATAGCGGTAACCGCAGATATTAAGGAGATGTTTCCGCAGATCAGGGTCAGACAGGAGGACAGGGATGCTTTGCGGTACCTTTGGAGGGATCCACAGCTATCTAAGGGTATCGACGTACATCCCATTAAGGAATACAGGATGACTGCAGTTTTATTTGGAGCATCCTGTAGTCCGTTTATTGCACAGTTCATAAAAAATAAAAATGCTAGGGAGTACGAGCCTCTTTATCCCAGGGCGACAGAAGCAATTTTGAATAGTCATTATATGGACGACTATCTAGATTCACTCGATAATATTTCCGAAGCAGCCCAGTTGGCGGCTGATGTAGTTACGGTACACGGCGCCGCATGTTTTGAGATGAGAGGTTGGCTTTCAAATGAGCCGGATGCGTTAGCATCGGTCCCCACTGAACTACGAGCGGTACAAATGTTACACATCGACCTAGGGAACCCACCTAACGGTATTGGAGTTTTAGGCGTTGCGTGGAATCCCGCCGCGGACAGCTTGGGGTTCAGAACGGGGGCTGACTGCGAAGCGCCACTGACCAAGCGTAAGGTGCTCTCACATTTGATGCGCGTTTATGATCCGCTGGGTATGCTTGCACCTATCGTTGTAAAGGGTCGAATTTTGTTTCAACAAGCTTGGAGATCCAATGTTGGTTGGGACGACGTCCTTCCACCATCAGAAGTTGCAAAGTGGCATGAATGGTACCGCGAACTTTCGAGCGTCAGCTCTCTAAGTGTGCCACGCTGGTATGCACAGACAAAAGGGGAAGAGCCCCTGCGCAGAGAACTCCATGTTTTTGCAGACGCCAGTGAACATGCTTACGCGTGCGTAGCTTACTGGCGCCTAGTATATAATGATAATGAGGTGCAGTTGGTTCTCATTTCAAGCAAAGCCAGAGTGGCACCATTGAAGCCAATATCCATTCCACGATTGGAGCTCCAAGGCGCGTTAATAGCTTCTCGTCTTGCCACGACTATATCAGACGCTCATCGAAAAAAACCATCGCAAACGTTCTTCTGGACCGATTCACTGACTGTTCTTGGATGGTTACGTAGTGACGGACGCATGTTCAAGCCATTTGTTGCCCATCGAGTTGGAGAAATCACAGAGGTATCTAACGTGCGCGATTGGCGATGGGTACCAACGCACTTGAACGTTGCGGATGATGCTACTAGGTCGCGGCCCATCGTTTTAGAAGCAAATAGTAGGTGGTTCAATGGGCCATCGTTTCTTTTGCAGGACGCAAAATATTGGCCTGTGGAAAAGGAGGTCACACCAGTTCGGGAAGATCTAAAAACAAGGGGGGAGCTGGTGGGGCTTCTCCAGGCGACTATCATTGTTTCACCTCTACCTACGCCAGTAACGGCAGATTTAAGTTATTTTAGTAACTGGCTTAGAGTAGTTCGTGCTACAGCCCGCGTTCACCAAGCTGCAGCGAAGTTCGGTGAAATTTTGGCCCGTTTTAGAAATTGTAAATTAAACCACGTTAAGAAGAATCCCAAAACGCTTGCGACCACCACCCTCGCACCACTGTCGGCAGATTTGATTGGAGTAGCTGAGCAGCACATATTACAAAAAACTCAGTTAGATTGCTTCACCCCAGAATTCAAGAGATTGCTACAAGATGAGCCCATCCCAGTAAGTAGCCGTCTGAAGAACCTGTCAGTCACGGTGGGAAAAGACAACCTTTTGCGGCTGACAGGAAGGATTAAGGCTGTCGAAGGTGTCGAAGAGGATGTAAAGTCACCAGTAATTTTAGACGGCAGCCACCCAGCGATACGCCTACTGGTGCTGCACTACCACCAGAAGGCTGGCCACGCCAATAATGAATACGTCATAAACGACCTGCGCCAAAGGTTCTGGCTTTTAAGGCTAAGAAACACCGTTCGAAGCGTGGTGAGGAGTTGTCCTATCTGTAGAATCCTTAAGGCATTACCAACGAAACCTGTTATGGGGGACCTTCCGCTTGAACGACTGGATCATCACCGCCGGGCTTTCACTAATACTGGTCTGGACTACTTTGGGCCAATGACCATAACGGTAGGTCGAAGGCACGAGAAGCGTTACGTGGCACTGTTTACTTGCCTAACGACAAGAGCTGTCCACTTAGAGTTGGTGCATAGTCTAACTACGGACGCAGCCATCATGGCGATTCGCCGCTTTGTCGCTCGAAGAGGCACCCCTGCCACCATTATATCGGACAATGGAACAGCATTCGTGGGAGCCAATCGGGCGCTCAAGGCATTTCACTCGGAAGCGGTAGAGGAATTTGTCGCACACAAAGGCATCCATTGGAAGTTCATACCAGCGAGAGCCCCGTCTTTTGGAGGATGTTGGGAAAGATTAGTAAGGACGGTAAAAGTGGCCCTGAAGGCAACGTTAAAAGAGAGATCACCGAAAGAAGAAGTGCTTGCTACGCTACTTGCAGAGGCGGAAGCCATTGTGAACTCCCGACCACTGAGCCACGTGTCCGTCGATCCGGATGTCACCGAGGGATCCCTCACGCCGTTCCATTTTTTAATAGGGGGTCCAACAGAACAAGCTCTCCCAGCACCCCTCAGCGACACCGCCCTGGCAGGCCGACTAGATTGGAAGAAGGCACTACGGCTGGCCGACCATTTTTGGTCACGCTGGGTGCGTGAAATATTGCCTGTTTTACAATCGCGACAGCCAGGTGGCAAGAACCGTAGCGTGAATGTCGGCGATGTGGTATTGGTCGCGGACGACCAACTGCCTAGAGGTGTGTGGCCACGAGGTCGGATCGAGGCGACGTTCCCTGGCCGAGACGGTGTAGTGAGGGTGGTGGACGTAAAAACAGCAGGAGGAACGCTGCGCCGACCTGTCAGAAAGTTAATATTTTTAATTTAGTTGTAAATAGTTATTTTGTTATGGTTTATAGTTTTTCGTTTGAGATTTCTGTTTTGTTTTAATTTATTTGTTGCAACCGAAAGTTACTAATATTCAGGTAGGTAACCGACTATGTTTGCAGTTTATCTTTATGATATTGTTGGGGTTGTTGTGTTAATTAGGTACTGTAAACAGATGTATGCCTTTGAAAAAATGGGAGCATGTTACGGATCTTTTTGCTTCATATCATATTTTCTGTCATATTTTGTCAATGTCATTGTCTTATTGTCTCAAACCATTTTCTCCCCTACATTTTCTCATTAAATCTTATATTAGCTCTTTAATTAGTTTCTTTACAAGTTTTCCATACAGTCCACCCGTCAGTAATAAACGTATTGAATGTTTTTTTTACAAAAATTAAACAAACTGCTATTTTAATTACTTATTTTGTATAGGACAACAATCTAAAGACTTATGGGCTTTAGTCCACCGACCCTAGAATTGTTATATTAATTATTTTATAATAATTATTATAAGTAATAAACTGAAATTCAAACTCGACAATGGATTTCAATTTATTACACTTTCCACAAAACCGTTAATTTTTCGTAAATATTAACATTCATGTATTTTTAGGGTTCCGTACCTCAAAAGGAAAAAACGGAACCCTTATAGGATCACTTTGTTGTCCGTCTGTCCGTCCGTCCGTCCGTCTGTCAAGACCCTTTTTCTCAGGAACGCGTGGAGGTATGAAGCTGAAATTTATATCAATTACTCAGGTCTACTGTCCCTTGAAGCTGTGAAAAAATCAAACTTCTAAGCCAACGCAATCAAAAGATACAGCCGTTTATGCCGCAAATTTTCGACACTTGCAAGGGAATCAAAACCTACAGGGTGCTTCCCGTGAACTCAGAATCTTGAAATTTGGTACGAAGCAACGTCTTATAGCATAGATAAAGGAAAAATTACGAAAACCATAAATTTTTAGTTACATCACATAATATATATTTTTTTAATAATTTTAAACTTACTACCCATTTCCTCATAAACGCGTAGAGGTATTAAATTGAAATTCATACCAAATACTCAAGTCTATAATACCTTTAAGCTGTAACAAAATCTAACTTCTATGTCAACGCAATCAAAAGAAACAGCAATTTAAGCTGCATATTTTGAAACTCGCAAGTACTCGCAAGGGAATCAAAACCTAAAGGGTACTTCCAGTCGACCTAGAATCTTGAAATTTGGCATGAAGCAACGTTTTATAGCACACATAAAGGAAAAATTCCGAAAACCTTAAATTTTTAGTTACATTACAAAATATATATTTTTTAATAAATATAAACTTATTACTTTTTTCCTCATGAACGCGTAGAGCTATCAAGTTGAAATTCATATCAAATACTTAGATCTAATTGCCTTTAACCCGTGAAAAAATGTTGTTGACATTGCAGGTTTGTACGGAACCCTCGGTGCGCGAGTCCGACTCGCACTTGGCCGGTTTTTTATTATTACTTATTACGTTCGTTAATATTTGCCAAACTCGCAAGTGAGACCAAGTGAGGCGCCGGGTCAACGCAAATTACTTGTGCAAATTAAAGAAGTCAGCGGTGCCGTTCCTGTACACTATCATCATCATCATCATCATCATCACATCATCATCGTTCGTCATCACCTGGACATGGACAGCGCGCCTTGCTTGGTGGGCTGCGCAGGCGCCGGCTTCCGGCGCACGCTTCAGTCCGGGGGGCGTGGTCACACAGGTTAGATTGGTTATTGATTATAACAGGAGTGTTAATGTTACTTAGAAATAAAAACACATTGATAGTTAATAAAATGAACAAACAGTAAATGTTAAGTAGTTTTTACATTTTACCGAAGAACCAATGCTACAAAACGAATAACTAAATCTAATTATTTTTAAACACAACTAACGGCCTTATTACAAAACAAGATTCCTTAAAACACTCCTCAGATGCAGTTTAAATAGTCTGTGGTACAGGGAAAGATGTAACCACAGATTATTTAAACTGCTTCTGAGGAGTGTTTTAGAGTAATCGTGTTTTTGTAGATAACACCGCAAGACGTTAGCTTGTGACTTGTTAAGTCTCAGTTAAAATGCGCTACAAAAGCCCATAGGCGAAGAATTTCTAATTAGCAAAAGTGTTCTGAAAAAGTGAAGTTAGCAATTACCAATTCTTGAAAAGCCTTTTTCGGCTGTTCCAAAAATAAACACAGTAACTGACATATTTTTTTTCAAAACCGAGACCTTGCCACTATTGGTTACTGGAACCAATAAGTAACCAATAGTGGAAATATCTCAGTTTTGAAAAAATATGTCCCTTACTGTGTTTATTTTTGAGACAGTCGATTTGTGCAAATTGGCAATTTTGAGAAGGATTGCCCTTTTGCGAATTAGAAATTCTGCGCTTAAAGGTACAAAAGTACAGTTGAAACATACTAAAATGTTAGTGGTAGTTTTACACTGCTACCTGCAAGTCTAGCATCAACTTTGTAAAGAGCTCGGTAGGTACAGCAATTGAGTGTCGCAATTTTGCTTGCTAGTCAAGCAGTTTTTACATGAACGTTGCCACAAAAACGGCTGCGTCTTGTAAAATAATTTAAACGCAGCTCGCGTCGTCGGTTGCTCGTCTCTGAGATCGAAACCTGCCCTTGTATCACGTAACTTTCCACTCTATCGGGTTAAGCATTTAGACGACTCCAAAGTGTCAAAATATGTATGCATTTGATAGTTCGGAGTAGCCTAAATCACGCAACTCCATACAGTGGAGGACTTATGTGTCGGAAGTAAGTGACTTTAATTCTAATTCTAATTCCGTCATGAATTTAAGAATGATTCAATATTTACACAGATCCCATCTTTATTTATTTATTGACACTTTTATTGCACTTTAAAAAAGAATCGTACAATGCGGCGGACTTAATGCCACAAGCATTTTCTAGCGGTCAACCGGAGGAGGTAAGGGAAAGAATTGGTAGGCATTTTTAGTTAGTACTTTTTAGTGACATCTTAACGCCCAAAGTTTCAGAAAAGTCCGAAGTTAAGCCGTCAAGATTCAAGATACTTAATAGAGGTTACTAAAATTATATTTTGTAATGCAATTGAAACACATTGTACAGATTCTATTTGTTTAAACATAAATGTATCGGTAATGTTCATGCCAAGACTGATTGACTAGGCGATTTCTTAGGGTGCGAGAAAATACAAAAGTTGTCACCTCACACATTATTGGATCTGAGTTGTCTGTATAAATAACTCTAATAATAACACAGCCGTTTAGTTTAACTGAATATCACTCATCGAGCTCAATAGAAAGTTCATGCTAAGCCAGCCAAAACATTTCGGCCTCAAAACCACTAACATATTATATACGTATAAACATGTTTTAGTATGCAACATATCAAAAACAAAAAACTACAGCTAATTTAGTATGATTGAAAAAGGTGCAAGTTTTTTTCATTCACGCTTCACCTCAATTGGTGTTCAGGAGATCCTATTTCATAGAATTACAATTCATGGTTTACTATGACAGTTCGATGTACGTTGTATAGCCATGATAAACTACGAATTTTAGTTTTACGATAAGCGACCAACGTCACAATCAGCGAAGGTTTGGCTTGATCAGCTGGGCTACAGCTGATGACGCCACTCTTCTGTTATCAGCCCAAAAACAGAGCCCACTGTTGGGCACAGGCCTCTTCTCTTTCACGCCAACCCATCCGGTTCCTTGCCAGTCTCCTCCAATGTTTCCCAGCCGCTTTCCCAATGTCGTCGGCCCACCGGGCTGGTGGTCTGCCCACCGGGCTGGTGGTCTGCCCACCGGGCTGGTGGTCTGCCCACCGGGCTGGTGGTCTGCCCACCGGGCTGGTGGTCTGCCCACCGGGCTGGTGGTCTGCCCACCGAGCTGGTGGTCCAAGTTAACTTTACATTAAATATCACTATCAACGTGAACTAAGTCTTCAGAAATTGTTGTTTACAGCAGTAAATATTTACTACGTGAATAATTGCTGCGCAGTTGGCAACTTTTGCTAAGCAATTTTTCATTAATAAACTCTATAGATACAAATACAAATTTGTATCTATAGAGTTTGTAAATATTTTTATACGAAAAACTTGCACCGGTTTCAAACAATAAATAATTCGTGTGCACAAGCGAAGCCGTGCTGACTACACTCACACTTTTTGGACATTGCCAAAGTCGTATACAAACTGTTTTAATTCCTGGGAAGCTTATACTAAAGCCTCACACGAGATTTAAGGCGGATATCCGGTGTTACTTCCAGACACTTCCACACAACACAATCACTTGTCCTGGTCCCAAACTGGGATACCCTAATAATGTAGGTCCCACTGCAGGGCACAGGTCTTCTCTCAGAGAGAGAGAGAGAGAGAGAGTACTGGCTTAATTACCACGCGTGCCCACCGCGGATTGGCAATTTCAAGCGCTGAGATATGTGCACACCTCCGACACTCAGGTTTCCTCACGATGTTTTCCTTCACCGTTAGCGAGTGGTATTGCTACTATAACTTCACAAATGTACATAACTTAGAATACAAAGTCATAGGTACATGCCCGCACTGCCGAGTCAACGTTCTACTCACTAGGCTACCACCACGGTACGATCACTCGTCCTGGTCCCAAACTAGGATACCCTAATAATGTAGCCTATATGCGTCCCACTGTAGGGCACAGGACTTCTCTCAGAGAGAGAGTACTGGCTTAATTACCACGCGTGCCCACCGTGGATTGGCAATATCAAGCGCTGAAGTATGTGAACACTTCGGACAGTCAGGTTTCCTCACGATAATTTCCTTCACAGTTAGCGAGGATACCCTGTGCTAGGGTAACCGCACTTGGGTCTCCGTAGTCGTTCCTATCCACTCTATAGACTGTCTCGTTGGTCTAGCGGTATCACGTCTTATTAAGTTTTTTATTCTTCCTGTTTATCTCATTGGAGGCTCGAATTAAAGCCATGGCATGGCATGCCAATGCATGAGTCCAGGTTTTACAATAATATGTAAACTCTGTTAATTAAGGACCAAAAGACTTTGAAAATACTAAATTTGCAGTTTTCAGTTTCCATTTTTCCTCCAAAATGATATGGATTTTGAAATTGACGCATAGTTTAGCTTGTATCTGTGTTAAGGGGTAGTTTCTGTGTTATTTTGAATAAAAACCTTTTGATTTTGATTGATTACCATGCCGGTCGTGGTTTCGATTCCCACAGAGAACCGCCGTACATTTGTAGACATCGCCTCAGTTTAGGTGTATTTCCATGCTTGTGACGTCCTTGCCTGATTACCGTAGCACAGGTATCCTAGTTTGGGACCAGGGCAAGTTACTGTGTTGCCCATGTACGTCCCACTGCAGGGCACAGGACTTCTCTCAGAGAGAGCCTATGGGCTTAATTACCACGCGTGCCCACCGCGGATTGGCAATTTGAAGCGCTGAGTGTGGAAGTTATTTATGATTTATTTATGTACTCGTACTAATGATAGTTACATACTGCCTCGTTGGTCTAGCCGTTAAGGCGCTCAGCCACCAAAACAGAGGTCATGGGTTCGATTCCCACTGGGGGCCGCTGCACATGTGTACGAATGGCCTCAGTCTGCGTGTACTCTCATGCTTGTGACGTCCTTGCCTGGTTACCATAGCACAGGGTATCCTAGTTTGGGACCAAGGTCAAGTGATTGTAATGTGGGGAAGTTATTATTATTAATTAAGTTTGTTTACGGCATAGGCAACGTGCAAACCGAGTGACGTCACAAGGGAGTCAGTACTCACGTGGTAGGTCTAGACCGCTGCGCCACGGTTATACTAGCGGAAGAGAACACACGCCATCATGAGTAATGTGGTGATTACACTTGACTCAACCCCCGATTTCTGGTACGCTAACAATTTGTTAAAGTTTTATCCTCTAAAACACTCATCAAATGCAGCTTCAATCGTCTGTGGAAGCGTTTCAGTTCGGTGTTATATATAAAAACGCGATTCCTTAAAACACTACTCAGAGGTAGTTTGAATAGTGTGTGGCAAAGGGAAAGGTATAGCCACGGATTATTTAAACTGCCTCTGAGGAGTGTTTTAGAGGAGGCGTGTTTTTAAACGTGTTTTTACACCGTTTCCCTTTACATACGCAGCCTATATACGTCCTACTGCAGGGCACAGGTCTTCTCTCAAGGAGAGAGTACGGGCTTAGTCACCACGCGTGCCCACCGCGGATTGGCGATTTCAAGGGTTGAGGTATGTAAATAGCTCAGACACTCAGGTTCCCTCACGATGTTTTCCTTCACCGTTAGCGAGTGGTAGTCAGGACTGAAGAGGTTAAATCAAATTTAATCAATCTACTGGTGTTAAATAAATGCTTTTTTAATTTTCATTTGTTCAATTATATATATATATATATATATATATATATATATATATATAGTTATTTTTGTTTCATTTAATGACATCGCTCAAAAGTCTACCATTTAACTAATGATTTGTTATTACCTAAGGATTTATTTAACATTTTTTTAATTAGACTACTCCAATACTGAGTTTTTATGTTAATTTCACTACAACACACATCACATTATTACTTTATACACATTATGTAACTTTTTAATCAAGAGTCCTAGCGATTAAATTGACAAAAAATAAACTGGCAACACTAAATTAATAAAAAAACTGAGGAAGGAAACTGAGGTCAAACTAAAAAAAAACATTGCAAGAGTCAAAAGGGTACTTGGCAAGAACTAGACCGTGTTTTGAACTAGTGACTCCCATTAACCTCAAAACGGTTTACGGAACAGAAGAAGAGAAGGAGAAGAAAACACTTGTATTACAGCAAATTTACACAAAACATTAGACATATCGACGACTTAATACAACAAAAACGATAAAACGTACCGAAGCTAGCAGCTAACATTTAAAATCCTTCAGTGTTTCGAGCGTCCATGGAAGCTTCAAAAGTGCAGTATTTATTCAAATTTATTTATTTATTTTATTTCATTAGGACAACCAGTAGTTAGTACACTAATACATTATGAAACTTGAAGGGTTTTAAGGTAAGTGCCTAGCGTATTAAGGTTGCTAAGTTAAGTTATTAAGTTTAAGTTTCAAAAGAGAAGATATCACTTGCTTTGTGAAGTAGCGAATAATTATCGTGTACCGTTTGAATCGGCGCGCCTCCGGGCTTGGACTAGGCACCGGCGGCGGCAAAGGGCTTTTGTACCGTGCATCGATGTATGAAATGAAAAAAGGAAAGTTAGAAACTACGAATAAAAACACCATAGAAGTATTTCTTCCCACAAAATTCACACTCAAACAAAAACGGCCCCAGTCTTCTCGATTAGTCTTTACCAATAAAATGAGCGCAAGATGTGCTGTAGAGTAAATCACTCTGTGATTGGTTCGTTCATTTGCCATGCGTGACGACGTGAACGTTTATTGGGCGATAGTAAGTGACAGAGTTATGGTCGGTTTTATAAAAAAAAAAACGTCAAGCCATTGACTTCATTGATGTATAATCCGTCGAAATATCTAGGTACCTCGCAAGGTGGCGGTCTGACGGTGGCAGGTGCGTAGATATTTTGCCGGGTAATCCGCCCGCCATTCCACAATTGAACGTGGAATTGAATTTTTTAGCGCTAGTTGGACATTTTTGTTTTTAACTATCCTCTTTGCTTTGGAAAAAAATAAAAGTGTTGCCAGATAAAACAAAAAAAAAATTAAAACTAATCGGTACTGATTGAAAAAGTGAAGATTTAAACATACTATCTGGATCGTTATAAACCTTGTTGACTTTACATTAAATAGTTAAAAAATAAGCAGATATATTTCTAACATAAACTATAGATATCTGGAAATTGATATTGAACTAAATTATAATTATTTTTTATTTTTTACATCCTCAAAACTTCAAAAACGTGTTACTTTAAAACAACAAGTTATTGAAATAAAGCAAAGCCTGGAATGATACCTTTTTCTTCAGTACTGATAATATCAATAAGCTGAGATTTAAAATTCTCAATTTATTTCATGCAAATAGACAGCATCAACTTTTAAGATTGTGTGATAAATAAATTGAGAATTTCAAACCTCGAAGTTTTTCGAGTTATTAACACTGAAGAAATAGCATACAAGTATTGAATTATTTTAGTAACTCATTATATTATTTTTCATAAAATACCTCACCTCAACTATATCATATGAGTTATTAGTTCTAGATAAAGAACTACTTTGTACGTATTATAAAATTAACACTACAAATCCCACTACATCCTTAAATCGCGTTAGAGCTCATACAAACCCTTCCCATTTACAAATTTAGGTTGACTTCCTTTACTGTAAAAGGCCATGCATAATTAAGTCACATTTCAGAGAAAATGGCAAACCTCGTCACACTAATCCCCAGTTTCTCACACACTAAGGCAGACTCGCACCACTTCTTAAATGTCACTTAAGTCGCCATGTAAATCGACTCTTGTATGATGAATTTTAGTTAAATGCTGTTTGAGCCACATTTAAGAATGTTGTGCAGGTCGGCCTAACAGTAGTTACTGTCAATCGTACAAAACAACTGACAGCTATTAACAGTTAACGGACTGTAACAGTGTTATTTATAAAAAAACAATTTCCTTAAAACAGTGCATAAATGCAGTATTAATAGTCTGTGGTAAAGTCAATTCAATTCTGCTTTATGGAGTCACTGCACTGATTGTCCAGCATAATTTCACCAATGTAGACAAAACTTTCGCCCATCACAAGCGAATGAGCTTCAGTCTAAACTTTAAAGCAATCAGAGCTGTTTGTCGGAGGGGGTTGGAAAGCTTAGCGTTATTAGGTGTAGGGTAAGGTACCCAAAGGGTAAGGGAGGGTCCTTTATTACTAAGACTCTGCCGTCTGTCCGTCCAATTTTCACCAGGCTGTATCTCATGAACCGTGATAGTTAGACAGTTGAAATTTTCACGGCACTATAACAACTCCCCTACACAACAAACGTGATTTTTTTGCCGTTTTTTCTCGATATTAATAACAGCAACAAGTAGACGCTTCGAATATTCTAATATTGTGTACATGATGGAATGGAAACTTTCGTGCGCGAGTCCGACTCGCACTTGGCCGGTTTTTTAACTATAGTATGATATTGTTGTCTAGTGGTAGTCTTTCCCATGTAAAGTTCCCACAGACTATTTATACAGCATTCATGGAACGTTTTATGAAATCATGTTTTTATAAAGAAGACTATTACTGTATGACAAATGGGGAACAGAAAATTAATTTTTTCAGAGCTTTAACAGCATACCTGCTGAGGCGGCGGGAGGCCGGAGTCTTGGCCTCCTTCTCCTCGACAGAGCTGGACATGGATGTGAGAGAGGTCTCCATCGGATTGTCCTCAGAGTCCAGCAGCTGGATCTGCGTCTGCCTCACAAACACGCCGTAGTTCTCGTCGCACTGGAATTGGCGATGGAAGGCAGTTGGTTACGAAAATGTAAATAAATAAGAAAAAAGACTTAATGTTTTTATAAAAAGATGATTCCACTAAAACTTGTAAGACCGAGTTAAAGTTGGTTTATGAGAGAAATTCCTGCTATAAACCTATAACTTCGTCTTTAGAGTGTTTTAGTGGATTAGACTTTTTATAAATAAGACCATTAGCTTTTATTTCTCTGGCTTTATTATTGAATTGGCTCCAATTCTGTATTTGATTCAGAATTTGTAGTTACAATACCATTCACGAACTGTGAAGGAAAGTATTGTTAGGAAACCTGAGTGTCCCAGGTATTCATATACTTACTTCAGTGTTTGAAATTGCCAATCTGCAGTGGGCATGCATGGTGATTAAGCCCATACTCTTTTTCTGAGAGGTCAGAGCCCTCCTCTAGAACGTATTGGACATGTTGTTGGCTTTGGGCTGCAGTTTTTCTTTCCATGTGTAATTTGTTTAACTGTCATCACATGGGACTTGCGTTGAAAATTAATTAAAACTAGGTCAGCATAACAAAACACTCACCGTGAAGTAGGCGTGTCCCCTCACCGTTCCATTGTTTTTTCCTTTCGGCTCGTCCAGGATTACACCAATCCATTTGCCAGTGGCAAACGTAGGGTACCCCATGTAAGCTACGGACCCTTTCACGTCCTTACCCACAACCTTGACCCTCTGGCCCAGCGATAGAGCTTTATCCGACATCTTGGGGCTTGATTCTCATTAACAAACTGAAACAAACCTGCAGAAAAGACTGAAATGTTTTGAAAACGCAGGAAAAACTTTTGTTTTCTTTCGGCAAAGTTTTTGTCATGTTTTTTACCTTTCCCAAGTTTTATCAGAGGGGTTTCTCACTCATGAATGATTGCTGGTTTTATATATTGCGGAGTCTAATAAGATATGCTGCCATCGACCTGTTACCGAAATATATTTGGAATTCCGAAAAATTCTGCAGTGTAGAGAGTTGAAATGAAAACGTCAATTTAAAACAAAAATCGAATCTCAAACGTCAAATTAGGGATGCCACTTACTTCCTTCGCTTTCCCAACATAGTTTGAAGCGCCGAGATATTTTTTTCGATTTAAATTATATATACATACCTATTTACTTTTATTTCTTGCCAATAAAAGTGCTATTTAAATTATATATTAAATTATATATACAGGGTGTCCTGAAACTCAACGATAACCTGGCACCGGGCGAGAGGCCATGGTATACCAGTTATGGAAAAAATAAGAAAAAAATCCATGTCACTTAGTCAAGCGATAATAGACATATTTCGAAAAAGTTGAAAATTTTACACCATTTTTAAGTACTGTGATCACAGTTTTCACAATTTTACAGCGATTTTTTTAATAATGTAATCTCAAATGACTGTGCTACTAATCGCAACCACAAATCAAAGTAATAAACATTGTTAACTAAGTAAAATAAATTAAGTTTTGACGAGTTATGGTTTACAAAATTATTGTCAGTTAACTTTGACACTCCATGTTGGAAAAAAAAATTATTACACTACCCTTGGCAATTTATTTCAAAAGATGGCCCATTTGGTCTAAATTTCAAAATGATACAACACTTGCTACTTTTCTTGCCAATAAAAGTGCTATTTCGTATTTTTTGCGAATGGACCTCATGGAAAACTTAATCAAAATAAAACAATAAATTATCGTAACACTTTAATATCCTTCTAAAACTAAAGTAGATGCTCAAATTGTTTTCCTCCAGCACGAATACAAGCTCTGCATCGCCTCAGAAATGACCTCTTCACCAGTCGTGCAAATCTACTCGCATTTATTTCTTCTGATGCTGCATCAATTTTTTGGCGCAATTCTAATAGATTTTGTATTGGTTTCAAAACTTGTAGACATTTTCTTTTATGCATCCCAGTAAATAAAATCTACTGGATTGAGGTCTGGGGACCGAGGAGGAACTTTCGCTAACATGGTTCTCCAGAAAAGCCCCCATGTTGATGGGGCCCCCCCTCGGAAAACTGAACAAGTCCCTTATAACAATAATTTACCCCACTTAATTCGTTGCTTTAAAATTTAATGTTCTCAATTTCCATCTCCGAAAGTCTTCACCAGAACATCATCAAGTTAACTTGGAACTACGCTATTTTATAAAACATACGGATGTTACTAAAGGATGGGCCCTTTTAGGCCTTATTTACTGCTGTCGATTGAAGAGTTCCGTTCTCTATCTCTGAAAGCCTCTTTACAAACTTTCTCTGTATTACGTACAGGCAGTGACATCTGGCCGAAGCAATTTACATCACTTGCAGCCCCGAGCAACCCACTTTGCGTTAGGTTTCTAAAGTGGTTCGAAATTTCGCCGATGCCTGCACTTATCCATTAGCTCAGTTGGGAGAGCGCTGGCACGGTTAGCCAGAGGTCGCGGGTTCAACTCCCGACATGGGTGGAGTTTTTAGCCTCTAAATAGGTTTTTAAAACGTTATATCTATTCGAACAAAAAAAGAATTGTCGAAACCGGTTAAGATTTGACGGAGTTTTGCGAAAACATAGCCAAAAAAACATACGCATCGAATTGATAACCTTCTCCTTTTTTTTGAAGTCGATTAAAAATAAAACAAATGGAATATTTTCGGAAAAATACTAGATGGCAACATTCTAATCCGAAATGTCAATAGCGTTTTGATTCTGCTTGATGCTAAGAATATTATGTTTTGGCATAATCAAGTTTTGTTAAGCACGAGCGCGACCTTTAATGAACAGCTATGTTAATTAATTTCTCACTCAGCATACACATAGGTATATAATGCTCTGTGCATTCAGCCTGCGCAGCGCAGCTCTTCAGTAGAAAATACACACCTAAAAACTTGACCAGGCATTTATTTTAGGTATTTATTGATTGAGAAACTTCAGAATGATGACCTCAACTCAACATTGACCAACGATTCTCTCTAGCCAAAATGAGGACGTCGTGACTCATCGCCTCATGTTAGTATTTTAATGACGTCATTTGTATGATGATTGATGACATCAATGTCAATGCTAATGATATAGTGCAAAAATATCTGTAAACAATATGTACGAAGTCCATGCCTATTATTGTCTAAAGTTCTGTGACCACTAAAGTGATCAGTTAATTCAACCCTGATGATGAGTTCAGCGCGTGAAAGCTAAACAAGGTTGTTTACCTGCCTCCTGATGAGTCATTTGAAACACAAAAGAAATTAGCATTTAACTAAGTATCATATTAATAACAGCACTCATCAAATTATTTGATTTGGGAATTTGTACGCTGATGAGGTGGATCACTTTTTTCAAACATTCGCAGTACGGATGTCGCCGGTCTGCAATAACCCCCGTTAGTTTTTTCTGGCGAGCTGGCACTTTTTTATTGAGTCGTGGGGTGGGTTAGTTTACAAAAATTCCATCATCTCTACCTGCGTATTCATTCACGCAACATTGCGAACCCAAACCAGTTAAATTATCGCGGCAACACATGCCACCTGCCACAAAATAATGAAAAACAAGTCATAGAAAAACATGTTTTTATTGAGACACAATATCATATTATTATTATAATTGCAGCAATTTAAAATTACAATGTAGTATGTATTAGAAATAATGCGGTAGAAAAAAAACAAGGAAAACGAGTGATTTAACAACTATTTCGTTCGGTGAAATTTCAACCTAAAGCGTTTTAGCGCGAATAACGGCGTCCCTTCTCAATTATAGCAAAAAATCCTTTTACTTTAGTTATTATATTTTTACAAGGTGTGAAGACGCAAGGCACAGGGCGGGAGGCTGTCGCCTCGCTTTCCGATTTTCTCTGTAAACGTCGGTGCTTTCTAAATACATATTCGATAGGTTACTCGCACGCTCTCATTATACTATTTTATGATTTCACTATGTCGATGAACATGTTCTCGCGGGGGGTCTAGAAGCCGTGGACCTTGAGCTGTTCGGGCTTCACAAGCCCCGATTTAGTGAGCCACTGGCAAATGTTTTCGCGCTGGTCTCCCTGCAGCTGCAACACTTCGCCGTACTCCGAGTGTTCCACCACAGTCCCGTTGCACGCAAACTCCTTCTTGCATGCCCGGACTATCTTCTTCAGGTCATATTCCGACGAGAGCCCCTGCACCGTCGTCAGCGTCTTTCGCCCGTTCCTCTGCTGGATCCGGACGTGGACTAGTCCATCTTGAACGTCGTCCTCCGAGCTTTTGATAGCATCGGCGAATGGGTCAAATGTGTTGAGATTCTGGATGGACATACGATTGAACGTATAGGCTCTTGGTTCCAATAAGACACTGCGAGACGCACTTGGTTTATCCTGTCACTGATAACGTGAGCACAAAAGACAATGCGACGACCAATTTACGCAGACTCCAGAAATGTAATGAAATTGCTAATGGCGGACCGAAAAATGATTTTGTCACGCGGAGGCGGAAGTTATTATCGATCCGTACCATAGACTATGGCTGCGTTCACAGTAATTTTTGTTAGTGTTGCTATGCTCGAGATTTTTACTTCCCTTTCAAAGTTGCGTATAATTTAGGGACGTAATCATCATATTTGGCAACAAAGAAATTACCAGAAATCGGAGTTCCCAAACTAAACTGCTGTGCAAACTTCGAAATGCTAAATTTTCCTCTGTTGTTACCACTTTTACTTGTCAGCTTGGGAATTTTAGAAAAGTTACACTTGTTGTCGGGTTGACGGTAAACGACGAAGATGTAACGATGCAAGCCCGTTCCCTTGGGTGGTCCAGCTCCAATATAGTCTGAAAGGATTTCTCCTTGATTGATGTCACTGCCTAAAATATTCCCGACGAGCCAATGAAGCCATTCGCGCTGCTTCGGACTCTCTCGACTTGGAGCGTCAGGGTCTACCATCGCTAGTAAATAGTAAGAGTTTTCTTTAAAGGCCCATTTCACTGTCGGCTTGTCTTTTACTTGCGTTGGAGTCAACTCGTTTCCTAGTTGAACTTTTCCTCCATTTCGGTAGCTGACTTCTAATAGTTCAGATGGAGCTGTCGTTAGAACATCTGGAATAATGCTGTGTTTTTGAAACACTGCTACAATATCCGACATAACTTTGTTTTTACTCACAAAATAATGTAACGCAAATTAGAAATTTTATATAAAAATACGGACAAGTTGACATAAATTAAAATGGTGTTAAGTGTCAAAATTGAAAACTGTCTTGTTTTTAGTGACAAATCTTCAAAAATCTACCTACCTATCTGCTTAGGCATTTTTCACTACCGTTACATTCAGAAATTCTGCTCTTAACCGTGGTAGCACTGAACTGAACTGAATGACAGCTGATAGAAAACATTTCTGAACGCTATCTGTTGTTGTTTGGTTAACTTTGTGAAATGTATTTTATTTACAAATAAAATACAATTTTCTCTAATGTTACAGGCACAGCCAGAACTGTTGCAAAATGCCGACGGTCATCTTACTGGACGTGTCTCTGTCTATGTTCCGGCCGATTCCAACCTCGGACTCTGCTGAGCACCATACCCGGTACAGCTTAGCCTGCACCGCTATCAATACGTTCTTGGACTATCTGAATGTTCATGCGAAGCTAGAATATGTGGCCCTAGTCACTTTCTCATCTACTTATGATGGTAAGAGTCCATATCGTTATTCCTTGCACTCTTCTAGATAAAGTTTTCTATTAGTTTTTATGTTGGCCAAAGAGCATAGCTGGGCCCCGTTAATGAAATAGTTAACTTTGTTAAACGTTAAAGCCTTGCTTTTCAGAACATTTAACGCAAGTTAACGTTAATCCATAATGAAACGATGAAACTAATCATACGAATCAGCTTCACAGTGTTCTCACTCACATGCGCCATAGTTTCATTTGACTCACGACCCGAACGTTTTTTGCGGCGAGGCGCAGAGTGTATCTTTTCGGTAAATAGTATGTACTGGATTATCGATTAATGGAATTTGGGAAACTTAACGAGTCCATTAACAATTTTTACTCTGTTACTCAAAATATTAACTTCGTAAATTGGCAATTAATGCCCAGCTGTGCCAAACAGGTCGGATAAAGGTCCCTTGTGGAGCCGTCCCCATACCAACATGGAAAAAAGAATTACAGCCTCATTAGACTCATAGAAACTATTCACAAGGTTTAGTTTCATAACTTTATTTCCAATTCTAAGCATGACCAAACCTAGATTTGTGTTCTCTAAATGTATTGGTGAAGTTACATTGCGATCAGGCATGTTGTTTGTAAACAAAAACCAAACTACGTTTGTATGGGATTACCCTTGTGAGACACCCTTGTAAGCCACTGAGCTTAACGTTTCCACTCACACGAGATTAAATCTAAATCAATATCACTCACTCATGGGTGATTATATTCTATTCTCAATATGGGAATAAATCTGTTATCAGTATCACTCACTTAGTAAGCGGTGGTAGCCTTGTGGGTAGAACATTGGACTTGGAAGGCTAACGGTGAAGGAAACCTGAGCATCTGTGCTCTTCACATACCTCAGCGCTTGAAATCGCCTTTATCTGAGAGAAGGCCTGTGCCCATATGTGGGACATTATGTAGGCTGCTTATTACATCGGTGATTTATATCTGTAAACTGTAGGAAAAGCTGCTAGTTGTGCATTTACTTCAGTGTTATTTCTCGAAAACACTCCTCAAATGCAGCTTAAATAGTCAGTGGTAAAGGGAAACCGTGTTATTTATAAAATACACAAGTCCTATAAGGACCTCTCAGAGGCAGTTTAAATAATCCGTGGTTACATTTTTCACTTTCCCAGAGAATATTTCAACTTGCCTTGCCTTAGGGCAAGGCCTCTGAGGAGTGTTTTAAGGAATCGTGTATTTTTTTATAAATAAAGCTGTTACTGCTTATTATATATACTATTGCTAAGTTTTTTTTTTTATAATCTTTATTAAAAGGTTTTGTCGCACAGCGAAAGTTGTATGTTATAATAATTTAATAGTTAATAATATTTAAATTGAATTTTTTTAAGTTAAATTCAAGTAATAGTAATACAAATCTATAAAAAAAAATGATTTAAAAATGTGATTCGAAATGTAATTTAGATGTCAAGTCAGAGAAATAAATGCTCTTTTTAATTTTTTTTTTTAATTTAAGTTGCACAAGTGTTTTTTGTACAACTGTTTGATTTTTTCTAATCCTACTAATATTATAAGTTGAAAGTTTGTTAACATGTTGGAACATTCCGTATGGCGCCGGATTAAGAATAGCGACACTTCCTTCCGTGGATGTCGTAGAAGACGACTAAGGACATCAATTACCAGGAGACGGGCAGCAGCGTCTCTGAGATTCCAACCGCATACTGCGATCGCCAACCCGCCTGCCAAGCGTGGCGATTATGGCAAAACCATATGTCGAATATGTCAAATGGCTGATGATGATGATGATGAACATGTTTGGATGTTTGTTACTCGATCACGCAATTACGGCTGAACGGATTTACATGCAACTTGGCGTACAGATAGACAAAGACCTGAATTGAGACATAGCATACTTGATTTTACGGTATTGCGTTCCCGCAGGATAATATTTATTTTAAGTTTACAATAGATGGCGTTGTGCGAGCGAACGTTGTGTTTTAAAAACAGATGGCGTTGTGCGAGAATCGTATAAACGGAGTCTGTGGCGGTACGAAGTTCGCCGGAACACCTAGTAAATAAATAAATGAGTGATATAGATTTAAACAGCTTCAAGATAACCGTGGAAATCACCTCAGTACTGAGAATAGATCTATTCTAGTCAAAATAGTGAATTTTGTAATTGGTTTTAAACATGTTAGGCCAGACGAAAATGTTGCGTGAGAAGCCGCGACTGTGACAGAATCGATGCTTTCGAGGTGTGGTGTTTCTCTTTCTTGCCGCCTTCAGATCCAATTTCTCCATCCTAAACGAGCTCAAAATAACGAAGCGACTGTCAACAGTCTGTCGCCAGAGGGCCCTCAGCTTTATTGGGCACATTATGCGGTCACCAACAGAGCGGTGGTAGCCTAGTGGGTAGAACATCGGACTCGGAAGCGAGAGACCCAGGTTCGATCCCCAGTGCGGGCATGTACCTATGACTTGGTTTTCTAAGTGATGTACATTTGTGAAGTTAAAGTAGCAATACCACTTGCTAACGGTGAAGGAAAACATCGTGAGGAAACCTGATTGTCGGAGCTATTCGCATACCTCAGCGCTTGAAATCGCCAACCCGCGGTGGGCACGCGTGGTGATTAAGCCCATACTCTCTCCCTGAGAGAAGACCTGTGCCCTACAGTGGGACGTATGAGGCTGATTATGTATGCGGTCACCACGTCATACTCTGGAAAAACTGATCAATTTGGGCCATAACGAAGGCGTCTGCCTGCGAGAGGCAGAACACCAATGCACTGGTCCGATGCCCCAAAAATGGCAGCAGGTGGATCCATCCATCCAGCAAGCATCCCATCGCGCCCGTGACCGTGATGAGTGGAGAACCGTTGTATGGTCACGATCCTCAGAATTGAGGGGCCGATCCAAAAGAAGGCCCGATACACAATTGTCACAAAAAGAAACCAAAAAGCGTAGTTAGTAAGAGCTCTGGCACTGCACACTAGAGGAGCGGGTTCGAATCCTGTGTGCCCAATGCAGGTTGATATTGTGAACACCTCACATACTCAGATTTCCTCACAATGACTTCCTTTACTGTTGTATGATTAGTTATTTGGCTCGCCTCATTATAGACCCTTTTATTTGCATAGCTCTGTGCTCTATGGATAATCTTGTCACACTGTCTTCCAGTTGCCGTCCCGTTCACGCGGGACTTGGAGGCAGTGCGCGCCAAGCTGCCGCTAGTGGAGGAAGGAGACAAGACCTGCCTGGAGGTGGCCCTGGCCGGGGTCAACCAGCTGGTGCTGAGCGAATGGGGTCACCAGACTCTGGTGCAGATTGTTCTGGTAGGTGCCTGGAGCGAGCGTCGGTGGCGTATTACTCTTCACATTCTTGCAGCTGTGTTAGCGCAGCGGTGATACGTTAGCCTCACATTCGGGGAGGATACCAATCACTTAACTTTCTAAGTTACATACATTTGTGAGGTTTTAGTAGCATTACCGCTCACTAACCGTGAAGGAAAGTATCCTGAGGAAACCCTGGTGTCTGGGGTATTTATATACCTCAGCGATTGCGACATACTATGCCCCAACTATGAGGCTAAGTGCGGAAATCTCAGGCCTAATTAAGGGACATTTTTGCGCACCAATTAACCTATCCCTCAACTAGCATACAGCATCTGAATGAGAAGTATGTATCTGCTGTTTAGGATAATTTACAAATATGAAATTACTCCCAAGAGGAGGGCGTAGGGTATGTTGCCAGAAGTGGGAAGCCTCCTCCGAGGCACGCCACTTCCTTCAGCCGTCGACCATCCTCATTCAGCCAGTGCCAGCATTCTGCCTCAGGTCGTCGGTAAAGCGAGGACCAACGAATCGTCGTCGAATGACCGGCTCGCTATTCCTATATTGCGCGCACCGAATCCTGGACGACTCCAATCTTCTGACTGTCAAATTAGTATGAAATTTGACAGATAGAAGAAGAAGAAGAAGAAAGACATTTATTGGGACAAATTAACATACCACAAGAAAAAAAGGCATAACAACTACAAAGGAAAAACAATTCACATAAATACAAGACAAAGTCAGAGCGTCAGAGTGCATCCTGTGGTGTGTCAAAGTTGCCACAAAAGGCATCTGACTCAGCATTGTGCTGAGGGTGTGAGCTCTCAGCGCTGGTTTTCAGTCAGTTCCTGCCGTAATTGACGCTATACTTTAATCCGGATTTCGACGGATTTCCGGCTCGAAGGACCAAACTTATGTTCCACAAAGAGTTGGGGAAAGCATAAGTAAAAGGCCGAAATTAATTAAATTCACAGCTTTTATTTTAACGTGTTATAGACACAGCCAGGTAACAATATGGAGACCGGAAACCCAATCTCAAAACAATGGTCGATGGGGCGCAAAGGTTCTTACGCTAGTCACAAATGCCGAAGAACCTATGGTCGATGGGGCGCAAATTGCACATCCTTGTAAATGTTTTGAGTTATTATTATTAATACGTTTATTTAAAAAAAAATACAATTGCAATTCAATTCAATTCAAATAATTTATTTAAGACAATGAGTCCATATTTACATTCGCAATGTGGCGGACTTAATATTATGTTTGTTTTTTTCAATGAAGACTATTCTTGCGTGGATGTCGTAGAAGGCGACTAAGGAAACCAATTACCAGGAGACGGGCAGCAGCGTCTTCCTGAGATTCGAACCGCATACTGCGATCGCCAACCCGCCTGCCAAGCGTGGCGATTATAACAAAACCCCTCATGGTTATGAAAACCACGAAGGAGGCCTGTGTCCTGCAGTGGGCGTCAAATGGCTTATGATGATGATGATGATTCTTATCTTATCTTATTTTAAAACTCAAATTAAGGTGACGGACGGCAGCAGCGGGGTGGGGCCGGTCGGGCGGGCGCGCATCATACAGGCCCTGCCCCTGCCTCCGCTGAACCCGGCTCGGATACACGTGCTGCCCGTAGCTGCCCCGCACGAGCCCGGCTTGCAGCACGGTGAGTGACCTGTGGCGTAATCCTGAGCATTCTAGTTCTACAATAAAAATAAACCGGCCAAGTGCGAGTCGGACTGGCGCACGGAGAGTTCCGTACTTTCCAACTCTCCGAGTAATCTAATAGGCCTTAGTCCAGTCTATTACTTAAGTATACAAATATGTTTATTAATATGAATTTACACAAGATGGATCACAGAAGTAACCACACTAGGATGAATCTGTGCTTGGTTACTTGAAAAAACCGGCCAAGTACGAGGCGGACTCGCGCACGACGGGTTCCGTACCATTATCTATACAACATTAGACACAAAGAACGAGAACAAACCGGTGGGCACGCGTGGTAATTAAGCCCATACCCAATGCAGGTTATGGGCTTGATTACCACGCGTGCCCATCGTGAATTAGCAATTTCCAGCGCTGAGGTATGCGTATACCTCAGACACTCAGGTTTCCTCACGATGTTTTCCTACAAAGTTAGCGAGCGTATATAATTAATAGACAACGTACATACATATATAAACTCACGCCTGTATCCCAGAGGGGTAGGCAGAGACCGGGGACTGTCACTTGCCACGATCCTGACAGATCACTTTCGCTTCCTCACCATTCATTGGTCCTTGCATGCACGCACGCTGGTTCCGGGTACTTTTTATCTGGCCCTTTGCTTATACATACCCTTTTTGGAATAGAGAAATGTATTTGTTACCTCCCCTCCAGCGATGCCGCTGTACCAGAAGGCCGTGGACCTGGCGTCGAGCGGGCATCAAAGCTCGGCTGCGCAGACGCTGCGCGGGGTCGTTTACTGCCCCGACCAGCTCTCCGTGCCCGGGGTCTGTGTTTATTTTTTATTATGTTTCTAAAAGATCTTAAAGAAATCCCCAGAAAATATGCGCTAGTCCTAGAATTGGCGCATTTAAGAAACAGTTGAAAGATCTATATCATAACTTTGAGCTGTATATTATTTACTATGTATTTTATTTATTTTTACAGGTAGATACTTAGGTACCTCTAGACGTAAATTTGTGTGGTGGTAACCAGGTGAAGGTTTGACATTATGATTACTAGGCGCTTACCGTTATATAAATAACAATATACCTACATTAACCTAATAATATTTACAGAATAGAATTAGAATAGTTTGGTGATGACAACAGTATCTCGTGAAAACAAGAAGTAAGTTGTTGTGTGTAAGCTCTGACCCAAAGTTAAACCACACATACTTGACAGGTTTCAGGGTTCCGTAGTCAACGAAAGTTATTTCTACTTATACCATGTCCGTCCGTCTGTCTGTCTGACCTCGACTTAGCTCAGAAACGATAAGTACTAGAAAGTTGAAATTTGGCGTAGATATACAATACATATTAAACATGCCGACAAAACGGTATAATAATAATAAATAAAAAAAAATATTGTCACACCTAAAAAAATTGGGTTCTCTCTGTTCCGACCAATCTTCTACCCGCTAGGCTGTCACCGCTCCGCGAGTTTCTAGATACTAAAGATAATTGTCCTCAGCACGGGTTAGTGAAACAAAAAGAATATAATTACTAGAATTATATAAGTTATATAATTATAATATAAGTTCGGTATCGATCAGATGGTGGCGGCGACGAGCCGGCTGTGCGAGCAGCAGTACCAGCCGAGCTGGGCCACGCTGCGCTGCGGCCGCCACGAGGCGCGCGTGCAGCTCGTGCCGCCGGCGGCGCACTCCCTGCTGCTGGTCTGCGGCTTCCTGTCGGCTTCCGAGCTGGGTGAGTCACGCCGCGGTCGGCGGCTTCCTGTCGGCTTCCGAGCTGGGTGAGTCACGCCGCGGTCGGCGGCTTCCTGTCGGCTTCCGAGCTGGGTGAGTCACGCCGCGGTCGGCGGCTTCCTGTCGGCTTCCGAGCTGGGTGAGTCACGCCGTGGTCGGCGGCTTCCTGTCGGCTTCCGAGCTGGGTGAGTCACGCCGTGGTCGGCGGCTTCCTGTCGGCTTCCGAGCTGGGTGAGTCGCGCGGCGGTCGGCGGCTTCCTGTCGGCTTCCGAGCTGGGTGAGTCACGCCGTGGTCGGCGGCTTCCTGTCGGCTTCCGAGCTGGGTGAGTCACGCCGCGGTCGGCGGCTTCCTGTCGGCTTCCGAGCTGGGTGAGTCAGCTGCCAGCGCTGCCAGCAGCGCAATCGATACTGCTGGGCTACGAGTTTTCAACTTAATATATTACTCATGATTGTGTTGAATACTACACAATGTAGAACTTGCACTAAAAATGTTTTAGTATAATAGGAGAGACCATATCTCGTAAAATAATGTTTTTATGCACACCCTTATAAGAAAACGTTCAGAATTCAGAGACACAACTAAATCATTAGATTCTTACGGTTTTTGTTGTTAGAGTAATTTTATTTTTCGCAGTTTTTGTGACCCCACAAACCCCCATAAAAATATTTTTATTGTTTTATTTTAAAATTTTCTTTCAGTTTTTATGTGATTTCTATGGTATAAAAGCAGCGTCACTCTAGTCAATCAACTGAATCAATCAATCACACAAGTCTCATACGAGCTATTTTGTCTTCTAAATTTTAATAATCTTTAAGGCTGCTGTTACGTGGAGCGTAATAAATGTGATTGTAATAAAATGAGTACCTATACTTTTGATAAAAAGTAGACAGCATTCTCCTCGTAAGAAAAGCCTTAACGTTGCAGTGGGTTCTTTTTGGACAGAGAGTGCTTAACACAACACTAAACTCTCCTTAAAAAGTATATCATTAATAAACACATTCTGTATAACCTGCAGGCACCCCGATAACAGTGAGCAAGCACCTGATCTTGCCGCAGGCGCAGCTAGGCGCTACACGGGACAACTATGACCCCAAGACCCCCACCAAGGTAAGAATTCTCCCCGGTCGGTTCCGGCCCGTGCTACACGGGACAACTATGACCCTAACACCCCCACCAAGGTAAGAATTTTCCCCGGCTCGTTCCGGCCCGTACTACACGGGACAACTATGACCCCAAGACGTCCACCAAGGTGAGAACTCTTCCCGGCCCGTCCCGGCTTGTTAATAACAGAGCAACCCCTGCGATGCCATCTCGGGTGTATTTACAAACCCGTGCTAATCAAATAAGCACATCCGCATTCGTATTTGAATGAAATTGCAATAAGAATAGGAATAATTTATTTAAATCAGACAGTGTCCATATATGTATATGTGGGATAAATTATTTATGTTATGTTTTTTTTGTTTGTTAGTAGTTTTAGGTTTTTGGTGTACTAGCAACACTGATTTTAAGAAAATAAAGCGCGTGACAGATTTACGTGTAGGTACGGAGTAAAGCGAAATTTATTGCCACTAAATAGGGTTCTACGCACGCGCAAATCCCACATAATATGTGTTATAGTAACAATTCATACTATTCTGCGTTAGTCGCTAAATTAAAAACACTTGATTTGTATTGTTGTATCGGCTGTCTATCCTACCCTACGGCCCCAGTCAATGACTGAACATATTGTGTCTTGACCCAGTGCCGCAATGCGGTGCCGCAATAGACAACAAAATAGTGTCAAAATAGCCACACTGCCAATAAAAAATCCCTATCACTGCAGCCTTTGCCGTCTAAAAGCGCCTTCACAAAAGCGCGACACGTTTTTGTCGCAGTCAGTTTGTAAATTGAATTATTTAATAACTATTGTCAGCGACGCTTGATAGCAAGTTTGTTTTTTTTTAAATTTTTTTATTTAACAACACCCCGTAGGTCAGTTTATTGTATTCATAACAACTTAAGAGTATTCAATTTGACTAATTTACTAGTATGGAAATTTGCTTGGCCATCTAGATAAACATGAAGGTATGAAACCTTCATGTGATGACGTCACTGTAAAAAAATAAAGGCATGCGCCACCTTGGCTTGTCGTTTTTTGGCGGGAAGGACGTAGTTGTAATTTTGCAAAGAAAATTACTAGAGTAATCTTGTTATCTTCTGCGGATTATTCACTGTAAGAATGCTAACTAATTGACAATGTGGCAGGTATAAATATAAATGTGAGTATGTCTATTTATTTATTTTACTTTATTAGGGACAACAACAGCGTAATCTGATTATAATTACTTATTAACTAATTACTAAAAATAGGCCAATAACAGTTGGCCACAGCTTACCAATTAATTTTTAAGCGGATTTATATGGAAAGCTCGCAAAATGTTTTTAAGTATTTTATTTCAAATATAGGAAAATTCCATAGCCAAACATAGGAAAATACGGGTGTGTTTAGGGTTGCCAACCCTACTATATAATATAGTATCCTACTATATTAGGGGCACAAACACTATATTTATAAAAAACATATATAATAGGCGAAACTACTATATTTTGCGTAAAGCGGAATCCAGCCTTAATCTTTTTCTAAAGCTCGCTCTAGAAAGCGGAAGAAAGACATTTACTATACCAACAAGATAAATCGCAGAAACAAAATAAGCAGATATAACATAATAGGTATGTCGTAGCAATACCATGGTCAGACACTCAGGTTTCCTCACGATGTTTTCCTTCACCGTTAGCGAGTGGTAATGCTACTATAACTTCACAAATGTACATAACATTCACATAACCGTATTTCCACATATTGTCCGTGTGGCGCCGGATTAGGAATAGCGTCACTCCATTTCCTTCCGTGGATGTCGTAGAAGGCGACTAAGGAAATCAATTACCAGGAGACGGGCAGCAGCGTCTTCCTGAGATTCCAACCGCATACTGCGATCGCCAACCCGCCTGCCAAGCGTTATGGCGATTATGGCAAAACCCCTCATGGTTATGAAAACTACGAAGGAGGCCTGTGTCCTACAGTGGGCGTCAAATGGCTGATGATGATGATGATGATTCACATACCTCAGCACTTGAAATCGCCAATCCGCGGTGGGCACGCGTGGTGATTAAGCCCATACTCTCTCTCTGAGAGAAGGCCTGTGCCCCTTCAGTGGGACGTATATAACATAAACATTTACATACAGGCACATACATTGCCTCTGGCCCCACACTAGGATACCCTGTGTCGTGGGAACCAGAAACAACGACATCACAAACAAGTAAACATCCAAGACCTGGGGTTTTTTTTTTGTCCCCAGCCGGGATTCGAACCCGGGACCTCTCGCATCGTATGCAGATGCACTACCGCTGCGCCACGAGGTCGTCTATGTCGAGGTCGTATATAGGCTGCTTATGATGATACCACTGGTCTGGTTACAGGAGGGATCAAGCAGCAACGATGGATCAACCACGGAAGAGGACAGCTCTGACCCCAGCAAGATACCCAACTTCTGTGTGCTTCTGCATGGAGCTTTGAAGGTAAGTATCTAATCTAGAGTTGTTTTTTGAGAACTTGCACTAAAAAATGTTTTATTGGAATAGAAGAATAGGACACGTTAAAACATAAATGAACGCGGTGGTTTTTTTTTCTCTGCGACTAATACTTTTTATAATATAACCAGTCGAAAAGTCAATATAGTCACGTGGTACTTAAACGCGCTATACACATCGACCTTTGACTATGACGTCACTCCCTAACGTAACGCCTTGTATGTATGAAGTTTTTAACAATATTTGAGTTATCTCATAAAATAATGTTTTTATGCATATACGTTATAAAAAAACGTTCAGAATTCAATGACGAAACGATGTTATTAGAGTAACTTTATTTTTCGAATATTTTGTGACCCCGAATAAAATATTTTTATTGTTTTATCTTCAAATAAAATTTATTTCCGTGTGGCGCCGGATTAAGAATAGCGTCACTCCATTTCCTTCCGTGGATGTCGTAGAAGACGACTAAGGAAATCAATTACCAGGAGACGCGCAGCAGCGCTCTCCTGAGATTCCAACCGCATACTGCGATCGCCAACCCGCCTGCCGAGCGTGGCGATTATGGCAAAACCCCTCATAGTTACGAAAACCGTGAAGGAGGCCTATGTCCTGCAGTGGGCGTCAAATGGCTGATGATGATGACGTAACCTACAACGGTTAATCCGTCCCCGGCATTGTACCTGCCGAGGGAGGCCGAGAGGGTTCGTAGAATCTGATCACGCGATTCGTTGTGGGTGGAAACTGGAATCGCACTCTGGGTGTGTTTTGATCTCGATATCAGTTTCACCTCAAAAAAAAAACCGGCCAAGTGCGAGTCGGACTCGCGCACCGAGGGTTCCGTACAAACCTGCAATGTCAACAACATTTTTTCACGGGTTAAAGGCAATTAGATCTAAGTATTTGATATGAATTTCAACTTGATAGCTCTACGCGTTCATGAGAAAAAAAGGAATAAGTTTATATTTATTAAAAAATATATATTTTGTAATGTAACTAAAAATTTAAGGTTTTCGGAATTTTTCCTTTATGTGTGCTATAAAACGTTGCTTCATGCCAAATTTCAAGATTCTAGGTCGACTGGAAGTACCCTTTAGGTTTTGATTCCCTTGCGAGTACTTGCGAGTTTCAAAATATGCAGCTTAAATTGCTGTTTCTTTTGATTGCGTTGACATAGAAGTTAGATTTTGTTACAGCTTAAAGGTATTATAGACCTGAGTATTTGGTATGAATTTCAATTTAATACCTCTACGCGTTTATGAGGAAATGGGTAGTAAGTTTAAAATTATTAAAAAAAAATATATTATGTGATGTAACTAAAAATTTATGGTTTTCGTAATTTTTCCTTTATCTATGCTATAAGACGTTGCTTCGTACCAAATTTCAAGATTCTGAGTTCACGGGAAGCACCCTGTAGGTTTTGATTCCCTTGCAAGTGTCGAAAATTTGCGGCATAAACGGCTGTATCTTTTGATTGCGTTGGCTTAGAAGTTTGATTTTTTCACAGCTTCAAGGGACAGTAGACCTGAGTAATTGATATAAATTTCAGCTTCATACCTCCACGCGTTCCTGAGAAAAAGGGTCTTGACAGACGGACGGACGGACGGACAGACGGACAACATAGTGATCCTATAAGGGTTCCGTTTTTTCCTTTTGAGGTACGGAACCCTAAAAACGAATAAAAAGTAGAATCTAATCTCGTGATGCGATTCATACGATTTTTTTTAATTAAAAATGTCGACTCTGATCACTGTGGTAGAAAGACAATAAATTTGATGAAATAGGTTGTTTGTTTTCAAATAATTTGTAACAGCATATATAAGTAGGTAAGTATAAAATATGTTCACTTTTGCAAGCTGCCGAACCATGGTACCTACCATAGTTGCCCACTCCCCGTCACGAGGCAGTCGAGGGTTAAGTCGACGCCACACGTAATAGAGTGGCTTATGACAAAAAATACAGATTATTGCCTTTAGGCAGTCATTCTTTATTTCATCATCATCATTCAGCCACAAGAAGTCCACTGCTGGACATAGGCCTCCTCCATGGATTTCCAAAAAGACCGGTTGGAAGCGGCCTGCATCCAGCGTCTTCCTGCCACTTGGATGAGGTCATCTGTCCATCTTGTGGCTGGTCGTCCTACGCTGCGCTTGCCGATATGTGGTCTCCATTCGAGAACTTTTCGGCCCCATCGGCCATCAGTTCTGCGTGCTATGTGCCCCGCCCACTGCCACTTCAACTTACTAATCCGCTGGGCTATGTCGACGACATTCGTTCGTCTACGGATCTCATCATTACGGATTCGTTCTCGTAGAGAAATTCCGAGCATAGCCCTTTCCATAGCTCGTTGCGTGACCTTGAGCTTTCTTATGAGGCCCATAGTGAGAGACCACGTTTCAGTGCCATAAGTCATCACTGGTAACACACACTGGTTGTAAAATTTTGTCTTGAGCGATTGAGGTATATTAGACGAAAAGACTTCTAAAATGCTGCCCAGCCGAGTTGGATTCGACGATTGATCTCTTTCACGAAGTTGGACCAGCGTAGTTGGACTGTTTGTCCTAAGTAGACGTATTCGTCTACAATTTGGAGAGTCGAGTTCCCCAATGTTATTGGGGTGGGCACAACACGGGCGTTCGACATGACCTTCGTTTTGTCCATGTTCATTTTAAGGCCCACACGTTGGGAAACTCGACCGAGGTCTTCGAGCATTATGCCGAGGTCTTCCATCGTTTCTGCCATGACTACTATATCGTGGGCAAATCGAAGGTGAGTGATGTACTCGCCATTGATATTGATGCCGCGTCCCTGCCATTCCAGAAGCTTGAAGGCATCTTCCAGTGCGTTCGTGAACAGTTTCGGAGATAACTTCTCCCTGTCTCACGCCCCTTTTCAATGGAATTGCCTCCGAATTCTGCTCCTGTACTCGGACCGACATGGTGGCGTTGTTGTACAAGCACTTCAGCACCTCGATGTACCGATAGTCAATACGGCAACGCTGGAGTGACTCGAGCACTGCCCATGTCTCGATCGAATCGAAGGCTTTCTCATAGTCTACAAACGCTAAGCAGATCCTTTATTTACAGCAATGTTTTGGAAATGACGAAGTTTTTCTTGTTATAAAAAGAATACATAAGAAGGAGGATACAGAGACACACCTTTTTTTGTTGGCTGACATGCAATTTGTATTCAAATTAACATAGAATCATAGACTTTTGCCGGTATTGTACAATTGTTTGTTTTGCCTTAATGGGAACTAACTAAAATAAACTAAAATGAAGGACGTGGAATTTTTTATTTTATTTAACTAAATATGCGTGGGTTGATCGATAATCCTATGACGTTAATACTTTATTAGCTATATTATTATTAGTTATATATACATTAGGTACTAGATAACCGCACAAACGTTGCAGATTCTACAGGGCAGATTCTACGCACCCTCGTTACGTAGACGTAAAGGCCAAAAAGGTGCTAGAATAGTTTATTTACAAAAAATGTGTAAAGCGCACTTTGGGTCAAGAAAGCTACTATAACATTAAAGATTATTTAGATGACAATGATGTCTAGAATTAAAGCCAGTTCAATGCACGAGTTCCAAGTTTTAGAATAATTATGTAAACTCTGTTAATTAAGGACTTTGAAAAGACTAAGTTTAGAGTTTTTTTTGTCCATTTTTTCTCCAAAATTATATAGATTTTGAAATGGACACCTAGTTTGACTTGTGACGTAAGAAATTTTCGAAGTTGAATTTGAAAATTGCATGTCCACCCCCGGTAGGTGGAAGGCATGACGGCCCTGGTGCAGCTGTCGGAGGAGCGCTGGGGCGTGGTGTCGGCGTGGTGCGAGGCGGCGCGCGCGCGGCGCTCGGGGCTGCTGCTGGCGGTGCTGGCGCCCGGCCCCGCGCGCCCCGCGCCCTGGCTCGGCCCGCCCGACCAGCTGGGGCTCGAGGCTGACGGCAGTGAGTATGCGGAGGGAGGGGGGACGGAACGAAGAGTGAATAAATGAAGGCAAGAAAAAAATAATGAATGAATGAAACACAGACGGAGTGACTGAATGAATGAAAAAAAAACCAGTGAATGAATAAAAGGGAGAAAAATGGAGTGTAAGAAAGAAAGAAAGAGGCTGGGGGCTGACAGAAGTAATTTTACTAAAAAAGAAAGAAAGAGGATAGGTATTTATTTAAATTGTCACAGAAATACAAAGTAAACACAAAGGTACACAAACACAAGACACGAACGATGTTCCTCCAGCTCCTTCACTTATATTTACTTATTAAATTAAATGTATTATAGTGTTCCTCTATATTTCACACATATTAATTTAAAACTAATAATATATGTAAGTATTTTATGACGATATTTTATTTATTTTTTTAATTTATTGTATAACATAGATACAATTGAATTTGTGTTCATTCTTTGACTGCACCACGGCACGCACTCCGTAGTACAATTATGGGTTACCGTAGGCACTGACTGAAAATCAGCGCTGAGGGATCACTTCCTCAGCACAACGCTGAGTCAGCTGCCTTTTGTGGCAATGTAGAGTCTGTTGTGTATTTAGTTTTCTTTCTGTTGTTGTGCATATTATGTTGCTTGTGTGCTTGTTTTGTTTCTGTGATGTATCTTGTTGGTATAATAAATGTCTTTCTTCTTCTTCTTCATGACTGGGAACTGTCTCCGTAAAATTATAGAGAAACCTCTTACGAATAACAAAATAACAATGTACTTTGTACTGGTTTATGTTACTTGTTGTCTTTTTTTCTTGTGATGTGTTCATTTGTCCCAATAAACGTCCTTCTTTTTCTTCTTCTTCAATGTAGGATTCCGTGAAAGAGGGCTTTTTTATCTGCTTTACAGAACTAACAACTTCATAGAAGTAATTTTCAATGGATTTTGTACGAAATCTGCCTTTGGTTGCCTATTACTAGTTAACTAGTAAAGCCTACTCAGCCGTGTTACTTTTCCTTTTAAGTTGATTATATGTGCTTCTGTCCAAAAATTTTTCACGTTTCTACCATCAACCGTTCAGCCAGGAGAGAGGAGGGGGGGGGGCTATTCGGACAAAAATTTGCGGTTTAAAGCTTAATATTTCGCAAACGGAACCGTAATTAAAAAAAATTGTCTTTCTACACCCACAATATTTTTCAACGAGCAATCCCACGATGCCCCGCCCGCATGATGGGGTAGACGAGAGAAATAAATCATCCATGTTAGGGGAGGTACAGTAAAAAAAAAATCCAATATTTTATTCTTTAACTTTGTCGGCGTGATAAATTATGACATGTATACACACACCAAATTACAGCTTTCTAGTACCACCGGTCTTTGCACTAGGCCGCGGACGGACGTATAGGGGACTCTGATTGTCTATCAATGAAACAACGTGTAAAGTTAAGGACTGTGTAGTATTCAATCAAACCCTATTACAACTAGATCGGCAGGCACCCGGGACGCTACGGGGAAACGAACGACTGGCGATACGAGCCCTGCGGCGCTACGCTGTCGACACAAACTATTTCTTCCTACAAAATTCGCACTCAAAAACGGCCCCAGTCCTCTCGATTAGTCTTTACCAATGAAATGAGCGCAAGATGTGCTTAGAGTAAATCACTCTGTGATTGGTTCATTCGGTGCGCCACGCGTGACGACGTGGACGTTGATTGGGCGGTAGCAAGTAATAGCGTAACGTACGATTGGTTTTAAACAAAAACGTCAAACCATTCACTTCATTGATGTATTTATGTACCTACCCGTCGAAATATCTAGGTACCTTGAAAGATGGCGGTCTGACGGTTGCAGGCGCATAGATATTTTGCCGGGTAATACTGAACTCGCTCCGATTGTTGTTGTTTAAGTTAAAAATTTTGGTTTTTTTTTAGGATTTAATATTTTCAATAATATGTAGTAATGTGTAGTTTTTAAGTTTTGTTTTTATGCCTTAACGAACGTGTGCGTACCTACCTATGTTTTGGGAGGCAGTCAAGCTCTGAACCATAAACTTGCAACTTTATATTTTCTCCTGATTGTCCTGACCTGTTGTACGCACTTACTCGTAATACATAAATTAAAGATTGGTAACACAACTGACAGGCCCCGCCCGCCTTTTTTTTTTTTTTTTTTTTTTTTTTAATTTGGTCTTTGCCCCGTGCTTTAGGGTGCACAGGGATTTTGCCAATGTCTCGTTGTGAAAGGTACACGCTACTTTATATATACAAGAAACCAATGTAGAAAGAAAGAGATATTATAATTTGATGAGGAGTTAGAGTCGAATGTTGAAATAATTAATATATTTACATAGTATTCTAATGAATTTAGTATGGGTGTACAGAAGGAGGGTTTTGAAGTTGATGGGACGAGGGATAAAGAAAGGGAGGAATGGGTATAAAGAGGGGAAACGGGGGCAATTGAAAAAAATATGATCAGTGGTCCCTTCGTCGAGACCACACTCACACAAAGAATTATCCCGAATCCGAATTTTGTGAAGGAAAACAGGGGTGCAGCAGTGGCCTAGGCGCAGACGACAAACTGTAGAAGTTACAAATTTTGGGAAATTTCGAGCTTTGAAAAACCACGGTCTAGCTGGGATAGATGGTTGAATGCTACCGTAAAATTTTCCAACGCGATTCTGACTAGAAGACCACAAAGTATTCCAGTCTTTAATCATGTTTGGTTTGGCCAGAGCTAGTAGATCGTGGGCAAAGTTATTATTATGATCCAAGCAACCGCTATCAACAGCTAACTTAGCTAGAGAATCAGCCGATTCATTTCCTTGAATTCCACTATGACCCGGGATCCAGGCAAGGACTACTGTGATATCACGTAAATGACATCGTAACAGGAGGTCCCTAATACTTAAAATAATAGGGAATGTAGATTTACTGCGAAAAGGGTTTGATAAGATTGCCAGTAGAGCACTAAGGGAATCAGTAAGAATAATTGAAGGACTAAGAGTGTGGGATTCTATAAAAGAGAGGGCTTCAAGGATGGCAACAGCCTCGCCAGAAAAGACAGACGAGTGTGGAGGACACTTGTAGCAGAGAGCAACATTGAATCTAGGTACCCATGCTGCTGCACCAACGCAGCCTTCATCCAAAAGGCGGGAGGCGTCAGTAAATAACAAATTAAAACCTAAAAAGTTCGAGGAAATTATAGAATTAAATAAATCGTTACAACCGAACGAGTCCTTACCAATACCGATATTTAAAATAATGTTAGGAGAATAAATTAAAGCTTCAAAATTTGTAGTAAATAAAGGATTTTTATCAAAACAAAGAACTTTCTGAGAAAGATTATTAATTTTCCGAAAGCTAACTACTAACGGCGGAATATCCTTGTGTCTCCAGAAAGGATGGTATGATATTAAGTTTGAAAGGGATTGAAGGCGAGAGTGCAGAGGATGACACGAAATTTGAGAAACTTTGAAGTAATACCGGTCACAAAGATATTGTCTTCTAAGGTTAAGTGGAGGCTCAACACATTCCACTTGCATGGCATTAATGGGAGAAGATTTCATTGCGCCTAATATGATACGAAGAGACTTAGATTGAATTTTAACGAGTTTGATAATGGATAGCTTACTACCTGGAATTAAAAGAAAAGATGCGTAATCTAGGTGACTGCGAACAATGGCATTGTAAAGAAGTTTTTGAGTATAGGGATGTGAGCCCCACCAGACACCTGAAAGGGCTCGTAGAGCATTGATATTTTTTTCACACTTCTGGGCTATGTAATTGAAATGCGGGGTGCCAGTTAATTTTGAGTCCAGAATCAAACCAAGATATTTAACCTGATTAAATATGGGTATGATCTGATTGTCGATTGAAATTTCCACTGAAGGAACATCCCTTCTTCTTGTGAAAATGACAACCGAGCTTTTTGAAGTGGATAAAGACAGACCATGATTGTTGAGCCAAACGTTTAAATAGCTTAAAGCAGTATTAATATTAATGGCAGCCTCCGAAATAGAGCCAGAAGAAGAGTATAAAGCAACATCATCCGCATACTGAAGAACTTCACAGAAGGAGTTAACTGATAATTCTAAATCTGAAGTATAGATGTTATAAAGAAGGGGGCTTAATACAGAACCTTGGGGAAGACCTTTCCAGATAGTCCTTGAAGGGACAGTTATATGCTGAAATCGAAATGAAATCGATCTTTCAGAAAGTAAATTAGTAATAAAGTACGTCAACTTTGCTGGGATATTAAGTTGAAGCATTTTCTGCCTTAGAATAGGAATTTGGACATTATCATAAGCGGAAGATACGTCAAGAAAGGCACTGACAAGAAATTCCCTTCTGGTGAAGGAAAGCCGTATATCAGAAATGAGAATACTTAAGCAGTCAGTGGTACTTTTGCCTTTGCGAAAGCCAAATTGGCTTTTAGCTAAAATTTGTCTGTTTTCCACTAACCATTCTAAACGATTTTTCAAGAGGTGTTCCATGACTTTAGAAAGAACCGAGGCAAGTGCAATAGGCCTGTAAGAGGAGTGATCAGTGGGAATTTTTCCAGGTTTCAATATAGGAATTATTAAATAGGACTTCCACTGGTTAGGAATAGTTCCGGAGTCGAAAATTTTGTTGACTAAAGATAAAAACAATTCATGTGACTTTGAGCCAGACTTAATGAGAAAAGAGTAAGGAATGCCATCAATACCAGGGGAGGAATCACGCAAACCATTCAGGGCGCATTGAAGCTCAGAAAAAGAGAAGGGGTCATCAAACCTATCATGGGAAACGAAACGAGGATAAGGGGAAGGCAGATCCCAATGATTAGGAGCAGATGGTGGAGCAAGCTTATTGGCAAAACCATTCGCCCAGGAGGAAGGGTCGTTAGAAGATATATTTCTATCAAGCAATGAGCCTCTAAAACGCTTGACATTTCTCCATATCATAGAGGCCGGGGATCTGGGTGAGAGAGACTCGCAAAGAGCTACGAAGATTTTTGTATGGGGCCTGGCATAGTTCATAGTGGCGCCCTCTATATTTTTTTCAATATCGTGGAGCATGATTAAACCTAGCTAGATCGATAGAGGACAAAAAAGTAAACAAGAAATTATTAAGGTCACCATGTCCTAAAGTGGCACGTTTAGGAGTTATTGAGCTTTGAAGTTTGTATGAGATTTTTATAAAACTTAACTTTTGAATCATTTTTCACTAAATACTGGACTATATGCTTGGCACCTGTGACTCGTTGCCGATTCTTGACTAAATTGCTAAATAAGTCGTAGAAAAAACGCCCAGTTTATTATAGATACCGTATATTAAGGCACCCGAGCGTAGCCAGGATGCTTACAATGCGAGGGTATTACGGGAGCTTTTACCAGAGTTATAAATCTGTTTTTCATCAATCGTATCAGGTAAATAAATAAAATAGTGTATTTAAAGGAAAATTCACCACCTAAACCTATCTATATTAATTAAACTGTAGGTTTTATATTGACATGTTTTGAATTTTAATCGAATTGAACGAATTGGATGCATGAATAATACTATAATTTCATGTATATATATGTATATAAGTAGGTAGGTACCTACTAGACATAGCTACCCAGACTTTAAAAAACATCAAAGTAGGTTTGAATCCCCGAGAAAACTCATATCAAGTGACAAATTCAGTGATGAAACTCAGTTAGTGGAAATTCCATACAAACTTCAAAGCTCAATAACTCCTAAACGTGCCACTTTAGGACATGGTGACCTTAATAATTTCTTGTTTACTTTTTTGTCCTCTATCGATCTAGCTAGGTTTCATCGTGCTCCACGACATTGAAAAAAATATAGAGGGCGCCACTGAGACTATGCCACTAATCTTCGTGGCTCTTTCTTCCAACCATTTCTTTTTTTATTTGCTAAGGTGCGTTTAGCTACTGCAGCTATCCTCTGATAAGAGAGAAAGTTTGCAGTCGTCATAGCAGAGCCATAAAGTGCTTCGGCCTCTTTTCTATCGTTAACAGCTTTTGTACAGTCATCGTCCCACCAGGGAGGGGACGACACTCGGCGACAGCATGGAATTTTCTTTTTTTTTGGGAAACAAGATTCAGCTGAATTAATAAGAATATCTACAAAGGCACTGTAGGTTGATAAAACGTCGGAATCAGAAAAAGAAAGTTGTGAAAGCATATTTTCAACACAGGTGAGAAACCCATCCCAATTGGCTTTATTAATTTTAAACTTTAGTAATGGATCTGGAGAAGAAGAAGGTTGTACTCTTAAAGGAATAGAGACAGTAATAGGAAAGTGATCACTGCCATGGGTATTATTTAAAATCTTCCAGGAAACCAGAGAAGCAAGAGAAGAAGAGCAAATGGATAGGTCAACAGCGCTACGAGGATCAAATAACGGTGAAACCAGACGAGTGGGAGATCCATCGTTAAGTATACATAAGTTAAGGTCTTGAAATAAGTCTACCAGATCGAAGCCAAAGGCGTCGCAAGATGGGCAACCCCACATTGTGTGATGAGCATTAAAGTCTCCTAAAACCATGATAGGGGAAGGTAGAAAAGAAAGAAGATTAGAGATTATAGGAGTAAGAGAAGAGCTGGGAGCGGAAATATAGACTGATAGAAACGTTATGTCCAGCACCCTTGCTGCGACTGCATTAATCTCATCTGGGAGAGGAGGAAGAGCGATCTGGGAAAATAAGAAGGAATGATTTAAAAGAAGTGCACATCCGGCATGTGCATCCGGTCTATCGCTGCGGAGACAAGAGTATCCCGGGATCCCGAAACGAGAGCCCGGGGCTAGCCACGTCTCCGAGACAGCGACAACCGGAGGGAGGAGTTCATTAATGATGGCAATCATTTCGTGCTTTTTATGGCGAATACTTTTAACATTCCATTGAAGGATTTGATGCTGACGATGGGGATGGCGATGAGGCGCCATTGCGAACAAATGAAGAAAGCTGAGAAAGTTTTTGGGCAACGTTGGACGGTAGGGAAGTATCATTGTATTTGGTAATAATATTTAATAAGAGGCTAAGAATAAGATCTAAGAAATTTTCGTTAGAGGTAG
The DNA here is from genome assembly GCA_947310995.1 of Yponomeuta cagnagella. Lineage (NCBI taxonomy): Eukaryota > Metazoa > Arthropoda > Insecta > Lepidoptera > Yponomeutidae > Yponomeuta > Yponomeuta cagnagella. Next base: position 519,743 of record OX371295.1, on the reverse strand, counting down.
CCTCAGAGGGGCTTTGGAGGGCGCAACCGTTGGGCAAACTTGAAGAGATACTAGCAGTAATATTATTGTGGGTTACCTTATCGTAACCAGGAGCAAGAGGAGAGCGAGGTCGAGGAGTTTTGAATGTGGTCTTTTTGTATGACCTAGATGAGCTAACGTTAGGAGAAAGGGAAATGAAGTTTGGAGACGGTGGAGTGTAGACGGGCTGAGATGGAGCAAAAAGGGTGCTGGCGACATCCGCATAAGAGGAACGTCTAATAGTGGCAGGGAAACGCAGAGATGCCTCGGCGTACGAAACGTTTTCCTCAGACATTGTCATCTTAATAGACTTTTGTCTTGAGTGTTCAGGACAAGAACGATTCGTAGCCTCATGGGCACCGGAACAAAATAGGCAACTTGCCTCATCAGGAGAACGAGGGCATGAATGCCCCGTGTGGGGTTGCGCGCATCTATAACACCTCGGCTTCGAACGGCATTGAGCCTTTACGTGACCGAAGCGGCAGCAGTCCAAGCATTGAATGGTTGGTAGAAGGTAGACCTCAACGGGTAGCGATGAGTGGTATGAAAATACCCTTTCGGGCAGTTTTTGTCCGTGGAATGTAAGGACTACCGACTGGGACGGGACCCAAGTCGGTTTGTCATTTTCCATCTTTTTACGGTTTAAACGCCTGGCTTTAAGGACTCCGCCACACCCCTGGGGGAGAGACAAAGACCCAACAAATTCTTCCATCGACCAGTCGACGGGTACACCCCTGACCAGTCCCATGCGGGTGATGTTATAAGTGGGGATAGAAACCTTGTAGCCGTTGGCCGCAATCGCAGGGTTTGAGATGAAATTATTTGCATCGGTTGCAGTTTTTAGGGTTATAGCCACTCTGTTGCGGCCAACTGCTTTAACACCATCGTTGACTATTCCTATAAAATTTTTCTTAACCAGGAACTGGCCTAGTTTGATTGGTCTGATGGTAAGACCCGCCGACGGGTCTTCGAAAGCACGCTGAACGTGGACGACAAAGGGACCACTAGAGTTACAGTCGTATTCCTTTATATCGGTGTCCAAAGAAGGGTGCGTATAAATATTCTGAAGAGAGGCATTTACGGTTTCCCGATCCGAAGTAATATTTTTTTTGGCAGGAGCCGGAGATAACGTTGAATTTATCGAGCGATCATCGGACAACTTACGTTTATGCGATAAATTAGGGCTTATGTCGGGAGGGTCCCCGTCAGGTTCCTCCATCTTGGATCACTTTTTTGCTAGAAAAACCTAGCCTAGCTTTAGTTTTTACTTACAAAATAAAGGGACACAGAAAAAGAAATCAGGAAATAAGGACTAAACCCGCATCAAAATTATTGAAAATAATCAGAAGCTGATAATATGGCAAAAGAATTCGTTAAAATACTTTTTTTTTCAAAATAACCGACATTCACGTGTACCGATCAACAACCGAGTTCTATCTGCCCGCCCGCCTTCTCACAGTTGAACGTGGAGTCACTTTTAGCGCTAGTTAGACAACTATGTTTTTAACCATCGCTGGAAACCTCAATTTAAATGTCTATTCCTTATTATTTATTTATTTTATTAACTTCATACACTTGTGGCGACTCTGTCATAATTTTATCGCCAATCAATGGCAACACTAAATTTATATTTGTATGTTGTTGTGAATTTTATGTTCGTTATGTTGGCAACAATTCTGTCACTTGATGCGCGACTTTTGAAGTGGACATTTTCGCTAAAAATTACTTTGTGTTATTTAAGTGAATCTGCTAGTTGTTTTCGGAATTATTCTATTGTGTATGTGTAGAAAGTGAACAAGACAATATGTCGTTGGTGTGAAAAACGTAGTGATTATATTCTCTGTGGGTGTGAAACTTAATGAGATGTTTTATTTCGTACTTCCACACTAAACACTCGTTATTATTTCCAGCGGAGACGTTTCCGATCCGCGCTGCTCGTTCGTACAGCGGAGGGGGGGCGGCGGGCGGCGCTTGGGCGCGTCCACACGCTTTACTGGCCGACGTTCAGAAAGTCCTCCGCCACGCCAGGAAACTTCCGGAGAAGACTCAGCACCTTTACAAGGTTAGCCTCATAACATAATATACAATATAAACTCACGTCCAGGCAGAGACCCCACGATCCTGACAGATATTATTATGTTTAGAGATAAGTAGGTATATGTATAGTTAGAGCGGTTTACTACGCCCGATCCGAGCGCGTGAAAATACGGTCCGAAGTAGTCGTAGGACAATTACTATGGTAGTTTACGCTAGTCTCTCCGTCATCCGTGAATCTCCATTTCGGATAAGATTATAGACGGGCTGAAGTACTTAGCCATAGTATTTTTTTTGTATGAACGCTCGCGCACTGTGTCCGAACCGAATCCGAGCTGCATACGGGCAGAGGCAGCGGGGCGGCGGGGTATGTGGCCGGGGCGGGGGGCGCGGCACATCCAGTCTAGTACGTACAATATCAATGCCAGAAGTTGCCGACAATTGAAAGGACTCATGATCAACGACGTGAACGCGCGAGTCTGCTGTGTGTGATGATGAGTGGCCCCGTGGACCCTGAACGAAACTACGAAACGCGAGATCTCGGTCAGCTTCGGGCACACCGCAGTCCGGTGTTCACTCGGATCGGCTGGCTAGACGAAAATGTCGAAATCACGTCAGCTACCTAGGTATATTGCTCGGTGTACGGATGTCTAAATTCGACAGTATCAAGACCGGACTTAAACCTGCTCTTTTTTTTTATGAGAATGCATTGCGAACTTCGTCTTTCTGTTACATTGTGAGTAGAAACTAGACATATTATTTCCTATCAACTTATTGCACTTCATACTAAACAAGTACATAATATAAATATCTACCTACAACTTTCGAAAGACCTGGTAAATGAGACAGAAATATTTAAATGTGGCAGTGCACAGGCAAGCTTAACACAAGTATTTTCTTCCAGCCAACTTTGGGCGGCTGGCTATGTCGCGATGAATGTATTTCTTCTTTCATATAGATAGTAGGTAGGGCATATCATCCAAACTGCACGCGGAAACCACTGAAGCAGCCGTCCCCCGCAGGAGCTGAACCGGCTCCGTCGCGCCGCCATCTCGCTGGGCTTCACCGAGCTGCTAGCCTGCGTGGAGGCCGCGCTGCTGCGGGAATGCGCCGCTCTGCCGGCAGCCGCTACCGAGGCCGCGCTGCAACTGCGGCACGCCGCCGCCGCGCTGCGGGAGCGGGGCGCGGCGGACGCCGCTACTGTGCTGCATCCGTTGGTGCTGCCGCCGCACTGACCGTCCGGTCCTCGCACAATAACTCCAGGGCCGGTGGACTAAAGCGTTGCAGTCCGAAACGCAATTTATTGAGGCAGTGAAAAATACGTGTTATAAAATTACTCTGTAACGTTTCTGTCGTCTTTGTTGCAGTAACGGAGAGCTGCCATGAAACAATGAAATACATGTTTTTTTTTTACAAAATTAAGCATACTGCTACTTTGATTAAGTACTTTATTGTAAAGAACAAAACCGAGTACCGACGGTTCCCCCGGCAAGGGGAGACACCAGGACAGGAAAATCCTGATGTATCCCCCAGGGCGTTGACCACGGAAGACACGGGTCTGAAGTCAATAATTTGATGTTTCTAGGGTCGGAGGGTTCGTCTTTCAGTTCAGTAATAGGGGGTCACTTGCTAAAACCGCATGCAACGAAGAGAGAGAGAAAGAGAGAGAATAAACACCATGGACACTCAGATTTCCTCACGATTCACCGTTAGCGAATGGTACAATTCCTCTCTTCTTTACATGCTTATTTATAAAAACAATTCCTTCATGGCTGGATCACACAGTCAGTCACTAATGTCTGGAACTGACTTCTTTCGTTTAAAGTCAGTGGAGGTCAGTAAACAAGTCACAAGCGTCAGCACTGAACTGACTTTGAAATACATTTACACGGGGCCAGTCAGCACTGACATCAGGGACTGACTCCATGTGATCCAGACCTAAAACTCTATTTAAATAAATAGTCTGTGATAAAGGGAGTTTACCACAAATTATTTAAGCTGTATTTGAAGAGTTTTAAGTAATCGTGTTTTGATATACAATACTGTTACCTTCAGTTAAACTAACAACGTGTTAATCACAGCTGTCAACAATAGATGGTGAAACCGTGTGTTGACTCCTATCCAGTTATTTATCAAGAAATAGTCTCCAAATCCACACAATTGGTTTATAATTGCACATAGATTATAATTAGTTTTAAGTGATTTGTGTAAGTGTGAATAAAAATATAGAAAATTTTAAGATTTGTATTTATTTCCGCAATATATTATAAAATTTTATTTTGTGAAGGCTGTTTGCAAGTTTTGTAAGCTGATGTGATGTGTTGTAAAGCAAGCTTCTGTTTCACTCTTTTTTTTACTTATTTCTCTTGTTTGTCAATCACAATCTGTAGGTAGGTATTTATGACAAAAGTAACCATAATGATTCGGTTGAACTGCTGTTGCTCTCTATTTAAACTTGCGGAGTGAGATTCATCAACTTCCATCCAGTATAGTTATTCATAGAACTACAAATGATATACTATGACAATTCAATGTAAATTTCACTGCCGATTAACCGATGGACAAGCAGAAAAAGTAATAAAAATTGTACTTATTGGCTCTACAATTTCATTTATCAAATTGTTACAATAAACAGTGAGTTCTAGTTTAATGTAATGTGGCCCTGGCTTTGCCGCTATTGTCTTTTGCACTTAATCAACATTCTTTCACAACTGGATAAAGAATATTCTTATCTTGTCTTCTACACATAATGTGTCCTATGCAGGTGCCCAAACAGAATTCATCACAAGCTTTTTAACCTGCTGGTTAACTCTTGGCCATACCCCTCTCGGATACAGGTGTCAGTTTTTGTATGCATGTTTGATGAAAATGGAATAAGGATAATTATGTTTCCTCGTCATCATCATCAGCCATTTGATGCCCACTGCAGGACATAGGCCTCCCTCATGGTGGTTTTCATAATCATGAGGTGTTTCGCCATAATCACCACGCTTGGCAGGCGGGTTCAAAGATATGTTTATTTACTAATGAATGGATTGTTTGTTCCCATCAATATTTATAGGATCTGTCTCAATCAATGTACTGTGATTTTAGATTGCAATTTATGATTCAGACGGTTTGGACACCAAATGGCTCTTAGCTCGTGCGAGCATGACATCTCTACTCAATGGCTCCTTGGCCCTTTTACTGATTTCATCCCTCCTGATTTGCTGCACAATTTCTTGGGTATTCTTCAACTTCTTTCTAATACTTTCTATTCGCTTCTGTTTGTTGTGAATCTCTTGCATGAACTCCTCGATGTCTTTGACCATATCTTCGGTATTTATCACTGGGATAGGGTTTTTAGATTTAAACTGGCAGTTCGAGATGGTCTCCAGTTGAAAGTTCAGGATTTTGTTCTCTTCGAAGGAAGCTTTCTTCTCGTAATCTACGCACATTTTGCCGAAACGCTTACGTGACTCTACGACTATATTCATGAGGTTCTCGCATTTCTCCTCTTCGGTCAGTTCATCAGGTTCTGAAAATGGTAAAGTTAGTACTCACGTAATGAATTTGGATCTATCATAGCAGGAGCTACACTCACCCATTTTTACTGTTATTTAGCAATATTATTGCTAACAAAACAATTAGGTACGTATTGATTAGAGAGTTAGAACGATTTATAGTTGTAAGTTTTGAAAATAAGGTTTTGTGTTTTCAAAACCGACCTAAACAAACCAACTGTCACTTTTCAAATATATTTTTTTCCATAGGTACATATTGTAACCACTCTGTAATATTGTATGTTGTAGCCAAGGATACTTGTATGTAGCTGACAGTTCCGTCCGGCTTTGTCTTGCGTTTCGTTTCCATAGAAAATGTGGCCAGTTAAAACGAAATAAACATAATGTTGCCATTAAATATAAATTAAATTAGACAACTTAAGAAATAAGAAAATTATTTTCAATCTGGCGTCTCGATATGGGCTGAACTCTTGATCATCCTCATGAATTCGTGAACAGAAACCTGAAAATTTCCAAGAGTTATTTAATCGATTTCCGCTAAAATGGCCTGCCCAAGTCGGTTCTTAGATTATTGTGTCTGAATGTTACTATAAATAACTCACGAATCCATCCTCATCCCTATCAGCATCGTCGATCATTTCTGCGATCTCTTCATCAGTCAAATATGTGCCCAAAATAGTAGTGACCGCCTTTAAGTTGTCGGCTGAAATTAATCCTGAAAAAGCGAGTTTTGCTATCCGAAACATGGCCAATTTATATGACAAACATCCAAATTGTTAGAAAAGTTACAATACACGTAATCCCCGCGTGGTTATAAAGAAGTAGGGCTAGGTACCGGTGGTTGGCCTAAGCCAGGCAAAGACACGTCATATTCTGTAATGATGTCTGGTGAAGTTACACAACTTTACTAACAGGCAAGCGCGTTAGTTGTGGCTTTACATCCTTCATCACCATTTACCATCAGATGAGATAGAGGCCTATTGCGAGATTTCAAAAAATATCTAATAATGACATATTAAGAATTGATATTAATTTTAAATTAATATACTGCATGCCAGATACAAGACCTGTAATCAACACCTATGTTTATGACAAATAAATGCTTTATATTTGATTTGAATGCACAACGTGTAATTTACACTGATGTAATTCAACACCAAACCTGTATCGTCCATATCGAATAGCCGGAAGCTCTTCATAATGTCACTGTCACTATCCAGTGACATTATCTTGCGCATGATGGCTGTCTCAAAGTTCTCAAAACTGAGCTTCCCGCTGCTGCCCTTGTCCACGCCACTGATCAGGGTCTGCAGCTCTTCCTTCGTGGGTTCGTACCCTAAAGGATATAACATGGTTAGTGTGAGTTCAGTCTGAAATCGTGGTCCCCATCACTGAAATCGTCCTCGTAAGAGTAGGCCGTGTTTTTATCATTAGCACCGTTGACCTCGACACCTATTTAGAGGTATTAATTTGAACAGAGTGAGAAGATGTGAACATTGGCACGGTGCAGGTACACAATGGGTGTTAACCCCCTGGGGGATACATCAGTGAACAGACAACGTATATGAAAAAGTTACAGTACAAGGCTCAATTATAAGTAAAAGGATGAGCGAGCTCTGACTCACCCAAAGCCTTGATCGCGACCCGTAAGTCTTCAGACTTGATTTTGCCGTCACCCGCATAATCAAGAAGATTGAAGGCTTGGAGTAAGTCGCTCTCCTGAAATCATATTTTCAATCAATCATCAATGTACCTACTAAAAATAGCTATATATCGGGGAACCGAGGGGGTTAGCGTGAAAATGAAGATGCCTTTGCCCAGCAGTGGGCTCTCTGTACGGACTGAGTATAAGAAAACTATACACATTCTTAGATTTTTGGGATAATAACAGTAACTTTAATGCTCTGCGAGTTTTTTTTTAAGATAGTGATCTCGTCGTTCACCTGTTCCTTGGTTAAAACGAATTTCGCATGCACTGATTTGTTTACTAGTGGTTTGGCGTTTGCGTTTCCTTCTTCTAACGAAAACTCAGCTGTGAGCGAAAAGTCCACATCAAAATTCATGTCACTCGTTTCCATTTTTACCTAATTTCACCGTTAAATATCACAATAAACTAAATATATTGTGTCGAATCGAGTTCATTTGAGTTGTTTGATCGTTGTGTGTTAGTTTCGAGGTGGCCATGGCTATAGTATTGATTTATCATTCATGGGCTGCCGGTTGACGGGAACAGACCGAGAAAGATAGCTCGAGGAGAAAAAGGTGGCAGAGGTGGGTATGAACTGATGATGGTGATAAAATAAAAGAAAAAGCCCTGTTTGAACTCCAACATAATGCTCTCTCTTTAATAGAAAGAAAGATAGAGCATTAGAGAGGAAGGGAGTCAGAGGGGGAGAGAGAAGCAGCTGAAGAGAGAGTGAGATAGACGTAGTGTCTAACAAAAAAATAATTAATTATCTCTTCGAGAGAGAAGACGGAGAAAGAGAGATTGTGTGAATAAGACAGGTATACCTGTTCTTTTGTAAACATCAGACGGGCGCAAACGGTCTTCTCTTTTTGCTCTTCTAGCTCCGGTTCCTCTTCGATCTCAATCTCTCCGAGCGTCGACTCCTCGCCGCCTCCAGCCCCCCCGATTTGTTGACCACTTGCGCTAACTCCTGCAACTTGCTGGCCGCTAGGCGTGGCTGCCCCTAATTGCTGACCACTATGCGTGGCCCCTTCAATTTGCTGCGTAGAAGCAGCCATGTTAAATTATCCGAATAAAATAAAGTGACCTCTGGATCGGTTTTATTTTGTGTTATTATCTTCAATGATGGTTTGCTGTCTTCAACGGAAAAGTCGTCAAAGAAGATTGGACAACTGCCTCAATATCTAATCAATCGCTGACCTCCATCCTCCATGGTCAGGGCCGTAACGTAGGTACTATATTACTCTTTTTTAAGCTTAGTCTATTACTTCATTTATCAATATTAAAATAGAAATATTAAAACCTGTATAAGTCTCAAGAGCAATGTGCGCTCTTAGGACAACGGATAGCTCCAAGCCTTTCTTTAGGAAACTGAAGGGACTTTATCATTCATATATAGGTATCTATGAGATAGCATTTTTTGTTAAAACGGTCCCAGGTCGATTTGAACGTGCGTGCGATATAAACGGACGAAATCAAAGAGATAGTACGCGACTTTATCTAAGTGTTTTTCATTGTCAATCAAAAATATTTAAGAAAAAGCCTAAGGAGCTACTAATAGACAAATTTTATTATACAATTAATTAATTTCTTGCTGAAAAATAGTTAATTTAATTTAGTCTATAATTATGTACCTACTTATTTAGTTTTCACATTCATTTAGTTTTGTATTATGATTAACATTGCCCTAATTAATTATCTTAACATGACATTAATGTATTAGGTATTTATTATCTCAGCTGCATAATCTGCATATAGCAATGAAATGTAATTTAATTTCAACGACATAGGTACATACTGACCTGCATAAGATATTGATTGCTTGTGGTTATTATTTGAATTTTGCTATGCTCAAAACGCGGAGACGGAGATCTTTATTTTATAGTACCATCTGCATGTAGGTACATACGAGTATGTAATAATAGTTTTTTCACTTCTCATGCTCTAAAAGTTCGTCTTTATGTCGTGCGTAGGCGACATAAAGTCGCTTTTTATGCTCTAGAGCATAAAGTAAAATCTTCGTCGAAGACCAAGGCAATCGCTGCAACAGCCACACGAACATCTTTAACTTCATACAACAACCTCTTTATTTTATTTCGTTTCGTTCGTATTCTAAGACCAAGGCAAAGATACCAACAGCCAAAGTACACAATAAAACTTCATGAAATAAACTTATAATTTGTATTTCGTCTCATTTATTATTTTTTATATTTGTTTATTTTTCAATTTAGTAGATCAGTATAGTATTTAAGCCATAACAACAACTTATCATAGTTATAAAAAGAAAATGTTTTTATAACTGAGCAGTATGTAACGACCTTAAGTCAGGTGTCACGTCCCTACAGAAAAAAAAAGAAAAAAAAGTTAATTGGCGGGAACCATAATTATTTTTACATGTTGCTGTTTCATTTCCTCGCAATCGAAGTGAAAAGTAGAGTGTACAACTCGTCCATAAAACCCATTTTACACTCGACTTTATATCTATCCTCGCTCGCAAGCTCGCTCGGATGGATAAACGTCTCGAGTAAAATGGTGCGTTTTATACACTTGTTGTACAATCTACTATTACATGTTGCTGTTTCATTTCCTCGCAATCGAAGTGAAAAGTAGAGTGTACAACTCGTCCATAAAACCCATTTTACACTCGACTTTATATCTATCCTCGCTCGCAAGCTCGCTCGGATGGATAAACGTCTCGAGTAAAATGGTGCGTTTTATGCACTTGTTGTACAATCTACTATTTCACTTCTCATGCTCTAAAAGTTCGTCTTTATGTCGTGCGTAGGCGACATAAAGTCGCTTTTTATGCTCTAGAGCATAAAGTAAAATCTTCGTCGAAGACCAAGGCAATCGCTGCAACAGCCACACGAACATCTTTAACTTCATACAACAACCTCTTTATTTTATTTCGTTTCGTTCGTATTCTAAGACCAAGGCAAAGATACCAACAGCCAAAGTACACAATAAAACTTCATGAAATAAACTTATAATTTGTATTTCGTCTCATTTATTATTTTTTATATTTGTTTATTTTTCAATTTAGTAGATCAGTATTGTATTTAAGCCATAACAACAACTTATCATAGTTATAAAAAGAAAATGTTTTTATAACTGAGCAGTATGTAACGACCTTAAGTCAGGTGTCACGTCCCTACAGAAAAAAAAAGAAAAAAAGTTAATTGGCGGGAACCATAATTATTTTTTCACTTCTCATGCTCTAAAAGTTCGTCTTTATGTCGTGCGTAGGCGACATAAAGTCGCTTTTTATGCTATAGAGCATAAAGTAAAATCTTCGTCGAAGACCAAGGCAATCGCTGCAACAGCCACACGAACATCTTTAACTTCATACAACAACCTCTTTATTTTATTTCGTTTCGTTCGTATTCTAAGACCAAGGCAAAGATACCAACAGCCAAAGTACACAATAAAACTTCATGAAATAAACTTATAATTTGTATTTCGTCTCATTTATTATTTTTTATATTTGTTTATTTTTCAATTTAGTAGATCAGTATAGTATTTAAGCCATAACAACAACTTATCATAGTTATAAAAAGAAAATGTTTTTATAACTGAGCAGTATGTAACGACCTTAAGTCAGGTGTCACGTCCCTACAGAAAAAAAAAAGAAAAAAAAGTTAATTGGCGGGAACCATAATTATTTTTACATGTTGCTGTTTCATTTCCTCGCAATCGAAGTGAAAAGTAGAGTGTACAACTCGTCCATAAAACCCATTTTACACTCGACTTTATATCTATCCTCGCTCGCAAGCTCGCTCGGATGGATAAACGTCTCGAGTAAAATGGTGCGTTTTATGCACTTGTTGTACAATCTACTATTACATGTTGCTGTTTCATTTCCTCGCAATCGAAGTGAAAAGTAGAGTGTACAACTCGTCCATAAAACCCATTTTACACTCGACTTTATATCTATCCTCGCTCGCAAGCTCGCTCGGATGGATAAACGTCTCGAGTAAAATGGTGCGTTTTATGCACTTGTTGTACAATCTACTATTGTACAAATAAATTGCGCTGTGTGTTCGCATAAAGAAAATATTTTCGTTTCGGTAAAATAGCAACACTGAGATTAGAACCGCCATTTTTGTTTTGAGGTTATCTTGTCGAGAAAGGACGCCGCCGGTGTGTTTATTTCACTAAAATTACTAAATAACCGTAGCAATCATGAAGCTAGTGAGGTTCCTGATGAAGCTCAGCCATGAGACCGTGACGATCGAGCTAAAGAACGGTAGCGTGATCCACGGGACGATAACGGGCGTCGATGTCGCGATGAACACACATCTGAAAGCTGTGAAAATAACCCTGAAGAATCGGGAGCCTGTGCAGTTGGAGACCTTGAGCATTCGCGGGAACAACATCCGTTACTTTATCCTGCCGGACAGTTTGCCGCTGGAGACTCTACTGATAGATGATGCTCCCAAAGGCCGGGGCAAGCGCGAGGGCTTCCAGAGAGGCGGCGCCGGCGGTCGCGGCGGTCGTGGAAGAGGTCGCGGCGGCCGCGGAGGGCCCCGGGGCGGTCGCGGAGGCCGAGGGCGCGGTCGCCGATGATTTAATTAAGTCTAGATAAGGTCCAAACTTTCATTGTGATTCAACTGTTTAATTATAAGGTCTTATGATGTACCAAGAGGTTTGATTTCTTTTTAGTTTTTTACTTGTCTTGCCAGAAGTTTACGTTCAAAATGCAGTGTAAAGTAGCATAGTCACTGAGAATATCTGTGAGAACACCATTACAAGTAATTTTAACTTTACAGCGGTTAAGCAAATGAGTATGAGCCTCGCACCGGTTTCTGAATTGAGGAGTTCCCTAAGTAAATTGCTCCCATGATGGGACTACTGGTATTTATTTTCGTAGAGGTTCAGGAACAAGTTGGCCTACATGTATATCTACGGACTCTAAAATGAAACACAGGTACCTATTAGTGGAATAGTACCTAGTGCAATATAAGGATATAGCTTAATATTATACCCATAGTGGAACCTCTGGGAAAAAAATACCAGTAGTCCCATCATCCCATCATACTCCACTGGGGGGACTATTTATTTAGATATCTATGGTGAAACAACAGCTATTAGAATCTGACATAGGGATACATAAAGCCAATTACAGGTTCACACTTATAGCACACAATTTAGAAACAAGATGCTCAGACTTCTAAACACTAAAAAAGGAATCGCTCGCTGCAAAAACAGAATAAGCTATAATGCAAGTAAGGACACAGGTATACTACTGGGATTATATGCATTTTGTCTGCTACTTTTTTCAGGAACTAGACAATTGTTTAATCTGTTTGATTATGACCTTGAAAAGAACAATCAACAACCATTGTGATGGTGTCCCGATCGATCGGACCGGATTCAATTGTACAGATTTATGGTCTTATTTATAAAAAACACAATTCCTTAAAATGCCGATTAAAATAATCGTCTAAAACACTCGTAATCTGTGGTTACGTTTTTCCCTTTGCCACAGAAGTTTTATAAGAAATCATGTTTTTTTTAATAAGATCGTTAGAATGTATCCACGTGATATCGAGCCACGTAACATAATTGTATCATAGAGCAGAATAGGTATTTTTGTTGTTGCACACAGACAATGCATTAAAAGATACATAATGAAGGCTCTGGAGGTAGGTTCAAGATATGTTCAAGTTCCACTGGGCTATTCTCTCTATTAGTAGACTTGTCTCCGGACGTGGACTCTCTATAAGTGAAAACTTCTTCAAGTGCACTTCTTCTAAACTGTGGACAAAACTAAACTGCCCCTCTCTGGCCCAGTTTGATGTCTGTGCACTTAGTTTAGTGGCGCTGAGTCAGATATACTCAGCTCCAGTTGGTTGGTGATTGTAAAGTTTAGCCGTAGAAAACACCGACCTGCATGGTGGTAGCTACCATCTACCACGGAGGTCAGTGTTAGAAAAGCATAAGTTTAACACTGTGATACCACAGAAAAAAAAGATACAGCCCTTGTACTCGTATCACGTAACTTTCCACTCTAATGGGTTAAGCATTTAGACGACTCCAAAGTGTCAATATATTAGGGTATTTGACCGTTCAGAGGGCTAAATCAGACAACTCCAAAGGACTTGTGGTCGCATCTTTGGTCTACCGGTAGGAAGGCACCATGCAGGTCAGTAAGCACACACCTTTAAATTTTTTTTTTCATTTTTCGTATGTCTGCCTTCTGGTAGGTAACTTATAGAACATCTGCTCCATCGAGGTTCTCTCAGTGTCACTGAAGTCACAGATTAAAACTGAACTTTCAAAACTTTAAAACCTAATCATTATGTAAGCAAATGTCTAAATATTTTATCGAAATTGTGAAAAGAGCTATTGACACCTAGAATCATGGGTAAGTACCACATTATGTTATCATCTCCCAAATTGCTAGTTGCAGAAATTTATGTGGTAATCCAGAAAGGTCCAGTAGCACTACCTCAGCACTACAGACGGTACAGTTGACAGCAGATCAACCTTTACATTTCAGTTGGACATTAGAGTGCACGTATGTAAAGGTTCATGTACTGTCGACTTTACAACAATCACGAACGCCGTCCAAACGAGCACTGCGAAAAGAAAGAGCAAAAAACCGTTCAAGAAAAGCAAAAAACCAACAGCCGATGGATCACCCCGGGCGCCGGCCGCCAGCTTATAGTGCCGTCCACACACGATTCGCGAAACACCAACGCGGTGGCGGTCCATATTTAAAATACTACTGCAGTAAATGACGTTTGTATGGTCCGCCGCCACCGTCACCGCGTTGGTGTGTATCATCCTTTAGTTACATTACATGCCTTTAGCTTATGCTAGTTACTTGTCAGCAGGAATGAAGACTAATAAATTGGCAGTTTAAATTGGTATAGTATCATCTGCGTAATACGTGAGATGTCGCGTCCACGTAACAGAGCCAGGCCTTCCAAACGCCCCATCAGGGACGTCTACAGCAGTGCGGACAAGAAACGCGTAAGTGAAAGTAAACCATGAATTTATTGTTTTTTAATGGTTTGCGGTTTTTTGACCTCGTATTTTAGTTTTATCACTGCGCGGGCTATGCACGGAGTCTCTTTGTTGGATCATATAAAAAATGAGACAATTCGCCAACGAACCAAGGTGACTGACATACCCTATAAGATTAGCAAGCTGAAGTGGCAGTGGGCTGGTCACATACGCCGAAGAACCGATGGCTGATGGGGCGCAAAGGTTCTCGAGTGGAGACCACGCACTGGCAAACGCAGCTGAGGACGCCCACCAGCTCGCTGGACCGACGATCTGAGGCAGATTGCTGGCGGCAGCTGGATGAGGTTGACCAAGGACAAGAAAATGGCGAGGACAGAAGGAAGTGGAGTGGGGATGCCTATGTCCAGCGGTGGACGAGTATGGACTTATTGATTGTGCTCGCACATCCCCGCGTTTCATAAAACTACAGTTTCTTGCCGTAGTAGTTAAGATACGATAAGATAAATCGATGGACCCCCACCAGATGGTCTGACGACCTGGTTACGGTGGCGAGGAGTCGTTGGATGGGGGCGGCACAACACCGGGAAGCTTGGAAAACCATGAGGGAGGCCTATGTCCTGCAGTGGGCGTCAAACGGCTGATGATGATGATGAAGATAAGATTACGTGTTATTTACACACCAAAACACACAATTTATACATTCGGGTGAAATTAACACAAAACACAAGAACCTCAAAAAAATATATAAAAATAAAAAGACTAAACACTAACGGTTCCATTTATAAAAAACACGATTCCTCCAATACGTTAATAATTTTTCATTATAATTATGTAATATTAAGATTAATATTAATTCTTTATTGCACAAAGATAGTGTACAAAAGGTGGACTTAATGATAATGAAATTTTCTATCAGTCAACCCGCAGGATGTATCTATGTAGCTTGTGATGGACGCGGAAGAATGGTCTCGCTTGATACGAAAATAAAAATCTGTCCAAGTGCGTGTCGGGCCAGGCGCAATGCAGGGTTAAAGAGGTTTTTTTTATCCACTTTACCGTAACAACTTCATCGAAGTAATTTTCAATGGATTTTGTACGAAATAATACTTTTATAAGTTTTCTTTTAATCATAAAGCATTTATTTGTGGATCATAAGGTACATTTACATTTCGTGTTCAGTCAGCAAGTTGGTTGCCTATTATTCGTTAACTCGTAAAGCCTACTATACTTTTCCTTTTAAGTTCAGTATATGTGCTACTACCCTGAATTTTTTCACGTTTCTACAATCAACCGTTTAGCCAGGAGAGGAGGGGGGGGGGGTATGAACCCTAAATAAAAAAAAAGTCATGGTACACTCACAATATTTTTCAACGACCAATCTAACGATGCCCCACGTGATGGGGTAGACGAGAAAAAAAATCATCCCCACTTTTCATGTTAGGGGAGGGAAAGTAAAAAAAAAATTTCGTACATTTTATTCTTTAACTTTGTCGGCGTGATAAATGTGATACCAAATTACAGCTTTCTAGTACCACCGGTCTTTGCGCTAGGCCGCGGACGGACAGACGGACATGGCGAAACTATAAGGGTTCCTTGTCGGAATACGGAACCCTAAAAAACCGTCCCTAAAAAGTCTTATTCGTGAGAGGACTCCGCGTCTGCATACTCGGCATGTGTCGACAGCAGTCCCCTGCTGGTCGGAGTCGGAAAAAACCGTATAACACTGCTTAAAATCGGGAAAAAATGTTTCATCATCATTCAGCCACAAGAAGTCCACTGCTGGACATAGGCCTCCTCCATGGATTTCCAAAAAGACCGGTTGGAAGCGGCCTGCATCCAGCGCCTTCCTGCCACTTGGATGAGGTCATCTGTCCATCTTGTGGCTGGTCGTCCTACGCTGCGCTTGCCGATATGTGGTCTCCATTCGAGAACTTTTCGGCCCCATCAGCCATCAGTTCTGCGTGCTGTGTGCCCCGCCCACTGCCACTTCACTTACTAATCCGCTGGGCTATGTCGACGACTTTCGTTCGTCTACGGATCTCAACATTTCTGATTCGATCTCGTAGAGAAATTCCGAGCATAGCCCTTTCCAAAAAAGTTTGCTTTATCTTCATTTATATTAATTGGAAGAAGACATAATTTTTTCATTTATGAAGTCTCGTCATGCGGTAACAATCGTTCTGACCTGAATAGACCTTCAAACGTTGAAGGTCTATCCACGTCCGTCTCAACTCTGGAGCTCAAACAACAGCGGGAGCTCGTTCCAGGGCCGGCGCCGCGCGGGCAGCTCGCCGCAGACGGACGGACCACCGCCCAGGAACACAATGCGGCGGAAGAATGCCGCCGACCACTTCTGGAACGAACACCAAGGTGATTTAGGCATCATCATCATCATCATCATCATTCAGCCACAAGAAGTCCACTGCTAGACATAGGCCTCCTTCATGGATTTCCAAAAAGACCGGTTGGAAGCGGCCTGCATCGGGCAACATACCTAGGCTTAATTTATAAAAGCCTCCTATAATTGGGTATTTAACAAAATATCAAATGAGTTACTTCTAAAACGGAATTTTGTATGAAAATACTTGCTTATGACGTCACATTTCAGAGCACTCTTTTTATGTTTAATCTATTTAAAAATTGTAATAACTAGTAATTGACTAAAAGAGATACATTTTTTCCGAGATATTTTGTAATTTTTGTTTTAATCGAGCACATGAAATAATTTATTGTTGATCGTGTCAAATACCGTATTAATATAATGTTGCGTGCCCTACAGGGTCCACAAAGTTCCATGTTATATATTCCATGGCATCGGTATAATAATATACTTGTACTGCAATAAATTATTGAGTAGACTATTCACTTTTCGTTCATTTCTGGTTTTCGGCACTTCGTGCATGCGGATGGTAATGGACCGTGAGAGATGGCATTTGGGGGAAAAGGCAGAAATGGAAAGTTGTGGGCTAATGATGTTGATGATGATGATGATGATGACATGAAGGTGAATTAGGTCGACTGAAATGTGAAGGTAATTCACGCTGAATTAAATCGACTCGATGTTATCAATATTTTCGATAGGTATTCCTTATTCACCTTATGGATTGTTCCACTTATTTCACCAAACTGTAAACTGAGAGACAGTTCAGGTTTACAACTTTGGATGTTAGTCACTTCATAACAAAGATGCCTACACTTGCAGAGGAATACGAAGCGCGCGCCAGGAGCAGTGGCTGCCGCATGCGAGCCGTACGGGAGCACTGCGAGACTTACCCCCAGCTGAGAGACCAGGTCCTCAAGCGGCGCTCTGATGCCAAGGTGAGCTATAGGTCCGAGGCGAGGTGAGCTAGGTATAGGTCCGAGATCTTCCTGTGGAAATGTGAGCTACAGGTCCTTCTTGAGGCGAGGGTGCCACATGGCCGTCCTGTGGAATCACAGCTAGAGGTTCTTTCTGTGGCAATGTGACCTACAAGATCTCCCCATGGTAATGTAAGCTCCACGTCCTGCCTGTCCATCATAGAGCGAGGGGGCTATAGCAATCGTCCTGTGGCAATTAGATTATGTCCTTATGGTAATGTGAGCCGTAGGTAATTCCTGCGGCAAAGGTTTTCCCGGCATTAAGGTAAAGTGCGTATCGCGCCACGCGCAATGTAGGGTACCTAACGTAGAAAGAGGGTTTTTTTTCTGCTTTACAGAACTAACAACTTCATCGAAGTAATTTTCAATGGATTTTGTACGAAATTTTACTTTTATAAGTTGGTCGCCTCATCATCATCATCATCATCAGCCATTTGACGCCCAATGCAGGACACAGGCCTCCTCCGTGGTTTTCATAACCATAAAGGTTTTCACTTTGTTGGTTGTCTATTACTCGTTAACTAGTAAAGCCTACTTATCCGTGATACTTTTCCTTTCAACTTCATTATATGTGCTACTACCCTGAATTTTTTCACGTTTCTACAATCAACCGTTTAGCCAGGATTGGGGGGGGGCACCCTACTCGGACATAATTTTGCGCTTTAAAGCTTATTATTTCGCAGACGGAACCCTAAATCTAAAAATGGTCCTTCTACTCCCACAATATTTTTCAAGGACCAATCCAACGATACCCTACATGATGGGGTAGACGAGAAAAAAAATCGTCCCCACTTTTCATGTTAGGGCAGGTAGGTACAGTAAGAAAATAATTTTTCAACATTTTATTGTTTAACTTTGTGGGCGTGATAAATATGTATGCACACACCAAATTACAGCTTTCTAGTACCACCGGCCCAAAGAGTAAAATAAGTATCAGCACCGGCCTTTGCGCTAGGCCGCGGACGGACAGACAGAAAGACAGATGGACATGGCGAAACTGTAAGGGTTCCTTGTCGGACTACGCCTAAAAAATCAGCCAAGTGAGAGTCGGCCAAGGGTTCCGTACCATAACATATACAACATTAGACAAAGATCGAGACAATATAGATTAGTTACATTAAGAACAGCGCCATCTATAGAAAGCAACAAGAAGCGTTTAACATTGACATTGTGACATCGGCGCTGTGAAGGTTACATAGATGGCCGCTAGATGGCGAGCACTGTCATTAGACAACGTTTGTTGTATGGGAGCCCGTTAAGTATTTATTTTATTCTGTTTTTAGTATTTGTTGTTATAGCGGCAACTGAAATACATCATCTGTGAAAATTTCAACTGTCTAGCTAGCAGGTTCATGGGATACAGCCTGGTGACAGACAGCCAGACAGTCAGTGGAGTCTTACAAACAGGGTCTCCTATCCCTTTGGGTAAGGAAGCCTAAAAACTATGTCTCTTCGCCGCAGCCAGCGCGTGAGGCCAGATTCTACAGCGCGGCAGAGCTGTGCGCGCACTGCCGGCGCCTCTGCGCGCAGGACCTAGGCCGCCGTGGCCTCCCACGAGCCCCCTCCAGGCCACGGGGCGTTCGCAAGGCCAAGAGCCCGCGGAGTAATGCCGCCCACCTCAGACGACGCCCCAAGATCAGAAGGAATGTCCTCACCGTCTACCGCAAGCCTTACTTCACCTCCGACTCGACCGTGTATTCTCTCGAGTCCTTGAAGAATAGTGTTGACGGTGAAAAGCAGGAGGTAGGCGCAAGCATAGCGGTATTAAATCACTTGACAGCATCGTTGGTCTATAGCACTTATTCAATAAATAAAGGGACTGGACAAGTGAGCGAAAGGCAGCTCGTTACTCAATCGCTTTCTTAAATTAATCGTGCCACAGCGGTTAACTCGGTAGGCTAACAGAGGTCGTGGGTTCGATTCTCACTGGAAGCCTGCGTGTCGAAACGAAATAACCAGCCCCTCTCAACTATTGACGTTATTGTGTTCAAATTGTGTCAAAATAGTCAGAAATAACGTTGTGTGAACGTTTCAGTTGTGAGAAATAGCAGTAACGGGACTTCAGAGCGCATTGGAAACTGAAAGCATGTTTTGGCCTTACTATTAAATAAATGTACTCAATGGTAGCCGTGGGGTGCCGGCTTTAGAATAGGACCCCCCCCCCCATCTCTTCCCGTGGGTGCCGTAAAAACCGGCTAAGGGACACACTACCAGGAGGTGGGCAGCAGCGTCTTCTGCGGAAATGCGATACACTGCGCTCGCCAACCCGCATGCCAAGCAAGCCTGGCGAGTATGGCAAATACCCTCATGGCAGTAAACCAGAAAACCAGGCCCCCAGTTCCCGGGAGCTCCGCTATTCCTGGCTACGGGAAGGCGCTGGATACAGGCCGCTTCCAACCGGTCTTTTTGGAAATCCGTGGAGGAGGCCTATGTCCAGCAGTGGACTTCTTGTGGCGGAATAATGATGACGATGACTCAATGGTAACGCAAGTCGGCTCAATTATCGTCGAGAGGACAGGCAGGACACCTTCTACGCCATCCATTTCAAGATCTAGTTGGTTTTGGAGAAAAAATGCCCAACAAAACTCCAAACTCTTTCCTGAGGGATACCAAGGGGGCTCCATTACGACGTCTTTCTGTCCGTCCATCCATCCGTCCGTCCTTCCGTACCTCCGTCTGTCTGTCCGTCTGTATTTCTGTCAGAGTATATCGCTCACAAAAACAACGACGGAAGTACGCTTTTGCAAAAAGAGTTAAGTATGTTATAATACCACTAATATCTAACTCCAATATCTTGACTCCAATATCCAATATGTAAAGAGGCTCGAAATTTCGTCGATGCTCGCACTTGCCCATTAGCTCAGTTGGGAGAGCGCTGGCACGGTGAGCCAGAGGTCGCAGGTTCAAGTCCCGGCATGGGTGGAATTTTTAGCCTCTAAATAGGTTTTTAAATTGTCCTCAGCACGGGTTAGTGCAAAAAAAAAGAATAAGTATAATAAAAAAAAAACTATTAATTTCAGTCAAATGCCGCTTCTTGTCGCAACTGCGTTCTGTACAAACATCGACGAAGGGTTCTCGTGTAAAATTCGCAAAATCATAATCATGTTGTTGTTTCGGATGAACGACATGTTGTGTATTATAGTTATAGCGGATAAGGGGCTCCTTGTGACTGAATCGTTGGATTATTTTTACTGTTAACTACTTACCTAATTTCTCAGCTACCGTTTTGGATTTATGTAATGGGACAGTGGCGGTACCTTCAGAAGCTTGACGTGAGGTCAACAACTCTTGCATTTGATATGATAGATAGATGAATTAGGTATTTATTTGCATTTACACACACACGCAATAAAAACAATAATACAGTAGTAAGAGCACATAAAAAGCACAATTAAACATTATTACAAAAAAACATTAACAAATCCAGTGTGAGTACTGTGGGTGTGGCAAATGAAAAAGGGCTCTGACTCAGCATTAGCTGGATATAATGATGGTACACCAGCGCTGGTCGTCCGTCAGTACCCGTAAACTGGCGAGCAGAGCTCGGAGAGATGGTACGAACCAGTTCACAAATTTAAATAAAATTGAAATAAATAGAATATGAGATGAATAAATGAATGAATGATTTGAATGAATGAATGATTTATTGCCACAAACAAACATGCTTACATACAATAATTAAAAAATAAAGGAGTATATGCGTGTGACAATGATACTATTTCAGCGTTTGCTGTTTCTATTTGAAACAGCGCTGGTTTTCAAATAGCACCTCTACGCCAAATGAAGAAAACGTGTCATGCAGGTAGGGCTTACCGTTAAAAAAATATATATATACCTACATAGAAAAATAGAAATATAAATAACGTTTATGTCAATTTGTAGGTAAAAAAAAAGTTATATATGGGGGTCCGTAAAATAAAAGAGGTTTGTCAGTGTTCCATACAGCCTTCAAAGCTTAGGAACCGCTGCCCTAAGCAATTGCTTTATTTGCCTCTAGCCTGATCCAGCACAGCGCTCAAGAGACGTTGACAGCGAAGTCTCGAGGATCACTGAACGGAAGAAGCAACCAGCGCCATCGGAGGCTTCGGCGGTGAGTGGCGCGGTCTCACCAGGTTCACGGAACTCCATGTCCAGCTACCACAGCTTCGGGTCCATGGGGCAGCCGCCCATCGGGTAGGCAGGGCCGTCGATTATACACCGGCGATTATTATTTCTACTAAATCAAGGGCGCTTATTCACGGGCGGCACGTGTAGATGCGCCCTAAAGCTAAATAAATTGTGTTATTGTATCATGTTTGTGAATAAAATTACTTATTACTTACCTACTTACTTACCTGAGGATTGTTTCATGTAAGTACAATTCATAGTTTACTATGACAATTCGATGTACATTGCATTGCAAAGTCGATTGACAAACAGATTTAACAAGTAGGTAGACTCTACATAGAAACTACCAATAGTAGTTTCATGAAACTGTGTAGGGGCCGAGTCTCTAAAATGGATAGTCGTTCAACGGTAATGTTTGTTTCACTGGCACTATTCGTGGTCTAGTAACCAATCGCGTTTCAAATCTTTAATGGTATAACCCGTGCAACTTAACTCGGCGCCTCGCGAGATTCCATCTTCCTCGCGAGAGATGCATATTTAATTTGCGCGGATTATAACATTAGAGTGACATTGCACTGCTATTTCTTAGTAGACTACCGATAAAAGCACTACTGCTTATTTATCATACAATGATATAAGCACTACTGCTTCTATTGGCGAATTTTGTTTGTTTTTATTAAGTTAGTATGATTATTATATAAATTATACAGAGTTTCAGTGCACATTGTGCAAACCACGATACGCATCAAAGTGACACGTACCTACTCGCACGACACGACATAGGGTATGGGCTTAATCGTCACGCGTGCCCACCGCGGATGGGCAATTTTAAGCGCTGAGGTATATGAATAGCTCAGACAGTCAGGTTTCCTCACGATGTTTTCCTTCACCGTTAGCGAGTGGTATCGCTACTATAACTTCACAAATGTACATAACTTAGAAAACAAACAAAGAAGCAAAGTAACAAAGTCATAGCTACATGCCCGCACTCGGAATCGAACCTGGGTCTCTCGCTTCCGAGTCCAATGTTCTACCCACTAGGCCACCACCGCTCTCATTTCACCACGTCATTTGTTCCATTTACATTATAGGTATATGGAACAAATGACGTGGTAAAGATCACATAATTTATGGTCTCTAAAAGTGTATACCCTATTTTTGAGCAGAACTGTCAATCAATCAATCTTAGACGCGGAGTGATTACACCTCACTTATCCACTATCAGTACTAAACAGCAGTGCCGGTGAATGAATTATGGTGTGGTATCATCCGCACTCATTATTATGTGATAAAAAGGTGTTGCATTATTTGCGGCGTGACAACCAAGAAAGAAATTCCTGATTCTCACACTGGTGTGACAACCTGGTGTGACCACGAGTCCGGCACGGGCTCTTTCAGCTCCTCCTTAACGTCTCGTGAATACCAACTGGGTCCTAAACTAGATCCGAGATCTGTATCTTAGGATGCCAGGCCTCCCAAAAACTGAAAGTATGCAAAAGAAAAATAACAATACAGTATGAAACATTCTGTAAGAGACATCGTGCCAGCGTCCGCACAGCGTCGCGACGTAACGTCGACGCCGCGGCGACGCGACGCCGCCGGTGCTGACCGTCTACCGAACGCGGGTTTACGCAGCGCAGGCGTCGCGTTGCCGCGGCGCCTGTCGCCTACAATCAGTGTAAAGATAGATTCCGACGAAGAAATACTGCTGTTGACATTACTGATAATTTAGGAAAAAGGAAAAATGACCGTAAATATTGGGGAGATCCTCTGTGGAGTTTTCGTGTTCGTATCCCGCGGCGGCGGGGCGAGGGGATTGCGTTGTGGATAGTACTTGTTCGCAGAAAACGTTGCGTTGGCGCCGCGGTAACGTGACGCCTGCGCTGCGTAAACCCACGTTCGGTAGACGACTAGCGCCGGTCGCGTCGACGCTGTGCGGACGCTGACACAACGACGACGTTCGAAAAACGCTAGTGTGGGGGGGTCTCTAAACACAAATTCAGTCTAAATTAAGACTGACAGAGAAATTAAACAAATAAAGAAAATAGTACATTGTTACCCTAGGGGTGAAAGTAACTTCATACCACTCCCACTCAGAAGGTGTCTCATTGCTCGATCATAAACGGGTTACACCGTTCGTTATTTCTCCCTTATAAATTAATTGTGCGGCGGGAAATGTTATATGGAATTTCATTCCTGTCCTGCCTTCTTCTTTTGTTTTTAGCATCGAACATAAAAAAATACAAACGTCAAATCTGAAAGTCTCAAATCTGAATCTGAAATATGAGAAAATAAAGGTGGGATTCTTTTTTCACCTCACTAGCTCGTAAAAGCTCTGTTTATCATTCGAAATCTGCGTGGAAAATCGCACTTTATCCGCTAGCGTGGAAAGTGTTTTTAAAATTCGAATATTTTTATTCAATAAAGGTTTCGTACAATAAATTACATATATATACAGGGTGTTAATTTGCAAGCGTGCCATATTTAAAGAAAAAATAGTAATTCATGTTACCGGCTAATGCAGTCTACTCGCAGTCTTCCATATTGAAGGAAACCGTCGATAAAAATAAAACTTATTTTTAGGGTTTGAATAGGAATAACCTAAGATTGAAGGTGCTGCGACACGCACGCAATGGGAAAAGACCGAGACACCGTTGCCAAGTTTGCAGTTTTGCACCGAGTGAAAGAAACAGCAATAACAACACAAGAAACAGATGATTTCAGATTTCCCTTCCTACTCTCACGGGCGTAGGACCGACAAAACAACCAATTTCTTTGGTAGGAGGTTAGTAGGTATTATGCGCAAATTAGTTTATTTACAGGTTAGTACAAAAAAGTGGGAAGTAGATAACATACCCAAGTACTAACCTACCTTCAGATAAATCGTTGATCTGGCGTAGTTAAAAGTCTGAAATCACCATAATTTACACTAATTGAAACGTTATTTACAGGGTACTTACAATGATTAAGTTGTATGGAGCAATTGTTCGAAGTGGCCACCATTCTGCGCTATGCATAGTCTCGCACGGCGACACAAATTACTTTTTAAATTTTGCAACATAAACACATTTTCCCTAACAGTTTGGAAGGCAGAAACAATCCTTTCACGCAACACAGCCGCACTGTTAACTTCTTCAGCATACACCAGTCTTTTAACGTCTCCCCACAAATAAAAGTCTAGGGGAGTAAGATCCGGGGACCGCGCTGGCCAGGCCACTGGGCCTCCGCGTCCTATCCAGCGGTCACCAAAAGTGTCATTGAGGTACTCGCGCACTATGAGTCCGTAGTGCGGAGGAGCACCGTCCTGCTGAAAATGGAGGTTTTGATAATTGCTCAGTGGCACGTCATCCAACATCTCATCAACCATGTGGTGCAGCAACTCCAAGTATGTAGCGCTGTTGAGGCGGCCCTCGATAAAATAAGGCCCCAACGGGTTCACGCCAACACGTTAAAACTAAACCTATGTTGGAATGAGTCCCGTTTTGTTTTATTGGGGTTGTGTTCTCGGTGGGTCCACCAATGTTCATTGTGGACATTGAACACACCGATTCGCGTGAACAAACTTTCATCGGACCATAAAATGTTAATGGTTTGGTTTTCAAGCAACCATCGGCAGAACGCAACACGTGGGGCGGCATCCGTGGGCAGAAGCTCTTGCACTCTTCGGAAGTGGAACGGGTGCAATTCCTCCTGCTTTAGCACATTCCACACCGTTACGTGGCTGATGCCGAAGTGCCGCCCTGCCTCCCGGGTGCTGGCACGGGGTTCATTTGCAAAATAAGCAAGAATTTGTTCCTGCAGCTCCACGCTGATTCCTACTCCGCCTCGACCTTGGGCATGGTTGGGCACGTCAAACTGGCGGTAATCTCGTAGCCGTTGAGTAGCAGCCAGCATTACTTGGCGAGATGGTCTCGGCCGATTCGGAAACATTTCGGCGAACATTTCGACAGCTTGCCGCAAACTATCGCCACTCACTGCGTACAGTCGCACCATTTCCACTAACTCAATATTTGTGTAGTTGTCCGTCATTGTCTTTACGAAACGGCGCGCGGCGTAATGAAAGAGCGTGCGATACCGGCACGTGCGCACGTCACAAAGGATGTCCGGTCACTGAGTGGGCTAGGCTAATTGGGGGTGCGCTAGCGCGGCGTGTTTGTTCTATCTATCTGTGACTGTGATTGACGCATGCGCATGCCGCGCGGGGTGCGAATGTGTGTGTGTGTGTGTGGATGCGCGTGGTTGCCAAGCCGTCGTCCTTTTACACGAAAATTTAGGGATGCGCGAGATAATTCGATATTAGAGCTGGGCGTTCTCTTTATCGATAGAAAGTGTGACGTCAGAGAATAAAAGAAAAAAAATAGTATCTTCTTTTATGATTGATTTCTGTTGATAATCAGCAGTATAATCACGTCCTAAAATATGGCACGCTTGCAAATTAACACTCTGTATAGAACCTCATTGGTTTCGTAATAGTTTATATTCTCTGCAGCCAGTCCATTGATGATTGCAATGCAAATACTTATATCATGTCATGCGCCAGCCTCATTTAAAGAATCGCACTGGCCGGCAAGAAAATTTGATTTAAAAAAAAATAATTAACCTTCAATATTACCAATTGTAGTAATTTTACTTTTAATTTTTGAAATAAATAAACAGTAATTTAATATTTATTAAAACTGTTTTTCTTGCACCTAACATTTTCCTCGCTTTAGTGAGGTGAAAAGTTGTGTGTTGCGCTCGGCAGCAAAGTTATTTAGCGTCTCGTACCTTTGAAACCCTCGCTACGCTCAGGATTCTATATTTGAACCACTCGCTTCGCTCGTGGCTCAATCCTAGAATCCTTCGCTTACTCAGGTTTCAATACAAGGTACTCGCGCCAAAAATTAACTTTGCAGCCTTGCATAACAAATAACTATTTGTACTCGATTTTCAATGAAAGGGGGATGGCAAATTTTTTCTGCACTTCGAAAAAAAAACAAGCGCGGAAAGTTGTTTTGTGTTTTACTAAATTGATAATTTAACAGTACGCTTTTAATTATTCTAAATAATTTTATTTTCCTCGTCGGTGTAGTAAACATTTACATACAGGCACATACATTGCTTCTGGCCCCACACTAGGATACCCTGTGTCGTGGGAACCAAAAACAACGACATCACAAACATGTAAACATCCAAGACCTGGGGTTTTTTTCCCCCCAGCCGGGATTCGAACCCGGGACCTCTCGCATGGTATGCAGATGCACTACCGCTGCGCCACGAGGTCGTCAGTAAGCACTATGTATCACTCGGGAGAAAGTTGGGTATATTTCTGTTCGAGTGTATGTTTAAGCCCGACGCGCAGCGGAGTACCTATCGTTTTATTCCCTCTTCTTCATCTCATATCTGTCTAAAAAAGATATAACTTAGGATTCTTTTGGTTTGGTTTGTTTTGATGACGTTCGTAAGCCGGGTCTCCCGTGTTTTATCATGAAACATTACATAAAACAATTGGTTTTCAATGCTCCAAATTAACGTTTTATTTTGCTTCCCCTAACAACGAAAATGTTTTGCGCCAAGAAAACGGAATGTTTGATGTTATGTATTTTTAGCAGGAGACACGCCTTTACGGTATCCTAGACAGTTTTTTTTCGCTTAAAAAATAATTGAAGCAGCCCAAATTAATATATTTGAACCAAGTGTCACCAAGCGCCCTTCGATGAGCAAGGGCGCGAGACGCCGGGTGACGCGGCGTTGGCAGGAAGATGATAGAAACCACCACAGGATAGGTTCACAGAACTTTATTGTTTAATTTTTGCTACTGACTTCTTCAAACACTAATGACTTAACTCGAAACACTGATTAGCACTGGTTTTAACTGAAGTTACTCTTAAACTGATTTTTACTAAACTAACTGACTCCCAACTTATTGTGAACTTATGCGCTGAATAGAACTCGTAATGTAATAGTAGTACAAACTTGTAAATCTGCTTAAAGTCTTTCTTTCTTATCAGAAAAAATCTACGCTCCACCAATAATGGCGGACCCCCGCGGCGCGGGGTTTGCCACCCCCGCGCGCGCCCAGTTTAATCCTGCGATCCCGCGACCCCTAGCGCCATCTTAGTTTCACATAGGTAATAAATATCGACCTGTCTAGAGGGTCGTGGCTCGCCCGTTTACCTGAATTGCCACTAGATGGCGCTACCAGTAGCAGCCGGTTGGCGACATACCCCCCCTTTGGCACGCCTTTGTAGAATTACAAAACAAGTGGCACAAAAAATTTAAGAAGCCAACCGGTTGCTCTCACAAATATTACTTAAAACACACAACATGACATTTAAAAAAGGTACATACTTAAATCTTTCTTGTAATGAAGAATCGAACATTATTAAAAAAATAAACAATGCTAAACAATATGCTTTTACTTTACATAAAATATGGTTAAAGTAACTCTTTCTATACACACCGTTTTTTATCTTACTAAGTACTTATAAATTACTAGGTAGGTAGGTACTTTAGTTTTAAAATAGTCAATTTACTTTTACAGTTTTACTTTCACATTTAGTTAAATTACTGTTTTAGGTTTTACTTTTTTCTTAGTTAAATTACTTCTTACCTTTACAATTTCTTCATTTGCTGTTGTTAGCTAAGTTATTGTTATATTTTACAATCTCAATACTGTACATAATACGTAAATGAAATTAAGAAAATAGTCTTTTTTTTTTTATAATAATGAAATAAAATGTTCTTCTTATCTTGGAAAACATCTAACTATCAGTGATGATGTTAGTAGCAAAAGACGGTTCGAGCATCAGTCAGCATCCGTTGGCAATCGGACTATCATGTTACTGGGTCTACGGAAAGATCCCCCTGTGGTCTTTACGTGAACAACTCTTACCCGATTATCATTTCCAGGGAAAATTTTTGATACTTTACCCTTAGGCCATACATTTCTGGGAAGGGAGCTATCTACTAATAAAACTACATCGCCTACCTTTAGATCACGGTCACAGTCTTTGGTGTTAGCCCTCGGTAAAAGTGTAGGTAAATATTATTTTACCCATCTTTGCCAAAACATGTCTGCAAGTTTCTGGGCAACCCTCCATTTCTTACGGAGGAGCAGATCCTTATCATCGAATTTCCCGGGCAAGGGTACACCGGACGACGACCCTAACAGGAAGTGATTAGGTGTTAAAGTTTCTAAATCATCTGGGTTGACTGAAACATGTGTTAAAGGTCTACTATTAACTGTGTGCTCGGCTTCGGCCATGAGTGTCGCCAGCACCTCCTCTCTTGGTGCTCTTTCTTTGAGCACAGTATACAAGGCCTTTTTTACACTTTGCACAAGCCTTTCCCAAGCACCTCCCATACTTGCTGCTTTACTTGGAATAAAGTGCCACTTAATGCGTCTGTTGCTCATTTCTTCCTCAATTTGGTCATTGTTTAGTTCTTTTAAAGCTTTCTTTAATTCAGTGTCTGCACCTTTGAAGTTTGACCCATTATCTGAATATATATCGGTGGGACAACCTCTACGGCTTGCCATGCGTCTGATGGCCATAATGACTGAGTCTGTTTCAAGACTTGCCGCTATCTCCACATGTACGGCACGAGTGACCATGCATGTAAAGAGCGCTCCATATCTTTTTTCACGTCGACGGCCAATACTAACTTCCATGGGACCAAAGTAGTCAAGGCCACAGTGACTAAATGGGCGCTTGTGATGGTCAAGTCTGCATAACGGTAGGTTCCCCATGATTGGAGTTTTAGGAAATGCACGCATCACCTTGCAAACTTGACAATTATGGGCTACTGTCTTGATGGTTGAGCGAAGTTTGTTGATATAATATTTTTGTCTTATCTCATTAAGAACGGTTTCTGTATTGGCATGGTTTTGTTGTTTGTGATAATGCAGTATAAGTAGTTTAGTGTAAGTGTGAGCATGATCTAGTACTATAGGGCGTTTGCAAGCTTGCGGTACATTGGGTGCTGCATCAATCCTACCGTACGCTCGTAGAATTCCATCACTATCGACGTATGCACATATTTGTGATAGTCTGTTGTCTGATACTACTTTGTTGCTTTGCAAACGAGTGATATCTGCACTGAAGCTGTCATATTGGCATTTCTTTATTAGCAATGATTCAGCTGCATCTAGTAGTTCAACACTAAGTACTGTATTATTTCTCTTTTTACATTTATTTATGAACAACAGCATGTAAGCTGTGGTTCTAACTAACTTCTGCCAGGAAGAAAATCTTCCCATATCCGGTAGGCAAAATTCCTTCTGTTTTATAATCACATTAATTTTTGCTTCAACAATAGCCTCTCTTGCTGGCAGAGGATTTAACTTTTCTTCTGGCCACATTTCTTCTGGGTGATTCAGGAACTCAGGTCCATTGAACCATCTGTCAGTGGGTGAGAGATCAGAGTTCATATCTCTTGTTGCTATATCTGCTGGGTTGTCTGCTGTTGGTACCCATCTCCATTGAGAAACACTAGAAAGATCATCTATGGCTGAAAGACGGTGTCCAACAAATGCTTTGTAATTTCTAGGATCTGACCGTATCCAAGCAAATGTTGTAGCAGAATCGCTCCAGAAGTATTTTTCTGCTATCATTAGCCCATGCTCATCCTCAACTGTTTTTGATAGTCGGGCTCCTAGCAATGCAGCCTGCAGTTCTAACCTTGGTATGGAAGTGGGTTTCAGTGGTGTTACCTTAGCTTTTGCTGCTACCAGTACTGTCTTCACTTCACTATTTAAATACTGATATCGCAGATAGCATGCTGCAGCATAAGCTTTCTGGCTAGCATCGCAAAAGGTATGCATTTGAACTTTGTATATATCCAGTCTCACTGAGTAACAGCGTGGAATTCTGCATTCTTTGATGGAAGCCAACTCATTCAGCCATTTACTCCATTTTTCATACTCTTTGTCTTCTATTTTATCATCCCAGTCCACCTTAGTTTTCCATACTTCTTGAAATAATATTTTGCCTTTCATACAGACTGGCAGAATCAATCCAAGAGGGTCAAAAATGCTCATGATTATAGAGAGCATCTGACGCTTTGTAGGACACACTTGACACATAGCTACTTCTTCTGGCACTCTCGCCATTGACATGTTAAAGCTCAAGGTATCTGAAGC
This sequence comes from Yponomeuta cagnagella, assembly GCA_947310995.1. NCBI lineage: Eukaryota > Metazoa > Arthropoda > Insecta > Lepidoptera > Yponomeutidae > Yponomeuta > Yponomeuta cagnagella. The sequence goes on along the minus strand of OX371295.1, from coordinate 488,944 downwards.
AGGTTCCCAGAACATGCCTAATGTTTTCTCTTTTAACGCCGATTCAGGAGTGAGATCGATGTTCTCTTGTGCTCTCTTCTCCGGTGGGATGGAGTTCAAGACTGCCGCAGAGTTGCTTGCCCAACTTCTGATCTCAAAACCACCTTTGCCATGAATGAAGATGATATCTGCAGCAAGTTTGATGGCCTCATCTTCCGTTTCACAGGAGTCAAGGTAGTCATCTACATAATGCTTTTTTATTATTGCTTCCACTGCTTCTGGAAAATTTTCTTTAAATTCTTTCGCATTTCTGTCTTTAACATATGTATATTGCAGAACATGGTGAGCAGGCTGCTCCAAACAGCATGGAAGTCATTTTGAATACTCTTGGTGGACCTTGGTTACAGCTGGTGGGGTTGCGCCATAGGAATTTTTGAACTTCTTGGTCTTTCTTTTTAATTTTGATTCTTAAGAACATATCTCGTATGTCCGCAGTCATGGCTATGGGTTTGATTCTGAATCTGAATAATACTCCTAATAAGGATTGTAATAAGTCAGGGCCTGTTAGAAGTTTATCGTTTAGAGATACGCCACCCACTTTGGCTGCTGCATCAAAGACTGCCCTAACTTTTCCGGCCTTGTTTGGGTTTACCACAGCAAAATGTGGCAAGTACCAGGACCTATCTATTCCGTTGCCTAATTTAATGTCTTCCGGGACTGCATACTTATTATCTAACAATTTATTAATTTGTGTTGAGTATTCTGCAGCCAATTTAGGATCACGTTTCAACTTTCTTTCTAAATTAAGAAAGCGTTTCAATGCCATTTCATAACTCTTATCTGGGAGTGTTACATCATCACTTTGCCATAGCAGGCCTGTTTCCCAGGCTTTGTCACTGATACAAACTGTGGAAGATTCTAATATCTGTATCGCTCTATCTTGTATTGGATTGGCTCTTGGTTTTGGAAGGAGTCCCAAGCTATCTAATTCATAGCCTTGTTTCACAAGAGCATGCAATTCGGCTGTAGAGTTGTTATGGGACACCTTGTATATACGCTCAGTATTTGACTCGTGTGACACCCTGTATACACGGTTTTCAGTATTGTTATTGCAGCCATGCAGGACCCAACCTAGAGCTGTTCTGGAGGCTACTGGGTCACAGTTGTCACCTTTTGATAGTTGTTGTGCGACAATTAGTGACCAATTGTCTTGGCCGATGATTAACTTAGGTGCACCACTGGTATACCAATTGATGTCATTTTCTAGTTTTTTAATATGTGCATACTGCAGAAAATCTGCCTTCTTTATTGACTGTGGGCTTAACAGTAAGTTGTCCATGGTTCTGGCGTTGATGTTGTGTTGAGACTGGCTGTGAACGGCGCCAACAGAAACTCGAACCGACCTGCTAATCTGGGTGTGTTTAAACCCAACACCTTCGATTCGAAGTTGGTCAGAAGGACCATCTGCACCTATTTTTTCTGCTAGCTCTGAGTCTATTAATGTTATAAAGGCACCATCGTCGCTCGATGCTCGCTCGTAGCCCCGGCTGCCTGAGTGATCTTAAACGATCACGAAGGTTAAGCAACACTGGGCGCGTTCAGTGCATGGATGGGTCGCCGTCTATGCCTAACGCTAGTGGCATTTTTCCGAGCGGTTCCGTGCTTCGCAAGGCACGTTAAGCTGTTGGTGCCGGCTGCCGTCGATAGATGGCAGTCGTTAAGCCAAGTCAGAGGCCTTAGGGCGGCTTGACAACTTCTGACAGTAGACGAGCCACTAGTCTACAAGCCTCCACCAATCCGGACTTGGCCCCCGTGGTGGAGTATGGCCTATACCTTCCTCAGAGAAGAGACCCGTGCCCCTCGGTGGGGACATAATGGGTTGATGATGAGGCACCATCGTCTAACAGTGCATAAGTATCAACACTTTTAGTGCCAGTTACTGTGACAGGAACTACTTTTAAGTAGGTGAAACCTGTTCCTGTTACAGTATTGACATGACTGTCATGTTCAGGGTTATTATGTGGATATCTCAGTAATGTATGTACTTTGGTGTACTTTGTGACTTGGCAATCTTTACCTATGTGGTTGTACAGTAAGCAACGAAAACATTTGTGATTGTCTTTTGCCCACTGCCAACGATCATCAATTTGTAACTCAAAAAACTGACCACACTCATTTATATTATGTTTATCAATATTACAGAATGAGCAATTATAAGGTTGCATACCTGGGTCCATGCTTGTTACATTCACTGGGTACCTTGTCGGTCTCGGTCTAGCATAGGCAGTAGGAGAGTAGAGCGCGGGCACCATAAGTAGGTGCGGAGCGCTCGCACCGGCGGGGGCGAGCGCGGCAGCAGGGATCGGCGCGGCGGCGCTGTTAACCAGGCGGTAAGCTGAGGGCGGCCACGCCGGGAAACGTTCGCACGCGCCCGCGGCTGGCGGGCCGGCGGCGGCGACGCAGGTGCCAGCTGGCGCCGCGAGATTAATGTCTGACGCGAATCTACAGGCGCTTTCTGCTTCACGACTTAAAAAGTTCGACAGCACTACCATGATTGGCTCATCACTCATTTGAACATCGGCGTAGTCACGCCACCTATACATAACTATATCGTTAAACTTTTGAACCACGGCACTATATAACTCTGAGGGCCAATTTTTCAATAGTCAGATAAAACTAACCTGGAGAATAAATTGCATGCTGTCACTGTCTAAATCATATGACAAGACAGTGACAACATCAGTTTTATTCTCCAGTTAAGTTTTATCCGACTATTGAAAAATTGGCCCTGAGTTAAATAGGTGTTTTATTCCGATAATCCTTAGGGTGGCTGTGCATGTGTTCACTTTCGATGCGAACTCGGTGATTTGTTCTGCGCTCCGTCCCAGCATAGGCAAGGAATGTAGCGTGCGAAGTTGTTCTGAAATGAGAACTGCCTGGTTTCCATATCTGAGTTGTAGGTGTTCTATGATTACGTTTGTGTCAGCGTTGCTAATCAATAGAGCATTAACAGTATCCCTGGCTTCGCCCCTTAAGCAGGCTCGCAATCTAGCTAGTCCTTCAGCCTGTGACATTCCTTTTTCAGTTTCTTCATCATAAGCGGCTTTAAATGTGAGCCACTCGTTGGCTTTTCCACTGAACATAGGCAGTTCGTAGCGTGTGTTTGGTTGCGTGACGGTTCTTAAAGAGCTTTGCAGGGCGTCAGCCAGCAAACTTATCGCTTGGGGCGTCGTTATCTGTGAGGGCGGTGGCGGGGGTGAGGGCGGCGGAGGAGCATGATGAATTGGCTGTTGCGGCGTTGGCGACTCTGGCGGATGGTGTGGATGAGTTACAGTCTGGTCGACCCAGCTGCTGACGGCCGCGTTATCCAACATTACTGTTTTCCATTTCTTCATCGCTTTCTTCGTTTATAAGTTGAATTTCGGTTTCAAGCTTTCTTTCTATAGTTTCTTCTACTATTTTTAATTTCGCTCTTTGCAGTTCCTCTAGCGCTCGCATTCTGGCTTCGGCCTAACGCTTCCTTTTCTGGGAAGAGGTCGACTACGCTGAGCGGGCGACACTGGGTTCATTGTGTAGTGTAGATCGCCTGTTGAGCTGGGCGGAGGCGTTAAATCGTTTGGCCGATGCGGCGGTAACGGCGGCTGTAATGGCTGCGGCATGGTAGCGCGCGCGGACTCCAGCCCGGCGCGTGCTTGGTTTCTGGTCTCTGGCATTATTGTGTTGGTGGTTTCCGGAGGTTGCCGTCGCTGGTTCTCATGTTGCGAGGCTCGAACAGGACCACATGTCACCAAGCGCCCTTCGATGAGCAAGGGCGCGAGACGCCGGGTGACGCGGCGTTGGCAGGAAGATGATAGAAACCACCACAGGATAGGTTCACAGAACTTTATTGTTTAATTTTTGCTACTGACTTCTTCAAACACTAATGACTTAACTCGAAACACTGATTAGCACTGGTTTTAACTGAAGTTACTCTTAAACTGATTTTTACTAAACTTACTGACTCCCAACTTATTGTGAACTTATGCGCTGAATAGAACTCGTAATGTAATTGTAGTACAAACTTGTAAATCTGCATAAAGTCTTTCTTTCTTATCAGAAAAAAATCTACGCTCCACCAATAATGGCGGACTGACTCTCACTCGCGAAGCCCCCCGCGCGCGGGGTTTGCCACCCCCGCGCGCGCCAAGTTTAATCCTGCGATCCCGCGACCCCTAGCGCCATCTTAGTTTCACATAGGTAATAAATATCGACCTGTCTAGAGGGTCGTGTGGCTCGCCCGTTTACCTGAATTGCCACTAGATGGCGCTACCAGTAGCAGCCGGTTGGCGACATCTTACACTTTGATTTTTTGCCACATTCCAGCAATTCTAAATGCCTGAACACAGCATTAGTCCTTTTACTTCCCATTCTTCAAGTATTGCCAAGTAGGCACAGTATCAAATAGGTATAAACATATAAACCAAAGGAACGATGTATTTAAACTATTATATAATTTATACGAACTACTTACACTTTTTCAATACAAAAGTTTAGCTGGCGCTTCACAGTGTATTATGGGAGCCATTTTTCGGACGTCTGCAGGCTTATTACAAAAACTGATACAAATCATCATAACAAACACTAGAGTAGAACTACCGTGGGTTAAATGTGCTTTAGAAAAAAAAATTGTTGAAAAATTAGTCCGGTTAAAGTAAAAAAAAAAAAAATACGCTTAAAAGTACTCGTAACATCAACAGACATCAATGACAAAAGTAGTTAAAAGTAACTTAAAAGCTTTAACTCTCACAGTATTAACGAAAGTCGCAAATTGCTTAGAACCATAGATATAATTATTTTAAAATTTTTAGTTTTTATTTATTTTCTCAATTATTCCACCAAAATGGGAAAAATTATATAGATGAAAATTTAGATCTCTTATTATTCTATCCATTATAAAAAACCCACATCCCACTTTCGTGGAGTCTATGAGTTATAGTAAATTATTTGTTTCTTATAAGGGTTGTCACAAATATCCGGATATAAAAATACCGGTCAAGTGCGAGTCGGACTTGCGTACCAAGGGTTACATACCACGCCAACCACCCAAAAATATAATATTAATACAATTTGGAAAAAATTAAGTACATACTTAGTGTTATATAGCTTCATCTTGATACCATAAGTGATATAGAAAAGTTGACGTACTAGAAATGCAAGATGCTAGCAACCATATTATTAATTAAACCAAAATAATACAATCTTCTTTTCTTCTTCTTCTTCAATCTTCTTCTACGCGGAGTACTGAAGATTCTGTAACATCAAAGTTTTCTATCTCGGTGGTACTACTAGGATTATCTTGGTTAAAATCTGAGACAGCTACAGTTTAATTTTATTGCGGCTGCAGGTAATGGTATCTTCAGCTGTTTATTTTGTCTTTTGGTTAGCCGTTCATTTGAGATCAAAGGATCTGAAGATTCCAATTCCAAAGTTTTTATGCGATCCATTTTTCTACAATGATGCTCGCGATCACTTCCTTCCATTCCAATATTTGTTTCTTGATTCCGAGGAATGTTCAGAGAGGGCAGTGTCGTTGACTTGATAATATCAGCGCCGTGCATCAATATTTTATGTAATGTTACTGTCATTGGATACCAGGGGTAAGTGTTGACGTATTGGTAAGCAACTTGTTTACAAAACTCGCCAAATTTTTGATAATCTATTGGTAAGCCACTAGATAAAACACTTAAAATAACATGTAAGTCATCAAGCAGCCATTTTTTCGAGATCCAAAATTTCGGAAAAAGTTTGTCGGTTTTTGTCAGATAAGGCTATACGCGCGGTATTTCCGTCATTAGTCGTGCCAGAATTAGGAGGAACAACATCTACTAGTAAAACCAATTTTACCCTTACTTGATTTTGAATTTGTTTTTTTTTAGCATCAACGAGCCGCTTTTGTTCTGACTTCTGAGTCATTCTCCACATCTTAACCCTCAACCTCACCCTCACCCCCGTTCCTCAACGCTATATGTATCGACATGGGGTTTTAGGAAAATACCTTAAGAGGGTGGACCCCTTCCCATGCCACACATAACATGTCATTGGAATGAATTTACATTGATTTCAGTATATTATATCTCATCAGAAACATAAATGTAAAAGTCGCAGGCTGAAGAAAATTTGTGTCAAGTTTTTCTCATAATGCCAAATGATTATTACAAATCTTCAAGCGATCTTTGCTTCTAAATATAAATTGGCGAGTTTTTCAGTTTTTTGTAAGATTCTAAGACGGTTAAATTAAATTTTGTTGAAACTTGCCAAGTTATGTTTAAGGCCCCTCGCCCACGGCGACTTTTTGTAGTGATGCTGTCGCGCGTTTCGTAAACGCGCAACTGCATCGCTATGAACGCGCTTTAGTCGCATTTCCAACGCGCTACAGAAGCGATGCCGATGCGCTACTAACGCGGTACAGCATCGCGACTGTATCGATGCAAACGCGCATCCGTGTTGGACGACATCGGGAGGAGAACGGAGGAAGGGTGACGCGTGATTAGTGCAACACAGACAGATCGAGAGTGCTGTTGTCCATCGGTCTAACGGAGTCTATCTTGCAACTGTAGCGATCGCAGGCATTTTTGTACCGTTACTGAATCGCATTTGCATCGCGACAGAAGCGCGACGGTATCGCGTTTGCATCGCGACTGAATCGTGTTTACAGTGGGCGAGGACACACAGCTAGCGATCGCAACGCGACTGTATCGATGCGAACGCGCGACAGCATCGCTACTGCATCGCTACAAAAAGTCACCGTGGGCGAGGGCCCTAAGGAGCAAAGATCGCTTGAGTTTATAATATGGCATTTGGAGATAAACTTGGCACCCATTTTGATCTCAAAGATCACCATTTGACTATAATTCCTCTTCTTCGAAAGCTTGTCTGGACGAAATTTTTAGCAATAAGACCGCCATTTCTATGTAATTCAGTTTTATTTTGTAACTCTATCTATAATAAAATTCGTAAAAAAACATACCCGGATAATTTCATTATTCGAAAGCGTGACTGACAACCCTGACGACAAAAAATCCGGATATAACTAAAAAAAGGCTATAGTATCTATACTCCACGAGAATGGTATTTGGGTTTTTTTTATAGTGGATACAGTAATAAAAGATCTTAATTTTCATCTATATAACTTTTCCCACTTTGGTGGAGTTACTGAGAAAATAAATGATAACCAAAAATTAAATTAAATTAATATCTCTTGTTCTAAGCAAGTTGCGCGATTCGTTAAAGCTCTGAAAGGTGAATCATTAAAGTGCTTTCAACCTGCCTAAGCAATTAAATAGTATTTTGTTTTGTTTTCAGTGCAGAAATTTTCTTAGCTGTAAGTACCTAAAAATTTGGTAAAATTAACTTTTTTTTCCTTAACTGTTGATGCACGGGAGTTCTACTCTAACAATTTAAATTATTTGTATCAGTTTTTGTAATAAGCCTGCAGACGTCCGCTCCCATAATATACTGTGCGCTTGGATAGAAAGGAACGCGCGAACTTGTTTGTGTTATTTACGAGTATTATTGTCTGTAAGTACTTTCGTTGCTTGCTCCGGGTGATTCCCCGCCACGTTCAGTGCGGCAACGCCGCCTGACACGTTCGTCCGCCGCCACGCCACGCCCTCCCGGTAGAGCGGAGCGGCAACAGCGCAATAACTTTATGAATAACGTTATTACACTGTTAATGATTTAGTTATGATTTCGTTATGTTTCTCGTAGAGTTTTGTTATCATAACGATATAATAGCGCTAAAATAACAAAACGAAATGATTTAAACGTTACATAACACTTAAAAGCGCTATATTTTATAACGTTTTATAGCCCTCAGCGGAGGGAGCATGAGGTTTTATCGAGGCGGTTTATCTACAAAAAATGGCCGTTTTAACGAGTTTTGACGTCTATAGTAGGTTAACTTATCGTCGCGAGCACAATGCATCGTTTTTATACCAGTGCCGTGAGATAAAAAAACATCTGTCACTATAAGATAAAACCTATCGCAAATGCGAGCATGATGACAACATAAAAAGATATATTATCGACTTTTGACAGATGTTTCATTTAAATTTATCCCACTTTTGAGAGGGGCATATAAACTTATATCTAGCGTTTCTGTCAGTCATTCTACGAATAAAATCATCACATTTGTCATGATTTGTCCACTGGTGCCTCTTCGCGCCACCTACGCATCCCATTCGAGCCCTTCCTCTGTTTCTGCTCACTGACCGACGTCCAGTGGCCGTCTCCAGGGATTTAAGGACCCGCTCACTGACCTCCGTTCAGCCCTACTCCACGCAACCAAGCACCTGCTCAGACCGTCGTCCAGTGCCTATCTCAATTAAAATAATAGTAGGTAAAATGTACCAGTCAACAAAAAATTTTAAAATAAGAAACTTTAAAACAAAGATTTAAACCGACGCACTAAAAAGGCAAAAATTATTTCTTTCTATTGAACTTGCATTTCAAGCCATTTACTCACCCCTCAAATCATACCTAACTTCTACTAAGTACCTAAGTATGTATGTTGTATTTACTACAAATGTATGGTTTCTAGGAAGTTATCTGGAAAAAGCTTGGCACAGACTCCTCCATTTTTTAAGTCCGTTAATAATAAAATGCTTTTGGTTATAAGTAAATCTAATATTTATTTTGTAACTTTAAACAATGAAATAGGTGGTTTACTACATAACTGGGTACCCAATGGAGAAAAGAAGCATGATATGTTTTCTTCTGAAAACGGGAAATTGTTACCAAACAAATTAATATGTTCTTCACCTTTGATATAATCTGTAACAAAAAAATAAGAAGTAAAAAAAAATGTAATGCATTTCCTAGGAGACTCTGGATATGCCTTTGAGCCTGCCTTGGCTGATGACGCCCATCAGAGGAGAGGCCGAGTAGACTCCCGAGGCTCGGTACACACATTGCCATTGTGGAGCCTGAAACCCAGTAGAGGAGGAATGGCCAGCTCAATGGAACATTCCCTAATTATATTTAACCCTTGAATGAATGCCCCTGTGCATGTAATATAAAAAAACTATAGTGGAACTTGGGTAATTAAGCATCCAAGTTTGAGTTACTATTTTGAAAAAATACAATTCGTACATACATATTCCTACGTTTTAATATTTGATTTATTTGTAAGATTTGATTGATTGTAGCATAGACCAAATATTATTGTAGTCAGCGCGTTCAAAATATCCTGTAACAAATAAAGAGCATAATTAAAAAGGAGTCCAAAACATTCCAATATGATGTAATAGCTTAAGACGAAAAGAAAAAAGGTAAGACATGTTACGAAAATGATTTTAGATGCCCCTAAGAGCAAAAATTGACGCTATACTGGATAGACCTCTATGGTCTATCTATCCAAATACTGTAGGTATTCACTGAGCATTGCCTAAGTACACATTTGCATTAGTTTGACAAGCATATTATTTACCTATTGTACTCGGTTGGTGATGGTGAGTCAAGTATTGAACTTAATTTAATATATCACTAGATAATAAGTAGGTACTATCAACACTTACATTCCGCCACTGCTCCAGTCGTGTCGGGACCATGCTCCTTCGACAAGGCTCAATGCGCCCCACTCTTTCAACAACCTTTCGCTTCCCATGGGGCCAGAAAACTCATTGTTGGCTAAATTACTGTGGAGCGTCATATACTCGAACGAACCCGTTGATTTTGTTTACTGCGCCCTCTAAAACAGAAAAATATTATAGTTCTTGCCGATGAGTGACTTGTATATGATGTGATGTCCGTATGAGCTTGTAGGAAGGATCTCCAACTATTGTAGTATTGTATAAATTAACTGCAATGGCTATAAAGTTTGTACTTACTTCATTTTCGGCATCTAAGCATCTATTGTCCGTTATTTGTTTGTTTATTTACATTTTATTTGATACCTAGCACAGACTAAGTAAAGGAAAGATCACACACAGATCAGATTTCAATCTGTCAAAAAACGCAAATTGAACGAATGAAATAGTGATTTTCGTCACATCCCTATTTGCCGATTCAGTGTTGTCATACCAATAAGTAGATAAAATCTTATCTCCTATCTAAGGAAGATATGTATGTCGAAGAGAAGTCATGCTCGCGGGTGGGATATAATATCGTAATGTTTTAAAATTTTAACCTATCTATCTAGATACGATAAAAATCTCATGCTCCCCCCGCAGCTCTCATAATCTACGGGTCAGGGTAACCCTTCCGCCTTTCATCACCACCCGACCGTGACGGGTGACCAAATCAGGTCGCGACGCTACACGGACAGGCGGCTCCAGCGACAGCCCCCTCAAGCATGAGTTCTCATCATCGGGCAGTAACGAATTGAGACTGCGAGTATTTATGCTACGTTCGGAAAACACTTTACTGGCGCGATGCAGGATCGGCCCTGTGATTGGTCGTTGGAACTTGCAGTTCTCCTGTTCCATTTCCGAACTTCAATCAATCACCCTGTGTTCGTACACTGCTCGACAATGGCCTCTTCCAAGGCCAATTGTTTCTGTCCTCGGCTATCCTCATCCTGCCGCTGCCAGCAATCTGCCACCGATCGTTGGTCCAGCAAGCTGATAACGTCCTACGCTGCGTTTGCCAGCTTGTGGTCTCCTTCGAGTTAACCGGCGTAATTGAGGCAAAATGCAACTTCTTAAGCCCAATAACTTTCAGTTAAGCAATTTCTACGAAATTTATATGTATGTGTTAGCATTAGAACATCATTCAATAGTTTTTTTTGGCGACTGGCGCTGACGTCGCTTGTTGGTAAGATTTGTAACTATCTTATTTTCATCATCATCATCATTCAGCCACAAGAAGTCCACTGCTGGACATAGGCCTCCTCCATGGATTTCCAAAAAGACCGGTTGGAATCTTATTTTATTTTTTGAAAAATAAGGAATTTGAACCACTTTTCCCCGATAGTTGTATTTTTCTTCAAATAAAAGTAACAAAACCTAACGATTTAATCCATTAATGAATGAAATCGAAATTATCATCAAACAATTAAATATACTGAAAAAATTTTCGTAAACCAGTCAGCTACCACACTAATAATGAGATGCCGCTGGTCAATGTCACTAGATGTCATTGTACGCTTATAATTTGCTACTCCTCGGTAGATGGCACTAATTATCATTATTGACAATAGCAACATTTCAATATAATAATTAATAATGGCAACATTTGCAAATGTCAAATTGCTCCACCAAAGTCCTTCGAGTTAAGACATTTTCGTCCTTACGTTAATGTACACAAGGTGTTCTCGGAGGTTCATGGAGGTAATTCTCTAGTTTCTCCCACCAGTGTTGCCGATGCTACGGTAATTACCGTTTTCTACGGCTTTTGAGGTAACCGTGTTCTTGATAATCAGGGCTTGTTTACAAAATAATATCTCGTTCGTGTTGATCATTAACAAGATGCTTTTAGGGTTTCTTTTTTTTCGTCCGTTTTTATTTATACTAAAATGAGTTATGATAACTGTCTATTGAAGAACTACCGATCCATCTCGCTTCTGAGCCATGTTTATAAGCTGTTTTCGAGGGTCCTCACGAATCATCTCGAACGCAGGTTTGATGACTTCCAGCCTCCCGAACAAGCCGGTTTCCGAAAGGGCTTTAGTACCATAGACCACGTCCATAAGCTGCGGCAAATTATACAGAAGAGTGAGGAGTATAATTTGCCATTCTGCTTAGCGTTTGTGGACTATGAGAAAGCCTTCGTTTCGATCGAGACATGGGCAGTGCTCGAGTCTCTCCAGCGTTGCCGGATTGACTATCGGTATATCGAGGTGCTGAAGTGCTTGTACAACAGCGCCACCATGTCGGTCCGAGTACAGTAGCAGAATTCGGAGGCAATTCCATTGAGAAGAGGCGTGAGACAGGGAGACGTTATCTCTCCGAAACTGTTCACGAACGCACTGGAAGATGCCTTCAAGCTTCTGGAATGGCAGGGACGCGGCATCAATATCAATGGCGAGTACATCACTCACCTTCGATTTGCCCACGATATAGTAGTCATGGCAGAAACGATGGAAGACCTCGGCATAATGCTCGACGACCTCAGTCGAGTTTCCCACGACTTAAAATGAACATGGACAAAACGAAGGTCATGTCGAACGCCCGTGTTGTGCCCACCCCAATAACATTGGGGAGCACGACTCTCGAAGTTGTAGACGAATACGTCTACTTAAGACAAACAGTCCAACTAGGCCGGTCCACCTTCGTGAAAGAGGTCAATCGTCGAATCCAACTCGGCTGGGCAGCATTCGGGAAACTTAAAAAAGTCTTTTCGTCTAACATACCTCAATCGCTCAAGACAAAATTATACAACCAGTGTGTGTTACCAGTGATGACTTATGGCACTGAAACGTGGTCTCTAACTATGGGCCTCATAAGAAAGCTCAAGGTCACGCAACGAGCTATGGAAAGGGCTATGCTCGGAATTTCTCTACGAGATCGAATCAGAAATGATGAGATTCGTAGACGAACGAAAGTCGTCGACATAGCCCAGCGGATTAGTAAGTTGAAGTGGCAGTGGGCGGAGCACATAGCACGCAGAACTGATGGCCGATGGGGCCGAAAAGTTCTCGAATGGAGACCACATATCGGCAAGCGCAGCGTAGGACGACCAGCCACAAGATGGACAGATGACCTCATCCAAGTGGCAGGAAGACGCTGGATGCAGGCCGCTTCCAACCGGTCTTTTTGGAAATCCATGGAGGAGGCCTATGTCCAGCAGTGGACTTCTTGTGGCTGAATGATGATGATGATGATGATGAGTTATGACATTAAAAAAAACCGGACAAGTGCGACTCGGACTCGCCCACCGAGGGTTCCGTACAAACTTGTAGGTATGAACTTACATATTATTATATGTAGTTCAGGAAACAAGTCTGGCAGTTTTTTCCAAACTTGAAAGATATTTTTTTTAGGGTTCCGTACCCAAAGGGTAAGGGATCCTAATACTAAAACTCCACTGTCCGTCTGTCTGTCTGTCACCAGGCTGTATCTAATGAACCGTGATATCTAGACAGTTATGTTCACAGATGATGTATTTCTGTTGCCGTTATAACAGCAAATACTAAAAAAAGGAATAAAATAAATATTTAAGGGGGGCTCCCAAACAACAAATAACGTGATTTTGTTGCCATTTTTTGCTCGACCTTAATAAAGGCAACAGGTAGACTCTTGAAATATTCAAGTGTTGTATAGATAATGGTACGTGTTAGTGTATGGTAGGCTTTAAATCTATTGTGCATGAATATACAGCTTTATATCGATTTTGACAGCTATGTTGCTCTGTGAATGTCTCTCTCTCTTGCTCTGTGAAACCTCCGCCAACGTGCACGAATTGTAATCGTTGTAAATTATAATAATTACTAAATAATATCTAATTGTATTTCCATCGCTAATTTCTGAGGAATTATACGTTGGACAATATATTCAACTCGTTTGACTCCTGTGCCACGCTTCACCACTATCAGCGCAATCCTCAACTCTGCTGGGGGTGCACATCTTGCACCAACAGGTTCTGGGTCCAGAACGCACTGCGGAGTCAACTAAGGACTTGTCCAAGTAAGCTAGTCAGAAATACTCAGAATGCCAGAAGTTACAAACCACGAGGCTGGCACCGGTAACGCGTCGCCTGTCATGGCGGTCCCCTCACGCTCAAACGCCGGTAGCTTGTTTGCTGTAGAAAAGCTCGAAGGAGCTAGGAATTATTATGCATGGAAATTTGCAATGAAAATGTCACTGATGCATGACGACATGTGGAATATTGTGGAATCTGATGCGGCTGCGCCGAGTGACGTAGACCAACGTGCACTGGCGCGCATATGTCTTTCTGTAAAAAGTAATCTATACCAGTATGTTCGCAACGCCAGCACAGCTAAAGAAGCTTGGGAAAAGCTGGGTCAGGTATTTGAAGATGCAGGCCTGGTACGGAGAGTGTTACTTCTTCGTCAGCTGCATAAAGTGGATTGTGGCACTTTTACATCCATGTCAGACTACATCGAGACGGTAATAACCCTGGTACAGCAATTAGCCGATATAGGCAAGGTGATAGACGACAGTGAAGTAGCCGAAATACTACTAAGCGGACTACCCAGCGAATATGATTCACTTGTATCAAATCTCGAAACTGTGAATATGACCACAAAACTAACTAGTGAAGTAGTCCGCGCACGTCTTCTCCAGGAAGAATCAAGAAAGGGTGATATAATGGAGGGCAGCGCTGCATTCGTTTCAAAGAATTCCAACTATCGACGGTCAGCTTTCAAAGGAAGATGCCACTACTGCAAGAAGATTGGCCATTCTAAATCCAACTGTTACAAGCTGAAACGAGATAAGAAACAAGGAAACGAAGAACACGCTATGGTTGCAGCCCTCATGGTTCAAGAGAAGGATGCTTGGTTCGTCGATTCTGGCTGTACATCTCATATGTGTAACAAAAGGGACTTATTTGTGAATTTCAGAGACACTAGTGATAATAAGGTTACCGTAGCAAGTAATGATGTACTGCAATGTAAAGGCATGGGTGATGTATACCTAAACTTAAATGGAACCGTAAGGAAATTGAAAGATGTGTTATATGTGCCAGATATTTCCACCAATTTAATGTCAGTCAGTAGACTTGTTAGTAATGGATATAGTGTAGCGTTTAACAATGGAGGTTGTGCCATTTATAATGGTTTTGGTGTTTGTGTAGGTTCTGCTTATTTGCAAAACGGTATGTATAGATTGAAGGTAACTTCAGGTGAGAATTTGTGCAATAGGGTGAACTGTTTACTCTCGCATGGGCAAGAGACAACTAGTTCCATAGTTGCTACTACACAGCAAGTGGCGCCGATACATTTATGGCACCAAAGGCTGGGGCATTTGAATTATAGGGACCTAACTGCTATTAGGGATAGGGTGTCTAATGGTTTTATGTTTCAGCAAAATGAACAGGCTCTGGAGGAATGTATTCCTTGTTTGGAAGGAAAACTGGTATCAAAACCTTTCCCTAGGAGTTCCGGTGACATTGCTGACAAGCCATTGGCACTCATACACTCGGATGTGTGTGGTCCGTTGCCAAGTAGCTGGGGTGGCGCAAAATATTTTCTCACCTTCACCGATGACTGCACGAGGAAGTCATTTGCGTACTTACTGAAGAGAAAATCTGAGGTATGTGACCGTTTTGTTGAATTTGTTAATTTTGTAGAAAAGCAGACTGGTACACCTGTAAAGTGTCTACGTTCTGATAACGGAGGAGAGTATTGTAATAAAAGACTCTCTAGTTATTTAAGGAGTAAGGGTATAATGCATCAAACCACTGTTCCGTATTGCCCACAACAGAATGCTGTATCTGAGAGATTAAATCGTACTTTGATGGACAAAGTCAGGTCTATGCTGCAGCATTCAGGTCTCAATAGGCGCTATTGGGGGGAGGCAGTGATGACAGCCTTGTATTTAAAAAACAGATCCCCTACAGCTGCTTTAGGAGGGAAGATTCCGGAAGAACTTTGGACTGGTTCAAGGGTGGACCTTGGTCATCTTCGGGTCTTCGGCTGTGTGGCATACTCGAAGGCACGGGGTGTTGGATGTGGTAAGCTGGATGCAAAATGTAAGCCATATGTGTTTGTGGGTTACTCTGATACCACCAAAGGTTACAGATTGGCTCATTTTTCTGACCCTACTAGAGTTATTTTGTCAAGGGACGTAGCATTTTTAGAGAAGAGGTTTTTTAATGTTGGACATGGAATTAATAATAATGATCATTTTAATTACGAATTTTTGAATTTTAATAATTTGAATAATGATATTATTGATGTCAACAACATTAATGTATGTGTGAATGAGAGTAGCACAAGTGTGAATGAGAGTAGCACAAATGAGATCTGCAGGAATGAGAGTACTGTAAAGGGAAATAATATTGCCAGGAATGAGAGTACTGCGCTGAAAAACAATGTTGGGAATGAAAGTACCACTGATGTCATGAATGATAGTAATGATATAAATGTCCAGGTTATGAATGACAGTAATACCTGTGACATGGACGTTGTGAATGATAGTAACAACACTGGGAATGATAGTACCACTGACATAGTGAATGATAGTAACAATATAAAAGAAAACATTAGAAAAGATAATAATTATTCTTTAAATGTTTTAGAGTCTGGAGAGGATGAGCTGTACTGCTCAGTGAGTGATGAGTCGCTCACTAGCACTGAAGAAGACGCAGAGCGGGTGTCGGGTTCGGTTTTGGCTCGAGGGGAAGCTGATGCCGCCCAGCCACCAGCAACCACTGGGGATAGACCTGTACGTAGTACACGCTCTGTCGCGCCTATAAGGTATTGCGATTACGATATGTCTATGATGGCTAGTGACTATGGCTTAGAGCCGGTAACATATGAGGACGCCATGTTGTGCTCCGATAGAGATGAATGGCAAAAAGCCATGAAAAGGGAATATGATTCTTTGCTTCAAAACAACGTATGGAAACTTGTAGATAGGCCAGAAAATGTTAATATTGTCAAAAGCAAATGGGTCTATAAAATAAAAAGTGATGCTTCAGGTAATTTTTTGAGTTATAAAGCTCGGTTAGTCGCTAGAGGCTTTACCCAAAAGGAAGGAGTAGATTATAGCGACACATTCTCACCTGTAGTCCGTCACTCATCCATGAGGATATTGTTTAGCTTAGCAAATGAATATGATTTAAACATAGACCATATTGATGTAACTACAGCCTTTCTGAATGGAAATTTGGAAGAAACTATTTACATGGAACAGCCTAAAGGTTTTAGTACTGAGAAGGATAAAGTTTGTTTACTACAGAAAAGTTTATATGGGCTAAAGCAAAGTAGTCGCATGTGGAATATTAGAATTCATGAAGTTTTATGTAAAATAGGTTTTGTTCAAAGCAATAGTGAACCTTGTGTGTATTACATGAAGTCTAAAAATGATTATGTGATACTAGCATTGTATGTGGATGATTTTTATTTATTTTACCGTAAGAACAGCATGTGTAAGAAAAATTTGCTGGATGTATTACAAAAGGAATTTGACATTAAAAATCTGGGCCCCATACAAAGCTATTTAGGTATACGTGTGACTAGAGATAGGCAAAAGAAGATTTTAACATTGGACCAATCTGTTTATATAAAATGTGTATTGGAAAGATTTAATATGTTAAATTGTAACGCCTTATCGACTCCCATGCTTTCTGCTAGTAAATTGGTGAAAGAAGATGTATGTTTAAGTGAGGAAACATACAAGTATGTACAGACAGCTAATTGGTTCATTGATGTACTTGTCTGTTTGTACTCGACCAGATATTGCTTTCGCCTGTAGCCAACTGAGCCAGTATAACAATTGTTTTGGTAAATCTCATTGGCTTGCTGCTAAAAGATTATTAAGGTATTTAGCAGGCACAATTAATTACGGTTTACATTATGTAAAAAGTGAGAAATTGTTATTATGTGGATATACCGATGCTGACTGGGCCAATGATTGTCTTGATAGAAAGTCTTACACTGGTTATGTGACAAAGTTAGGCAAAACACTGTAAATTGGGAGTCCAGAAAGCAACGGTCGGTAGCTTTGAGTAGTACTGAAGCTGAATATATGGCAATTGCAGATGTATCAAAGGATTTATGCTTTGTTAGTCAGTTTCTGTCTGAGATTATACCTGTAAAGGTGGATGTCATCGTGTTTAATGATAATCAGAGTGCTCTTAAAATTATAGAGAATAAAGATTTAAGTCATAAGCGCACAAAACATATTGACATCCGCTACCATTTCATTAAGGATCTAGCTCAAAAGGGGTTCTTGAAGCTTAGGTATTTATGTACAGAAAATATGATAGCTGATGTACTAACAAAAAGTTTGAATTCAAGACGACATCGAGAACTTATTTGTAAATTATGTGTAATGCCTTGTTAATTAATCGTAAGTTCTTTTGGAATGTAATTGCATTATGTTTGTTATGTTTTTTGATACATGTTTCTGCATTCTGAGCTGTGATTCTGAATATTGTCTAGTCTATACATTAGTGCATGTGTTTGGAATGTGTATAGATTTGAATGCCTAAGGGGAAGTGTTAGTGTATGGTAGGCTTTAAATCTATTGTGCATGAATATACAGCTTTATATCGATTTTGACAGCTATGTTGCTCTGTGAATGTCTCTCTCTCTTGCTCTGTGAAACCTCCGCCAACGTGCACGAATTGTAATCGTTGTAAATTATAATAATTACTAAATAATATCTAATTGTATTTCCATCGCTAATTTCTGAGGAATTATACGTTGGACAATATATTCAACTCGTTTGACTCCTGTGCCACGCTTCACCACTATCAGCGCAATCCTCAACTCTGCTGGGGGTGCACATCTTGCACCAACAGTACGGAACCCTTCGTTCGCGAGTCCGACTTGCATTTGGCTGGTTTTGTATTATTTGCTTACGAATGTAAGTATTTATGTAAATGTATGTAGTTCTCAGATTTTTCCCTGTACTTGTACTAGACAACATTACTTGCCAAATTTCATAGTTCTAGGTCAACGGAAAGTACTCTCTAAATTTTGATTCCTTTTAGTGTCGAAATATATGTTTTTATGCGGCATAAACGGCAGTTTTTTTTTGTTAATTTAGTAGTTTGATTTTTTCACATCTTCAAGGGTCTGTAGACCTGAGTAAATTATTTTAATTTCAACTCGATACTTCCACGCGTTCCTGAGATAAAGGGTCTTGAGTCTCGACAGACAGACGGACTGACCTCAGTCCGTATAAATTAATCAGTTAGTAATTATTTTAGTTTCTCTGCCAATTTTTACTCTTTTTAGATAGGGTTTCACGCCCAAAGGCATCAATGGAACCCTATTAATATGCCTAAAGACGTCCTGTTTGCCTGAACCATAAAAATTAGGCGGTTTAAATTCACAAAATATGTGTTATTATGGCCAACCCGCCTGCCAAGCGTGGCGATTATGGCGATTATTTTTATTTTATGTTGTTGTTAAATTTGTCTTTTTTATGTTTTTTTTGCTATCGTTTTGTTTGTGTTTGGAGTATTGTGCCGTTAAATAAATTGTTTCTCTCTCTCTCTCTCTCTCTCTCTCTCTCTCAAAACCCCTCCTGGTTATGAAAACCATGAAGGAGGCCTATGTCCTGCAGTGGGCGTCAAATGGCTGATCATGATGATGATGATGGCGGATTTTTAAAGAGAGTAGAAATTATGTATTTTTTGTTCAAAGAAGAAAGACAAACCAAAATAAAAGTGACTTTTTTACCAACAGTGATATTTAACCGCATCCCGGAAAAAGGTTCAACAGATTTTATATCGCTTTCGTGGATTCAAAAAATGTATTCACAGTATTAATGTATCCACGCCAAAGTAGTCTTCCAAATTACGTAATTGGACTCGTCAGATATCGTAACATTTTTTTTATTTTCACTGATATTTGTACCGGTCAACTAAACTCTACATAGTAACACTGAACAACGTCAGCGTCACTGTCAACGGACGGACAGTAATTTATAGACTATAAGCCAATGTTACAAAAGCCTCACTCTCTTCAATTCTTTATATAGGTACGTTGACAAGCTCTGACAAATCTTGCCGATAAAGTGAAAAGCATTATTCGTTGTGCGAGCGTGCCTTACTTAGGGACTTCACACACGGCAGCTATAATGTAAAGATGTATATTAATGCACGATACATCTCATTACATCTTTCCATAGAAATCGTCTGGAGACTACACACGATTTCATCATCATCATCATCATCATCAGCCATTTGACGCCCACTGTAGGACATAGGCCTCACTCATGGTATTCCAAGCTTCCCAGTCTTGTGCCGCCTGCATCCAGCGACACCCCGCCTCCGTAGCCAGGTCGTCAGACCATCTTCTGGTGGGGGGCCATCGTCCAGTCCGCGGCGAGAAGTTTGTCGCCCCAACGGCCATCAGTTCTTTGAGCTGTGCCCCGCCCTCTGCCACTTCAACTGAGCAATTCTTCGAGCTACATCAGTAACTCGGGTTCTTCTGCGGATCTCCTCATTCCTGATTCGATCACACACAGTTTAAATAAGAACAGTTACCCATCTTCATACTAACGTCCGAAACGCGCCTATACAATATACATAACTACGAAACGCGAGAATATCGGTCCGCTCCGGTTCGGTGGCAGACCGGTATAACCACGTATAACCGGTGTTCACCGCGCATTAGTGCAGACGGGCGACGCGTCGGATTGGCTAGCTAGACAAAAATGTCGAAATCAAGAAGACCATACTCATACTGCTCGGTGTACGGATGTCTGAACTCGACAGTATCAAGACCAGAGTAAACTTTTTTTATATTTCCTGCTCAGTCTGAAAGGTAAGACTGTAAACATAACATTATTCTTGCACGTTACGAGCTCGCTTGGATCTACTTTAAACCTTAGCGATTCGAGAATAAAGGTTAGCCGACTAAATTATTATTCCCCGGTTTTCGGGGATTCCCACAAATAATAATAGGGGTTGAAGTATGAAATTGCCGTTTTATTGCAATAGGTTCTTTGAATTGACATAGAATCTTCATGGTTTGAGGTTTTCGAATGAAACTTTTTTCAAATGGTTTCTATGATTTTCTTTTTTTAAAAAATGTGAAACATTTGAATATCGACTTTAAATTGTTTTTGTTATTCAATTTAGACAAGAAAGATGGATACTGCGAAAATTGGATACCGGACGGATACTGCGAAACAGAGTGATCGGCCTAACCGGCTAATATCGGCTAAATTTGTGTTTCTAAAAGTTTTCTGTAGGAACTGATTGTTCTATCTGAAATAAATTAAGTTAGGCACTATAAATAACTATACAAACAGTGCTAAAGTGGACTTTAAAAGGACGTGTTTGGAGGTTCTAAGCATTTATCCATTGAGTGACGGAGTTTTCTAAGGAAAGCTACATTTCTAATGTAGTGCTCGGTGACTAATTTGTTAAGTACAATGTCTTTTCCTAAACTATTAACACTCCGGCAATAAAACACCCGCTAAAACCAATTATATTTTTAGGTTACTCGACGACATGCAAACCGTTACGTTCCTGTGAGAAATTTCGTAACTCATGGGAATGAATTGTAACTCATAGTAACGCTAAGGCCGCGTTATATGTACCACCTTTTTTGGACGGGCGATATCTTTGTTAAGAAGAAAACTCTTACTGTAGCATAATAATAATATGATGGAACGTTGTGGCGGGATATGGCACAGGTTATAATAGTTATGATGGATTAAGATTTTTTTGGGGTACCTATTTTAATATAGGTTTTGTAGTTAAGGTTGTTAGATAGATAGACAGATATCGGTTGGGGTATAGCAAAGGGGGCGCGGGACTTAGAAAATTTTTGATGGGTGTGGTGTCATTATGGCACCTATTTTTTATGATGCCATCGTATAGAAGACGCTAAAATAAACATGTTTTGTATGGGCAACTTTTCTCTAAACTTGATAATTACCGAGATAAATGACGGATTGTAGAATAGCGGGCGCAACAAAAATATAGGTACGACGAAGCGCGTAGCGTAGCGGAACGCGTAGGAGCGTGTTAGGTTGAACATGTAAGACCGAAAACTAACCGAAATTATTAGTGTAGGTTATTGCAACCGAAAAAAATATATTATATCTTACCAAACATTATACCACTAATACTTATATCCAATATACATATGGTTGCGCCCCCTTTGCTATACCCTGACCCAGATATTTTATTATTTTATTTTTAGATTATTTCACACAAAAAACTACTACATAATATACCCTAGTACAGTCAGCGATAATGTTTAATCTAAGCCAAGAAATATGGTTGTTGTTTTCTTGTAAGCACCACAATTGTACTCTTGTTTTGGTTTACGTGTGTTTTGTCATTAAAATAAACTTTGTAGGTGAACACATCTTTACCTATATGTTACGTTCCATTGAGTGACAGTCCTACTTATTGGATTTATATTTTTTAAGATTTTTTTGTACTTTTTATACGCATGTGTGCCATATTTTGATGTTATTTAGTTCTCTAAAGCATTTTGTGTAATATTGTAAGATTTCACATTACAACCTCGTCGTAATTTTAGTTTAACATTAATATACATGTTTGTATTACCACAAATGTAACTCAAAAGATTTACTGAACTGAATATTTTTGCGTTATCAAGTATTTTGGTCAGAGTTTTGCAATACATGCAAAAGGACTCCCTGGTTTTTCAATAATAAACTATAAAATATTATATCATGCACTTCATTTAATGTATTCGTACATAAATATTTCGTAACTCATTGGACCAAATTCTTCCAACCTATCACAGTTATAGCTTAATATTTTGTCAACCAATATAAAATATGCAGCATTTATTGATTTTTTAGGTAGATTACAAGCCTAGGCCCTAAATTAAGTTACAATATAAGAAAAAAAATAAACTTATTATTATTTCATCATTATTTTAGAAGTGACAACACTAGGAAGAAATGCCCATCTATATACTTGGTTGCTTTGCTCCAGGACAATTTTTTTTTCTCGGCGGGTGTTAATCTGCCGCACTTTAAGATCTTTTGTGCATCAGTGTACGGCTGCGACAGAAACGTACAGCAGCTGGTGTTAACCAGAAACCCTTTGGGATTAACTGTATTATCGAGTCTACGTACGCCGAGGCATCAATCAAACCCTTGGACTTCATCGTCGTGTGTTAACCTTCGGCTGAAACCTACAAGGGAAGTAAAAACACTACCTACCTTCGGTACCTGTTTCGCAACTGGCAACATTATTTAGTTCCGCTACTCGACGCCGTTGGCGCTACCATCATCTTCACGTCGTGTTTCGTTAGCATCCCTGTTACCGTTGACGTGACTGGCCAATCAGCGGAAAGGAGTCTGCAGCTTACTTCGGCTAACAGCGATCGACTCGCCGCGTGAATCCGTCTTATTTCTTAACAGCAAACATTTTGATTTTGTTGCGAATTTGCAAATAGTGTTTTTACTGTTTCGACTATTTATTGTTAAATTAGTGTATATATTTGTAAAAAATGGCCGAAGCCAAGTTGAAGGCCTTGCGTGGGCAATGCAAGGGAGCGATAACGCGAATTTATAACGCTGCACCGTCTGCATTGGCAGAAGGAATGGACCACTCGCTTAATCTGGTTCATAAAGAGAGACTCCTTCATGCCTTTGAGCAATACGAGAACCTATGTGCGGAAATTTATGATGAAGATCCCACGGAAGTGGAAAGTAAGTACATGTTTAGCCTAGCAATGTTAAATGAGGCGATCAGTAAAAAAGTCCCCTTACCCACGCAGGACGCGAAAACTAGGACTTTGCCCACGCCGAATAAATTGCCAAGTATACAAATACCACATTTTGAAGGCAAATTTGCTGATTTCAAGCCTTTTATGGCACTTTTTATGTCAATTATCGGCAAGGATGCAAGTCTGTCAGGAGTACAGAAATTGTATTATTTATAAACCTTCCTAAAAGGCCAAGCCCTTGAGCTAATTCAAAACTTGCCACTGACAGACGAGCATTACCTTGAGGCGCTGTCGTTGTTAAATGACAGATATGACAACAGTTATAAAACAATTGCATACCATGTTAATTGTCTGTTAGATTTACTTTGTGTTAACAAATGTACATCAACATCATTAAGAAACTTTGTTTCTATTGTTTAGTTAAATTTAGCTGCTCTAAAGAGTTTAGACCAGGATGTAGACAAATGGTACATGATTCTAATGCAGGTTCTCACAAAAAAATTAGATAATAACACTGTGACCGAGTTTGAGATGCAGAGGGATCATAAGACATTACCAACCATTTCAGACCTAATTGGATTCATAGAGAGGAGAGCTACAGCTTTGGAAAATGTTGCCATAAAGGAGGATCCAAAGCAGCAGACAACAAAGACCATGGTATCAACATGCTGCCTCCTATGTAAGTGCCCACACAAACTCTACACTTGTCAAAAGTTAAAACTCATGTCTCTTTCAGAGCGTTTGCAATTTGTGGACAGCGCAGGCTTATGCCACTTGTGTTTGAATGTCCACACTGGCAAATGCCATTTTAAATTTAGATGTTCATATTGTAAAAAAGAACACAATGCATTATTGCACAAACCCTCAGAGGTTCCCTTTGTACATAGCAATGTAAATAAGAAAACCACAATGGTTTCAAACACAAATACCACAGTTTTGCTGCCCACAGTTAGGGTAAATATAACAAAATCTGATGGCACTTTTTTAACGGCCCGTGCCTTATTAGACAGTGGAAGCCAAATGTCCTTTGTGACCAAAGAATTAGCTGAGACACTGCAATGCAGCACCTTTTGTGAGCCAACCAATGTTGTAGGTATCTCAAATAAGGAAACTTCTTTGAAGACTGCTGCAATTTTGAAATTACACTCACGATTTTATCCATTTGATGTCAGTGTTAACTGTCATCTAATTGATACAATATCAACCCCCCTTCCTCAAGCAAAAATTGATCTAGCAAAGATAAAATTGCCAGGTAATATAAAATTAGCTGACGAATTGTTCAATGATCCTGGCAATACTCAGATTTTAATTGGTGCTGATATATTTTTCCAGCTGCTCCTGGCGAAGCCTGAGCGTCTCTCTGAGGGAGGACCTTTCATCACACAGACCCTGTTCGGCGATGTCATCTCCGGTAACATTCTAACGACTTCTGGCAGTGGGCCTCCGGTGGCAATGTTTTGCCAGACCTGCGATAGCAACTTGGACACAACTCTAGTTAAGTTCTGGGAGACTGAAAAGGTACCGCAAATTTATAATGAAACTAAAGCAGAGAAACAGTTGTGTGACCAAATTTTCCAAGACACTGTCCAGTTACAAAATAACCAATTCACGGTCAGTCTGCCCCTCAAAGTCCCATTGCAGGAAGTTAGTGATAGCCTCGGAGATTCATTCAGTGTAGCCTTGCAGCGCTTTTTAGAGAAAAAGTTTCAAAGAGAGAGAGAACTGTTAGAGCAATACAAAGCCTTTATTGACGAGTTTGTTAAATTTGATCAGGCTGAGTACATTAAACTTGAAAAATATGATCTTGTTAAAGATCCAGTTTATTTCATACCTCATCATGCAGTTATGAATTCTAAAAGCAAAACTACGCCTTTAAGAGTCGTCTTTGATGGCTCAATGCGTACTAAAGATAAAAAGGTTTCTCTCAATGACGCATTGTTAAATGGTCCCACTGTTCAGTCAGAGTTATTTGACATATTGTTGCTTTTCAGACTGAACAAGTTTGTGTTAATTGCAGACATTCAAAAGATGTTTAGGTGTGTTAACTTAGATGAAAGTTATAGAGGTTAGCAAACAATTTTATGGCGAGAAAATCCAAATGAAAACATTAAATGCTTGCAGTTAAAAACCGTTACGTATGGTTTAAAATCATCACCATTTTTGGCAACTCGGTGTTTAATTGAGTTAGCTGATCGTTTTGCAGATAAATATCCATTGGCTGCATTTGCTTTGCGACACAACATGTATGTCGATGACATCGTGGCCTGTGAGGACAATTTAGATACTTTAAATAAATTAAAGCAGGAACTTATTGAATTATTAGCTCTTGGCAGCTTCAGACTGCACAAATGGTGCTCAAATAATCGAGCCTTGCTCTCTGATATTCCAAATGAGCTCCAGCATTTTGATGAAATTGACTTGGACTCAGACAATCTCATATTAAAAACCCTTGGTTTAGTTTATGATGTCACTAAGGACGTTTTTAAAATTAAAGTGCCTGGTGTGCCCACAAAAAAGACAGCTTACACAAAACGAGAAATTACTAGCTTTGTTAGTAGGATATTCGATCCATTAGGAATCATTGGTCCCATAACTGTTTCCTGCAAGTTAATGCTTCAAAAGCTTTGGATCGCTGGCCTTGCCTGGGATGATCCTATTTCCCCTGAGTTATCAGTTGAATGGGAAGAACTTGTGTCTGGTTTGCAGAGCATTGACGCCGTTGAGCTTCCTCGTCACGTGAGTGTGTGTGATGCGAGGGCTATCCAGCTTATTGGGTTTTGTGATGGCTCAAACGCAGCCTATGGCTGTTGCATTTATCTGCGGGTTATTGGCTTAGACAATAATGTTTCTATGATGCTTTTATGCTCCAAGTCTAGGGTAAATCCTGCTAAAAAAGAACTGACCACACCCAGAGTTGAACTTAACGCGGCTTTGTTGTTAGCTCTTTTAATTTCGAGGGTTTATGATTCACTTTGTCTCAAACTCGACATAGAACAGGACAATGTAATTTTATTCTCTGATTCGCAGATTGTTCTTGCGTGGCTACAAACTGAACCCATCAGGCTAAGCAGCTATGTCGGAAATAGAGTTAAGAAAATTGCTGATCTGACCAAAGAATTTCGATGGCTTTATATCAATACAGGTTGTAACCCTGCCGACTTGATATCTAGAGGAATGCAGCCTCAATCCTTGATTGATTCTGCTCTTTGGCGGCATGGTCCTGATTACTTGCTTAATTCGACACATGAGTTTACTAACAATGGCGACAGCGCTTTGCCTGCTGGTGGAAGTTTGCCAGAATTAAAACCTTTAGGTAATAAGGCTTTACAATGTATGGTTGTGTTAACAGCTAATAATTTTTTCCAATGTTTTAATTTGGAGAAATATTCTAGTATTCTTAAGATGCAACGAGTGCTAGCTTATTGTTTAAGATTTATAAAAACTTTAAAACACAAGCAGAGGTGTCAGAGTGAACATCTGACTTGTACTGAATTAAAAAATGCTTTGCATTTAATTGTTAAGAATGAGCAGGCTAGACACTTTGCTCTGATTTAAAATGCTTGCAAATTAACAATTGCTTGTCTAAAAACAGTACAAGAAGTTTAAATCCGTTTATGGATAAGGATGGATTTATAAGAGTAGGTGGTAGGATACAAAATGCCATTTTGCCCTTTTTTCAGAAACATCCTGTAATTTTACCCAAGCATTCTGTGATAACAGATTTAATTATTGAACATGAACACAAATGTCTGCTTCATGGTGGCAACAAATTAGTATTGGCTAGCTTGCATAAGCGATTTTGGCTAGTTAACGGCAATAGAGAGGTAAAAAGGGTACTTCATAAATGTATTGTTTGTTTTAAATTAAAAGCCCAAGCGGCTGAACAATTGATGGGCTCGCTGCCTTACAATAGAGTTAACCAAGCTCGCCCATTTCAAAAAGTAGGTATGGACTATGCCGGTCCGTTTTTGATAAAGCAGTCTAGAATAAGAAGTGTTGTAACAACAAAAGGCTATGTCCTAATTTTTGTTTGCTTTGTTACAAAATGTATTCACATTGAGTTAGTGTCTGATATGACCTCTGAATGTTTCATGGCAGCTTTCAAAAGATTTATTTCGAGGAGGAACCTTCCTTCAGACATCTATTGTGACAATGCCGCCACTTTCAAGGGTGCTAAAAACCAGTTAGAAGAGCTTTATTTGTTACAGTCTTCACCAGCTCATCAAGCTATTGTAAATGATTACTGTAGTAATTTAGGAGTAAAGTTTCATATGATCCCTAGTTACTCGTGTAAAGGGACACACCTGTATTTTCCTATGGTTGACTATGGAAATAGTGACAGAGGTCCCTATTTGAAATAAAATACTTAAAGACATACTCACATTTATATTTATACTTGTCACATCGTCAATTAGTTAGCATTATTACAATGAATAATCTGCAGAAGATAACAAGATTATTAGGTACTCGAGTAATTTTCTTTACAAAATTACAATTACGTCCCTCCCGCCATAAAAACGATAAACCAAGGTGGCGCCTCCCTTACTTTTTTTACAGTGACGTCATCACATGAAGGTTTCATACCTTCATGTTTATCTAGATGGCCAAGCAACTTTCCGTACTAGCAAATTAGTCAAATTAAATACTCTTAAGTTGTTATGAATACAATAAAGTTCCACTATTAACAGGTACCTAGGTATTTAAGTCCTAAAGCGTCGCTGACAGTCGGCCATCCGTTTACAATAAGTACGACCTCGTACTTTATCCATATTATAATATTAGTAGGTATATCAATTTTACGTAACTATAGCAGCAGGTTTCTTGCGTCTTGAATTCCACTTAAAACTAGTAGCAACAGGCCTCGCGTCATGAATACCATGGTAACAGATCGCATTCGTCATGCATACCATAGCAACAAGCCCCACATCCTACCCCTTAAAACTATTGGTAACAGGCCTCGCGTCCTGAATACCATGGTAACAGATCGCATTCGTCATGCATACCATAGCAACAGGCCCCACATCCTGAATACCTAATTCTTTTAACTTTGTATCAATATTACTGTATCTTGTTTCATTTGTATTGTATCTCTTTCAGTTTAACTTCGGCAACTGTATAGAAGCATTTTACTTCTTTATAACAAGATGTCGAGCTGTGAAGTTTCAATATGACAACAAGTTCGCCTTTTAACTTTTTTTTTTTTTTTGTTACTATTCTTGTTAATCAATACATTTTTATAATATTAAACAATATTATGTATTTAGTGTCTGATAAGTAACCGTTTTCATAATAATTTAAAGTCGTGTGAATTTGTACAATATCGTATTAGGTACAGTGTACTTAAAGTAAACAGCTGTAACATCAACAAAACATGTTCTTCTGACAAAAGTACGCCAAAGAAGATTAGAATAAGAAATTAGAATTTTATTTATTCACTTACAAATGATATTTTGTATTCGGTTAAACCGTGTCAAATCAATATATTATTAAGAAACCAATGTACTGGTCAGAAATAACTCTAGCGTTATATATACACATACGACTATGATGGTTATAATAATTTTAAAGTTTGCACCAAACAAATTAACTAATATATTTAAGTAGGTACATGAGTTCAATTTATGAACACTTTTAAAGTTATAACTGTCTCCGCATCAGAGTAAGCCTCTATTTTTCTGAGTTAGGGATTCTCAACATTAAGTAATACCATTTCACACATGAAAATATTAAATAAACTACACATAGTTTTAAGAAAGGAGCAATCTATAAATACCTATTAGTCCATTAATTAAAGCCAGACACATTTTTTAAATTTTATGGGTGATTTTGTACTTATTTGGACCTTAGGATTTTTTTTTTTAAACCGTATTATGTTATGTTTTCGAGAACCAGAAAGGTCCTCCAACAAAAATGATGATTTGTATAAAACACATAATGTCGCTATAAAAACAAGTAGGTAGGTATCGGATTCTACATCTTACTATATCTTTCACCTGGTTGTGCACTAAAGTTTTCTCTATCTATCTATCTATATCAGCAATCAATTCGCTTTAGTAATACCTACGTCATGAGACATTCTTTGATTAATTGGGAATTAGGTTATTAAATTGATTATTGATAACCTAAGTGACCCTATGAATACTGGACATACAGGTAAGCTCGCTCTGCGCTGTGAATAAGACTACCCATCAATCAAAGTAAACTTAAGTTAAAGAAATGCTACCACCATCAGCATCTTCAAATCATAGAGTACCTAGATAGGTAAATAATCAGTTTGCATAAGTGGGTCAAATTTAATCCACATGTAATTAATATCGTTCATAACTTACATCACGATAACATAACATGAAATTCATTACAACGTCATTTTCGTTTTATTTCGTGCTACCTCGCATTACCTACTCTTGTCCATTAAATATTAAGTATATTTTATTTGTTTTATCTTATTAAAGATCACCAGCAAGAGTTATACAAAAATGACATAATATAAAAAACTTAATATAAGTTCTAAAAGGTCATTGTGCACTCTTACTTATAGGTAACCACAACATGCGTTAGTAAGGCAAGTAGGTACCTAACGACAAAAAATGCTTTAAAGTGGGCAGACCCACGTAATAAAAATCACAATAATAATTTGCTTAAGCTGAACGTGTAACAAGTTAGGTTTATTCTTTGATTTTTATTAATTTAGAAAGTACCTAGAGCTTTACTAATACAAGACTTGAAGCGTTAAATTGTTAATGTCAGATTTAGAATACTTAGAGAGAGCATTGTAATGACGGCAACATCTCGGTATAGGAGCATTAGTTCCCAAATTTGTTTTAGAGAAAGGTAGTTTAAGGAGGACATCATTGAATCTAGGTAGTCTCTTAGGAGCATTAAATGATAATTGAAGTAGCAGTTCAGGACAATCTACAGCACGATTAACCAACTTGTGTAAAAACGCCAAGTCGTGGATTTTCCAACGAACTGATACAGGACTCATCCGGTAGTGTGCCAGCCTAGAAGCTCGGTAGCATTTTAGCTTTGAAATTACTCTGTTAAAGATGATATAGAAACATTCTCGTGGCGCAGCGGTAGTGCACCTGCATACCATGCGAGAGGTCCCGAGTTCGAATCCCGGCTGGGGACAAAAAAAAAAACCCCCAGGTCTTGGATGTTTACATGTTTGTGATGTCGTTGTTTCTGGTTCCCACGATACAGGGTATCCTAATGTGGGGCCAGAAGCAATGTATGTGCCTGTATGTAAATGTTTATGTTATGTTTATGTTATTCTCTGAATACTCTTTAAACGTTTTTTTTTTTATAGGTACCTTATTAAAAGGATTCCAGGCTGTGCAACAATATTCTAGCTGAGATCTTAGAAGAGCATTATAAAGTTTTAGTTTAGTAGCAGAATTTTTGAAATGTTTACTATTTCTAATTACAAAATGTAATGTATGTATACTAACGTAATGTTATGTAATGTTTACGTATACTTACCTACTTATGTCTAGCGAACTCGTAAGTATAAGTTATACATGATTTCTATTTCAGGCATTATCCATTTGGTGTTATTACATCAACAAAATTGGTGAATGTTAACAAGATAATGATAAGTGAAAAGTTTATGCAAAGGTACAATAATAATATGCATAGACATTGTTATTTTTTTGGAAAAGCTATGCACTGTATACCTACTGTCCGTGTTACTTTTGTCCGTAGTTTAATTAACTTCATTAGTTAGAATTAGGTCCGTTATTTTGTTTAAGGTTGTATAAATTTTGAGACTATAGGTTGTTAAAATATTGTAATTTACAAAATAATTTGTGTTTATAAGATCTTAGGTCGCTCCACTTTCTTTTTTTAAAGATACCTATTTTCACCTTTTATTTAGTTGTAATTTTATCTAACCAATACCTACTTATACTATGCTTCATTAGCGAGTTTATCTGAAACATAGTTCTAAGTAATAAGGCATAATGTCTTCGCTTTCCAACAAAGGATTGACAATAACCATACAAATGTCCCGACGACTTTGGTTTATAGTTTTACAGAAGACATCACCTAGTTAATCAGTCTGTTGTATCTATTAGATACCTAACACAAATAAATTATTATCTAACTATCTATTAGACTTGCTCTAAATGTGCCTATATGACTAAATGTCATATCTGATTGAGGGAGTAATCAGATATCGTGTCTTTTATTTTCGGGACATAATATTCTAATGACTCTCAATGCTCATATATGAGACTAGTTGTTGCTCGCGACTTCGTTCGCGTGGTAATTTTGATGTGTATTTTTCCGGGATAAAAAATAGCCTAGGTATGTGCTAATCTAGACTATAATCTATCTCTGTGCAAAATTTCATCCGGATCCCTTCAGCCGTTTTTGCGTGAAAGAGTAACAAACATCCATCCATACATACAAACTTACGGTTTTCTCCGTACCATACTCGTTCATTATTAAGGAGGAGTTCACTTACTAGACACATCGAGGTGTCCATAAGTAAACTTATGATTTGCCGTTTAGAAGAATTATTTCTCAAGTATCCCTACGGTACGTTACGAAGGAATCTTTCAAAAGTCTATTCCCAAAGGGGATAATAACAGATAATCAAGTCAGAATGGAAATCGTCATTTACATCAACAAAGTCGTGGAAAACCTGATTATAGAATAAAGACGACATGGCATATTAGGGTAAGTGTACCAGTGAATGAACACACCCCAGTGAATGAACGAAACGTGGTTTTTTCTTTAAAATAGGAAAACAAGCCATTTCTATCACAAAAACGTTTATTTTTTTCATAGGTAACACTATTTCGAAACTCTCAATACTTAATTCAGGTGCCGTGAACTCCTCAGTTACGAAATGTTGACGACGAAAAGTTAGCGTGGGTGAAGAAAAATCTTTTATATGAGCAAGAATTTAGGAATTGGGTAAGACATTGCTTTTCTTATCGAATGATTTCAGTGATATTTTAAGGTTTTGCTTAGGTTTTTTGTAATATATAGGTTATAGACGAGGCAATGCTTGCATTTTGA
Source organism: Yponomeuta cagnagella (assembly GCA_947310995.1). Taxonomy (NCBI): domain Eukaryota; kingdom Metazoa; phylum Arthropoda; class Insecta; order Lepidoptera; family Yponomeutidae; genus Yponomeuta; species Yponomeuta cagnagella. The sequence continues at coordinate 456,657 of OX371295.1, read as the reverse complement.
GACAAATGTATCCATTTTTGTGAGTAAATTTTAAATAAAATAGGGGTTCATGCATTGGTTCAAGAGATTGCCAAAATCCTAGTAAATGAACGGCCGTTCATTCACTGGGACATTGGCTATTTTAAAGATTTGTCAATTATATAACTTCGGCCGATTGTATTAAAATATTTTTTTGCAAAATATGTTCCAAAAACGATTTCCGATCTTTTGGCTAGTATTGGAACATAGTTGTTCATTTATTGGTCTTAAAAATCCAGTGAATGGACTATGGAAAAAAGACTGTTCATTTATTGGTGTTTTAAGTTTTATTACATCATTGAATGAACATTAAAATTGTTTCTCACATATTTACTACATTTACAGTTGCATTGTTTCAGGCTATCATAATGGACCCCATCAAAAAAACGTATAGCATATTTCGGTACACCCAAGAGACACTGGAAAAATGCTATCATCAGAGGTGAAACCAGTATTAACAAAGCGAGTAAAACTTATAACATTCCATGCACCCAGAGGAGGTCTTTGATATAGTTAAATATTACTTAGACATAAACCAAAGAAAATCCAAATTTACTGATAATAGACCTGGCAAAAAGTGTCTGTTATTGTTTTTAAAGAGACATCAAGATGTAACAAAAAGAAATGCCGAACTAATATCAAAAGCAAGAGCTGCTGTTACTGAAGAAAGCATAAGGAAGTGGTTTATGGAGTTGGACGAATATCTTGCTGATGAAAACTTGCAGGATATAAAAGAATATCCTAGCCGTATTTTCAACACTGATGAAACTGGCATCATGACATGCCCGAAAACATACTTGGACCAAAATATTTCAAAAATACTTATGAGATCGCAAATGGAAAGGAAAAGGAGTGCATAACAGTATTGTGCACATATGCAGCAAATGGAGCGGATGTGCCACCTTTTGTAGCATATGCGTACAAGAGGATGCCATCAGCAGTGGTTCAAAATTTTCCAGATTCTTGGCATATTGGTCGTTCAGATAGTGGCTGGATAGTGTCTGCGACATTTTATTCTTATATAGTCCTGTTTTACGAGTGGCTGCTACAAAACAACACCAAATTTTCTGTGTTGCTCTTTCTTGATGGGCACAAATCTCATATAAATGAGAAAACATTTGAGTTTTGCTCTGAAAAAAAGATATATTTATACAGCAAATTTTGCTGGAACCTTCAAGAAAGCTTATGACAGAGCAATACGTTCAAGAAAGCTTATAATAGAACAAACGGCAGCCCTGGTTGCGGATAGCTTATCCGGAACTTTATCTGCAGATTGTGAAACAGACCCTAAATGTAATAATTCTTTGCAGTCATTTGATAATAATTAATTTTTTGGTAACTTATAACAACTATAAAAAAAAATATTAAATAAATATCTTCAAATAAGTACTACTTTTATTGTTGCTCTTATATATATTTGTTACAAAACTTTGTAATAAATTGAGTATCGCAGTTGCGCCATGGGTCCGATGCGGTTTTTTATTTTTAGATTTTTAACCATTTTTAGACTGAAACTTTCAGACTAAATAATTAGGTATGTTAATAATTTACGTAAGTGAAGAATTATGATGCTCTGTGAGTTAACTGCTGAAGACTGAAAGTTTTAACTCAGTAATTGTGAAGTCTGATTACCTTAAGTTACTTAGTTTTTCAAGCAAAGAATAAGTCTTTCAAATCATTTATTAATAATACATGTTGACTCAATGAAACAAAAAAAAGGTTTCTAAAAAATCTCTTTGAAATAAATGTTGTTTTTAATGTGAATCCTATACATATTTGTTCCAAAACATTTTGATATTGAAATTTTCAGATTTAATTAATAATTATTCAGTCAGTCAGGTAATTGTTAAAAAATGAATGTTTTAACATAATAATTTTGAAGTCTGATTACTCTAAGTTACTTATAGTTGTTTTTTTAAGGGAAGAGTGAGTGTTTGCAGTCACTTATTAATTTTAAATTAATTGGTGACTAAACTATAACAATTAAAAATGTTTAAAAATTTTTAAATGTGTTATGACACATGTTTTTAAAACTTTAATAAACATTTTATTTGTGTTCATTTACTGGGTTTTATTGCGTTCATTTACTGGAAAATGCCGTTCATTCACTGGTGTTTTAGGGTATTTTCGGATATTTTTCCCCATATCTTGATAACTGTGCTAAGTACAACTCTAAAATCTTGTTTTAATAAATCCAGAATAGTTAATGGTGACCTTGATATACTTCAGAATGTCAGAGTACTATAAATCTATTTTTTATTAAGTTTCAAAGTTGAAAATTTTCTTAGGGGTTCATTTACTGGTACACTTACCCTATGTTTCATTTTCTCTGGTTAACATTACGTTTAAAAATTCAATAAGTAAATAACTGCCATGCATTAAATTGTGTCGTAGGTACGTGATACTAACAAAGTATTTATTATCTTACCAATTATCACTAGAGTTCAACATTGACAAATATTAGCCCTGGGAGGCCTAACATAACGGAACCGTCAACTATTATGTTCAATTCAATTCAATTCAAATATTTTTATTCATTGTAAAAACAGAATGTTTACTGAACAGAATGTCTAATGAACGTCAAAGTTGTTAGTTTCACAATTAATGGATTATGTGGAGAAGAAGCTAACAAAGAAACTCCACATGGATTCATATCAACTTATGAATGATACCTACACTATCTTGTTACAGCATCCTTCAAATTATGCTCATTTAATAGGTGACTTTGCCTATGAAAACTTAGGTATGTAGGAGAACCTGTTAGCAATTTTAAGTACCTATAGACCCCCGGATCATCATCTGTTCCTTTTCAGGGGGATCAAACTTGCATAATGCGTTAGGTACGCATATTTTCAAATTCTCAGCATTATCAGTACCTACGAACCACCACTGCGCCAGTGCACCATTAGCTCGACCGCTGAAGCATTACAAGGCGTCACTGCTTCACCGCCGGTGCGCTGCAGGATGCCAGTCCGCATTCAGGACGCAGCAACGTGCCTCCGACCTCATACGCTGCGAGACACCACTGCTCCGCTGACAGCGCGCAGCAAGGCGCCGCTCCGCCAGCTCGACGCCGCTGGATTCCATTGTCGGCGCGTTGTACCCGTCCGCAGCTTGCATGCTACAAGTCCCCTCTGTGCTAGCCCGCCGTCGACGCGCTGTAAGACGCTACTGCGCCAGCCCGCTGCAAGGCGTCGCTCCGTTAGCTCGCCGCTGCTGCATGCCATCGCCGGCGCGAAGTACCAGTCCGCAGCCTGCACGCTGCAAGTCGCCTGTGTCAGCCCGCCGGCGACGCGCTGTAAGACGCTACTGCGCCAGCCCGCTGCAAGGCGCCGCTCCGTTAGCTGGCTGCCGCTGCATTCCATCGCCGGTGTGCTGTAGGGGCCTGCTGCACCAGTCCTCAACCGGCGCACGTCGCCGGCTCACTACGCCAGTCCGCAACCGCCGCAATGCAAGGCCTGACCGCGCTCGCCACATGGCCCGCCGCCCGATGGTGTGTGGCTGATCTGTAGGCTTAGCACACTAGCATGCGAGAAAATGACAGGCGCCGCGGCATAAACTTTGCCGCTTTATTAGTTTTGTCGCAACAGCGAACATGATGTGAGTGGAAGAGAAATTTAAACACTGTTTAAAGTCTTTCTCGCAGGCGGCAAAATGGAGATGTCAGTTAAAAAAAAAGGCTTCAATTTTAATATTTTTTGGGTTGGACACACTCAATCGGTACACTTCGACTGTATGACAACACTATTCATTTGTTCCTTTAGCTCTTCGGCGTTTCGTTCACAATTTTTTTTCCCTAAGAACAGTCGCTAACCTGTGTTTTGTCTGAAGTCTGAATTGACTATGAAGGTAAATATATGAATGGAATATCGAAACGTTTTTGTTCTTCTTTCCAACAACCGACCTTTCAAAACAAATAACAGTTTTCTGAAGTTCCAGGGAAAATGGAGCGAAACTGTATACGACAGTTACATATTTTGTTTATTGGGCTGTCTTTAAACTCAATGCAAAACTGCTTTATGTAATTATATGTCGTTTTGACCTTGTACAGTAACGCCGTCATCTAATTTTACACAATTCATTTGCTATACCTACTTATTTGACCTCTCGTGGCTGGTAAGTGAAGTGAAGACCTAGTAGTAAAGCCATCCTCATATCCTCATTGGGGATGCTCATCATCCTCACATGACATAAATCAACACGAAAACTAAGAAACGCAAATATGTAAGAGTATGATAGCAAAGACAAATTATAACCTAAAAGCCTTGTCTTTACCTCGATACCAACAGAGAAATTTCTCTTAGTTAAGCTGTCATTATGCGAGAAAAAAACACCTTCATGTTCGCGGTTGCGGCAAACCATAGACAAACGGTATTAAACTGACAGAAGGAGGCGCGTTGAGACAGCTCACGCGGTCTTCATGTTCGCAGCGGCGAGATATCCCTCTGTGACGTCAACTTAATACTGTTTAGTGTTTAATGTGACAGTTGAGAGTAGGCAAAATGATCAGCGTGCTAAGCCTACAGACTGCTCACGATCTGCAGTCTGCTTTCCCCGTCTCTACAAACAAACCAAACATAATTCGCACAGAGGACTGCTCATTGCCTAAAAGGTCGAGCGAAATTCAGCTTCTAAGTTTAAAACTGAGTAAAAATAAGTATTGATCAAATCGTTTCATAAACGACCAAGGAAACAATATATAACACGTTCCCATCTGTTTGTTTCAACAATAAAATAAACAAAATAAAAACCAAACTGTGATACATATTACGTTAACTAAATAATCAGTGAAAAAAAAAACCAGCAAGTAAAATGAACTGAAAATTTGATCTTGTCTACGGCACAGATGACAATTTAGTACATTAGTAAAGTTGGTATATTTTTTTATTCTTGTCTACCACATCTAAATGTGAATTTTATTGCTAAAATTTGCAAACAGATTGGCCCTGAATTCATCCCACTTCTGAAATGTAAAGGGACACACCTGTATTTTCCTATGGTTGACTATGGAAATAGTGACAGAGGTCCCTATTTGAAATAAAATACTTAAAGACATACTCACATTTATATTTATACTTGTCACATCGTCAATTAGTTAGCATTATTACAATGAATAATCTGCAGAAGATAACAAGATTATTAGGTACTCGAGTAATTTTCTTTACAAAATTACAATTACGTCCCTCCCGCCATAAAAACGATAAACCAAGGTGGCGCCTCCCTTACTTTTTTTACAGTGACGTCATCACATGAAGGTTTCATACCTTCATGTTTATCTAGATGGCCAAGCAACTTTCCGTACTAGCAAATTAGTCAAATTAAATACTCTTAAGTTGTTATGAATACAATAAAGTTCCACGAGGTTCCACTATTAACAGGTACCTAGGTATTTAAGTCCTAAAGCGTCGCTGACACTCGCCTGTTTTTGGAGGACTATGGGAAAGCGGTGTCAAAAGCATCAAATATCACCTAAAACGAGTTGTAGGTTCAACAGTGTTAACTTATGAAGAATTCTATACAGTACTTGTTCAGATTGAGAGTATTTTGAATTCTAGACCTATTACTCAAATTACAAACGATGTAAATGATCTGTCTTACCTGACACCAGCACACTTCTTAGTTGGAGCACCATTTTACACCTATCCAGATAGCGATGTAACCAATATTCCCACGAATCGTTTGTCCTTTTGGAACTTGTGTAAACAGATTTCACAATCATTTTGGAAGGTGTGGAAGAGATTACCTAAATTTATTACAAAATAGACCTAAATGGAAGGATTCTTTACCTAATGTCAAGGAAGGTGACCTAGTTTTGTTAAAAAGTGAAGATACATCTCCCTTGTCGTGGCCCTTGGCTAGAATTGTTAGAGTAATCCCTGGTAAAGATGGGAAAGTAAGAGTAGTTGAAGTCAAAACTAACAGAGGTACTTATCTACGCTCTATTACGAAAGTTTGTATTCTTCCTATCGAGTCTTAAATAATTAAACTTATAAGCAGTTTTATCACATAGTCTATGTTACTATTGTTGTCTTCTCATTTATGTAACCAAAGTGTTTGTGCTGGGCCGGGAAGATGTTCGCGACATAGATTATTTTCATCATAAGCAGCCTATACACGTCCCACTGTAGGGAACAGGCCTTCTCTCAGGGAGAGAGTATGGGCTTAATCACCACGCGTGCCCACCGCGGATTGGCGATTTCAAGCGCTGAGGTATGTGAATAGCTCAGACACCCAGGTTTCCTCACGATGTTTTCCTTCACCGTTAGCGAGTGGTATTGCTACTATAACTTCACAAATGTACGTAACTTAGAAAGAAAAGTCATAGGTACATGCCCGCACTGGGAATCGAACCTGGGTCTCCCGCTTCCGGTGCGGTGGTAGCCTAGTGGGTAGAACATTAGATTATTTTACCATGTTCTTATTGTGGCAACCTTGTTTTACATTCTGATGTTGTCACTATTGAAATGGGAGTTCGTGCCTTGCCGCTCCCGCACGCGGTTTGTTTGATTATATAATATAGTCTAAAATATAGAAAAACTCGGTTTTAATTAATTATCAGCCCTTAAAAATACAATCCGCTAAACTAAATGTGTGCTACACAATATAAAAACAGAAGACGATATCGTCGATTGTCTCTAATCTTTAAAATCTAAATATACAGTCTTGTTCTTCAGCATATTCACCAAATCACAATGTAGTGAACACTGCAGAGTTGAAAGTTAAGTGGGTTGCACGACACAATGTCTCAAAATTATCGTTCCACAGGAGACCTGACTGTAAATGCTCAGTACAAACTCTATTTCCGCGTGGTATGTAAAGATTTTGATTGGTAAGTATATGAGATCTTATAGTTTGATGAATCCGTTTTAAATTCTGTCTTATACTAGTGCAACCTGCTATAATACAGTAAGTTGAATTATGCGAAACTCGTTTGAAACCGGCTACTTCGGCGTTGACGAGTACTTCAGGGTTTTCCAGGTCTTCCTGTGCTCCAGGGATTTGCAGCACTTCAGGGTTTTCTTCCTCAGGGTTGTCATCAACTATAAGACCGGGTACCTCGTTTGGATCAAGCTGATGTACATCTTCTATTTCAGGTGTAAGCCGTAGAGGATCATATTGCGGTTGTTCTTCTGGTTCAATATTTACGATCGGTACTATCACTTCGTGGATTGCAGCTTCTTCTCGTTCTTGAGCTCTTATGTACGATTCGTAGAACCGATCAGCACGTGTTAAACATGGTCTGCAAATTCTATCTCCCGAAGTCATCTACAAAGACATCAAAAATAGTTTATATTGGTTTAAAAAGAAGGAAGTTAATAAAATAGATCACAATTTTGAAACAATTTTTTGACCATTACTACGCTAGCAAGCGTTTTCATTTTGTCTCGGGGGGCTGGTGTATTTACAGTCAAGAGCACGTTGAGCTGATCACTTTCACCTTTGCACTACGTTCATTCCAATCACTGTAAGGTTGACAATCGTTCTTCAAGTTTATACCGTTGTCTGTACCTTATAATTGACTAAAAATTAAACATTGCTAATACTAAACTAACCTGGCGATTGCAGTTATTTTCTTGATAGAAAATTACTACACTTTGATGGGCAGTTAAATACTCTTCTGTAAGCAGATTTGAACAAATTCGCACATGTCCATTTCGGCGAGGTCCACTTACGAGACTTCGATTACAAAAAAAACATTGTCGAGATAAATCTGCCATTTTTCAAACAATAAACCAATTACTAAGTCAACAAAATGCTTTGATTGAACTTTGGAAAATGAAAAGAAAACGAAACAAATGAGGTAGGTACTTACTTTCCAAATATAAATCAATGTTGACAACGTCACTTCAGTAGTTTACCCACTCACCAAAAAGATTAATCTCAAAGAAGTTTGTAATAGGTAGGTACCTCAGTGGGTAGGTCCGTAGGTTCTTTCTTTGCCCAACTGAAGATGAAGGTACCTACCTAATTATTGGATATTGCCTACCTACTACGCTACGTCAGGAAATGGTATTTATGTTAAAAAACATGGTTGAACATGGTTTTACACACAGCAGCGGTTTAAGTTTCTAGCGATATGTACCTATCTACATTATTTATAGGTACCTACCTACCACCTAAACCTATCTATATTAATTAAACTGTAGGTTTTATATTGACATGTTTTGAATTTTAATCGAATTGAACGAATTGGATGCATGAATAATATTATGATTTCATGTATATATGTATATAAGTAGGTAGGTACCTACTAGACATAGCTACCCAGACTTTAAAAAACATCAAAGTAGGTTTGAATCCCCGAGAAAACTCATATCAAGTGACAAATTCAGTGATGAAACTCAGTTAGTGGAAATTCCATACAAACTGCAAAGCTCAATAACTCCTAAACGTGCCACTTTAGGACATGGTGACTTTAATAATTTCTTGTTTACTTTTTTGTCCTCTATCGATCTAGCTAGGTTTCATCGTGCTCCACGACATTGAAAAAAATATAGAGGGCGCCACTGAGACTATGCCACTAATCTTCGTGGCTCTTACGTACTGTTATAACCCCATTCCAATACAATGTAAATGCAATAGTCAGCAATCACCGTTTGGTATAGATTTATTTAAAAACCAATTTCTGCGGACGCGGACAGTCAGTCCGGCCGAACACTCACAGTTTACTTAGCTCCTAAATTTCCTGTTTAATTTATGTTACGTGTATTCTCGTGTTTTCTAGACAATATAACTGTCAAAGTGTAATTTGGTGTTTAATTTCGAAAAGACCCAGGGTGAATACAAAACAACTGGTGTCAGAAGTTGGATTTTGGTGCTGAGTTAGTTCGCCTAGTTAGTACCAGAACTCCGCCCGCTCCATCCAAGGGTCAACTTGAAACAGTGGTCGACGGTAAGACTTTACCTCCACTGCTCATCGGCGTGAGGCCGTACCAGCCGCCTACACTACAGTTTTGTGGAAGACTCCGCTCCTGCGCGTGAGCACGATCCGTGGAAAACCAATACACGATAACTTCTTGGTCAACGCATAACTCTCCGCTAACAGCGTGTGCACATCACCTTCAGCTGCAGCCGTTATACGACTCTTTGAGTCTCACGGTTCCCGATCTGCGGCGCGCTCTGGGTAACGCAACACCAGACGCCGCTAACATATCAAAGGCGTTACCACTGGGACCTACCTACACAGACTCTGTTCCTGAGACATTCCTGATTCTAAGGTTACCATGGTCCTGCCGATACTGGTGATAATTCTGTGAGTGTTTTTGTTTTTCTAACTCTAAAAAGTGCTAGTTATATATTATTCAATTTCTTCCACTGTGTCGTTATTCTATATCTCACTGTATCTTATTCTAAAACTGTAGTTATCAATATCTAGTAGTTTTATGACGGATAAAAAAATCAGAGCTTTCGGTAAAACCTGACCCCAAGACAATATTATCATCTGCGAGTTCAGATAACTCTCAATCATCTGATAATCCACAATCTAAATTAAAGGAATCGGCACAAAAAAATGTCTGAAAAAATAACACTGAATGTCCTGACAAAGTTTATCAAACCCTATAATGGTGATAAGGATTCGCTTCCGGCTTTCCTTACCAATTGCGATAACGCAATTTCTTTAGCTACCAATGAACAGCATAATGTCTTATGCAAATTCATTATTTCCCAGTTGGAGGGAAAAGCTCAGTTGGCGTGTGCTCTAAAAACTTTCGCCACTTGGGCAGAACTAAAATTGTTTCTTCGGTCAACATTTGGTGAGAAAAAACACTCCTCGCACTTGTTGATCGAGCTGCAGAGTTGCAAACAGCAGCCCTCTGAATCTGTAGTTCAATACTCTCTTAGAGTGGAGTCATGTCTAACACGACTCCAATCCGATATACACTACAGCTGCAATGAAAAGGCTGAACTTGTTGGGAGAATAGCCGCAATGGAGGACCTAGCTCTAAATACCTTCTTGCTGGGCCTCAATTCCAATTTTGGTTTCATTGTCCGATGCAGAAACCCTAAAACGCTCAGCGAAGCTATTACACAAGCCACAGAAGAAGAAAAACTCTATAATCTGGGCAGAGCTTCGATAAAAGTCCCGAAGCAGTGTAAAATTTGCGATAGAAAGGGACACGATACATCTGAGTGCTTCAGAAACAAAATTCGGTTCCCTCTTCAAAAGGCTTATCACACTCAATCTTCACCAAACTCGCCTAGTACTTCTCAGTCAATTAATGCAGACAATCCAACTCACATAAAAACGTGTAATTATTGCAAAAATTTGGGACACTCAATTAATGAGTGCATCAAGCGGATGTACAACATGCGTCGCCGCGAAAACGCAGAGTCCGCACAACGTGATAGTGCTGGTGCAAGTGCAACGACCGCGGTGAATGTATGCACAGCATGCTCCGCGGCCGCTTTCGAAGATGAAAAAAACTAAAATCGGTTTCGGATTTGTGTCTGCCGAAATCTGAAAAACCAAATGACACGACTACTAAGTCCACTGAATCTTCTACATCTCAACCAAAGCAGTTGAATTCAAGTACCAGATCTTATACTAAATCTTATGCCTATCAGGTAAAAAAACTGAGAAATTCTAAATCTACTACGTCCACTGCATCTCAACCTCAGCCGTTGAGTCTTCCTTCTCTCGTCTTCTATTTCTACTAAGCCTCTGCCACGAATGCAAACACAAAGCGAAAAACGTGAGCCACGAACTACCAAATCTCCTATACAAATAGTATACGGCAGTGATTCTAACTCCGCCGGTAATAAGACTTACCGAATAAACTTGCTGAATCATAAGATTTCTCTCCCACATATTAGTATAAAAACTAATTATTCAGAAAAACCACTATGTTTCCTTGTCGATACAGGCGCAAGCATCTGTATTCTAAAACTATCGAGTCTTACAAAGAGACCACCCCTTGATACTAAGAAAATACACCTTAAAGGTATAAACAACACAGACGCTATTTGCGAAACCCTGGGCTCTTTCCAACTTTGTTGTGAATTTCCAACTTCTTCAAATTCTACAACATCACTTCATTACATTTTTCATGCAATAAGTGACGACATAAACCTTCAGTACGACGGAATTATAGGCAGCGACTTCTTAAGGTGCCTGGATGCTGACATTCAATACTCGACCGAATCACTTTGCATTCAAGGTTATTGCATGCCAATAAGTTTTAGCAAACCATCATACTTAATACCTTCTCGATCTGAAGCGATAATCGAATGCGCCGTGTCTAATGACCCCGACGAGCTGCGTCAGTTAAAAGAAGCGCTAGTTCTTGACCATATTATTTCAGAAGGTGTTTACGTCGCAAACTGCGTCGTTTCATTAAAACCAAATAAAAGGGTAAATATTTCCATATTAAATACCACTGAATCTTGTATCGAAATTAAAGATTTTCAAGTCCGATTGACCCCAATTGATAAATTAGAACCTTCGGGCTCTCCTGAGACTTGCCAAAATATACACACCGTTTCTATTTCAGAGTCTGATCGAAAAAATCAAGTCCTTGACCTTATTCGCACTGAACACTTAAACAGCCAAGAGAAAGAATCTCTTTTGAGCTGTTGTTCTCAATACACAGATATATTTTATTTAGAGGGTGAGCCTCTGTCCAGTACTAATGCAATTCAGCACTCGATCAAGACGGGTGATTCACCGCCCATTCACGTTAAGTCCTATCGCTTCCCTGAGTGCCACAAAGAGGAAGTTGATAAACAAGTGAAAAAAATGCTCGACCAAGACATAATACGACCATCTATTTCGCCATGGAGTGCACCTGTATGGGTCGTACCCAAAAAAATTGATGCCTCCGGTAAACAAAAGTGGAGGATAGTCATAGATTATCGCCGACTCAATGATGTAACTGTCACCGAAATTTACCCACTGCCTCTAATCAATGACATCCTTGACCAATTGGGCCACTCCAAGTACTTCAGTACTCTGGACCTCGCAAGTTCTTTCCATCAAGTTATAATGAACCCTGATGACGCTGAAAAAACCGGGTTCACTGTTTTGACTAATACTAGCACTTCTGGGCACTACGAATTTACCAGAATGCCCTTCGGGCTCAAAAACGCCCCTTCCACGCTGCAAAGACTCATGAATACTGTTTTATCCGGGCTACAAGGCCTTCACTGCTATATTTATTTAGATGACTGCATTATCTACTCCCATAACCTTGAAACCCACTTGGAAAAAACAAAGATGGTGTTCGACAAATTCCGCCAGTTCAACTTGAAGTTGCAGCCCGATAAATGCGAATTTCTCCGACGTGAAGTCGCTTATCTCGGTCACATAATCACCGATAAGGGTGTATCCCCAAATCCCGAAAAGGTCAAAGCCGTTGTTCAATATCCAACCCCTAAAAATCCCAAGGACGTAAAGTCATTTCTAGGTCTTGTTGGCTATTATCGCCGCTTCATCGACAATTTCTCTAAAATTACAAAGCCCTTGACCTCTTTACTAAAAAAGGACGCTGAATTCTTCTGGTACGCTGAACAAGACCATGCTTTCAATACCCTTAAGGAAAAACTTACTACAGCACCGCTACTCCAATACCCCGATTTCAAGGAACCTTTTATCCTCACCACAGACGCATCCAATTACGCTGTCGGGGCAGTCTTATCCCAAGGTGATATAGGTAAAGATAAACCCATTGCATACGCGTCCCGAACTCTAAACAAACAAGAAGGAAACTACTCTACGACGGAGAAAGAACTTCTTGCGATAATTTTCGGCGTTAACACATTCCGCCCTTACCTTTATGGGCGTAAGTTTAAAATCGTCACCGATCACAGACCCCTTGTTTGGTTATTTAACGTAAAGGACCCGGGTAGTAGGCTGGTCCGTTGGCGATTAAAACTTGAAGAATATGATTATGAAATCGAATACAAACAGGGCAGACTCAATTCAAACGCCGATGCCTTATCTCGAATCCCAATTCATGCTATAGACTCTGAAAATATCCACTCTGAATCATACAACGAATATTTGAAATTGCAACTTACTAAATCGCTTGATAATGATACCAGAATCGAAGAATATTCTCAAAAGTTAAGTGATTCCAAACAGAAGAATATTGCTTGTCCCGTTCCTCTGGATTTTGACTACTCTATGCCGAATTGCGAAGACATATTGTCTGGCTTCGATTCTGCTGACTTACTATCAGCTGAGCGCGAAGTGCATACTGTGCGCTCATGCTTTTCTAAAGATAGAACATACCATTTCTTATTCACTAAGGTGCATCACTACGAAGAAACAAATTATCAAACAATTTACGATCTACTGGTGAAGCTTCGAGACAAGATTCTCGAACCAGGCACAAGCGTGATGGATCTCGCTATCTCTGATTTTTTTGACCCATTTTCAAAATTATCTTACGTAAAAATTTACAACATGTTATCCTTTATATTCCATTGCACTAATATAAAGTTGCATATCTATAGAAACCAATTGCATTATCCTACCCCTGCGGAAGTCCCTAAAATACTGCGGGAAAACCATGGTACCACAATTGCGGGACACCCTGGCGTCTCGAGAATGTATAATCGTCTTAAGGCGGCATATTACTGGAGAAATATGCGTGCCGACGTTGAAAGATTCGTAAGAGATTGTAAACTCTGCCAATTAAATAAACCTTTACGTAAAACAAACAAGGTGCCCATGGAAATAACATCATCCAGCACAAGGCCTTTTGAAAGACTCGCTCTTGATATAGTAGGCCCTCTACCTGAAGCTGGTTCCCCAAATTTTAAATTCATTCTCACTCTCCAGGACGATCTTACCAAGTTTTCCTGTGCCTACCCTATGGCCTCTTCCACAAGTGAGGAAATTTCCCGAAGCATCATCCATTTCATGTCCTTGTTTGGCTTTCCAAAATCTATTCTTACCGATCTGGGTACTTGCTTTACTTCAGAATTATTCAAGCAGATAACAGATATTTGCAAAATAAAATCTCTGTTCACCACTCCTTACCATCCCCAAACAAATGGAGCACTAGAGCGCAGCCACGCCACTCTTAAAGAATATCTTAAATCGTTTGTCAATGAAAACCAAAGCGACTGGCATAACTATTTATCAACGGCAATCCTATCTTATAATACAACACCTCATAGCACAACACTATTTACACCATTCGAACTTCTCTACGGTTATAAGCCGTCTATCCCTAGTTCACTGTTTGAAACAACTTCCAATTCCACCTATCACGAGTATATCCGCGCCCTCCAATATAGAATGAAATTTAGTCGTGAAAAGGCACTTGAAAATATAATTGAAAGTAAGGAGAGATCTAAAAAATACTACGATTCCACAAGTCGCGAAATCACTTATAAAACGGGTGATTTGGTATACTTACGCCATCATCACCGCTTACGTAAAGCCCTATCTCCGATTTGGAAGGGCCCTTTTAAAATAATCAAAATGAACGGTAAAAATAACGCCACCTTATTAGTTGGTCGTAGAAGTACCAAGTACCACGTAAATGAATTAAAACCGGCTCATCCTTAACTATTTATATTCCTTCTATTTCAGATTCATGCCTTGCAATGTTTTGGCCAACGTTACTATTGATCCAATCTACCATAAACAGTTTTAATACAACTATTCTGAAACTCCACGAAAATGAGAATAAGTTGAATAATCGCTTAACTACTATGTATTACCTACTAAATAATTTAGCTAAGTCTAACAACGCTATTGCTAGAATTAATGGATATATCAATATCATAGAAAGCTCTCTATTACTTATTTCCAATATTTTAGATACTATTTTAAATTCGATTTTGTTTGCTAAAGCAAATATTCTGCATCCCTCTATCTTAAGTCCGTCAACCCTTTTTGTAGAGCTCGAAAAACAATCGAAATATATTGACAAAAAGGTAGATTTTCCTATGTCTTACTCTAGATAACATTCACACTATCATTGATGTTTCTAAATTAACGTCTTATTATTTAAATAAGAGATTAATTTTTGTGCTTCAGATTCCTCTAATTACTTCAGCAAAGTTTAACGTTTATAAAAACATTCCTCTACCTACACCCCACGGGCAATCCGAACCTCTGACTTTTGCTCTGATAAATCCGACCAGAATGTTTTTAGCTATTACAGATGATAGATTAAGTTACACCCTATTTGATGACAAAACCCAATGTAATTCCATAGCTAATGCTTATTCAATTTGTCCTCGTAACTCTATGTTTTCTAGTATAAGCAACCCGTCGTGTGAGACGCGACTTTTATCTGAAGTCACGGTGTCATTGCCCGAAGAATGTAATTCGAAACTTTTGTATGGTCAGATAGATATTTGGCAAAATCTCAACAACAATAAGTGGATCTACGTACAGTCTAAACCTAATAAGCTGACGACTAAATGTGGGTCAAAGTTCAAAGACTATATATTATTAGGTACAGGTGTACTGACTCTGTCCCAAGACTGTATCGCTTACTGCAAAACCATGCAACTTATACCGAGTACTGTATACAATCTTTCCATCGAGAGCCATTTAGAAGTAAACTTCGATATAACTCAAGATGTTTGCTGTAAAGGAGACATATTTAATAAGTCATTGCCATACCTTTCCCCAATATCTCTAACTAATGTTGACCTTGAGTCTTTGAAACATTCTTCTCATAAATTAGATAATTTAGAGTCCGAAATTAACCATATCAGAGATCAACCGCATTTTATTAAATATGGATCTTATTATTCATCTTTTACTTATGTTATGATAGTTTTAGTTTTAATATTTTTATTTTGTAAATGTTATCGTTATTTTGCCTGTTTTCAGTCACTTTGTCGTATTTGTATAAGAAGAAGATTACTGAAATATCCAATGTCTCGGATTCCGTCGAACAATCTAATCTCCAACCACAGTACTTGTCTAACAGAAATTTGAATCATTAATGCTACTGTTTGTTTTAGCTTAATTTTGTAAATACTTCGCTATCACCCTTAAAGTGATAAGCTTCGTCAAAAGGGGGGAGATGTTATAACCCCATTCCAATACAATGTAAATGCAATAGTCAGCAATCACCGTTTGGTATAGATTTATTTAAAAACCAATTTCTGCGGACGCGGACAGTCAGTCCGGCCGAACACTCACAGTTTACTTAGCTCCTAAATTTCCTGTTTAATTTATGTTACGTGTATTCTCGTGTTTTCTAGACAATATAACTGTCAAAGTGTAATTTGGTGTTTAATTTCGAAAAGACCCAGGGTGAATACAAAACAGTACCTACCATTAACTAATCATGAAGGAGAAAATCGTGATGAAAGCACTAACCTAACGACCCGAGAGCCTGAAGTGTCTTAGGTCATACGCAATCCTTAAAATCAAAAGCTCAAAATCGCCCATCCGCCTCGGTAGGTCAGGAGCCTAATAAATTATGCGCACCAAAAAATGAGCCACGCAGCGCTGTGGCCTGGCCACGCTAGGTAATCTCTATTATGTCTCTATAAGAAAGGCGGGAGCGCAGCACACACACAGCCTCATTCCGTTCCGCGTTGGTACACGCCGCAAAACGCACACATAGGCGAAAATCGTGAGTTATCAAATGGTTTTCAAACAGGTCGCCAATGCGCCCGCGCCGCGTTGCGACGATTTCATTCAACTTGTGGCTTGCTTGTGTATGACCTGCACGCACGTCGCTCAAGACTATTTGATGATGGGACGAATATATTGTTGTTTGTGTTGTGGTTGCCTCAACAACAGCGAGAAGAAAACATTATTCGATGCACCCCAAGAAAAAGAAATGTGAACACCGTACCTAGATAGTAGGTTTATAACGTAATCTGCAGGCTATTTCTTTCGAGGTGCCTAAGAGTTACAAAGGGAAAACATGTTACTCTATATTTCTCTAATAACACGCTTTTTAGTGAGTTAGCAGCCAGTTCTGAAACTCCGGTTCTGTAGACGGCCGAAGGGGTTACATACAACGTCACGACAAGCCAATTCCCTATTACGACTGTCAATTTCATGGTATAAATTTACCGCAAACTAGACAAAAAAGCAGTTTTGTGGAAGAAAAAGGGAAAATATTAGTGTAACAAATTGATTTTTTTTTAACTTTGACGCGTGTACCTATAAATAAAAATACTTTGCAAATCGAAACCTAGACCTAGGTTCCGGAAGTCAGACATTCTTCAGGCAAAGTAACAAATCTGTCATTACCGCAATTAGCTACTATTACTTGCTACTACTCAGTAACTAACGTTTGTTTAATTTGTTTGTATGATCGAGCTTCTAGCTCTTGGAAAGTTTCAATCCGAAAATCGCAAAATATTTAAGAAAATGTTCCTAGTCACTACCGCTGCAGTCACTACCACACCATGATTTAAGATTTTAAGTACCTGCCAGTTTTCATTGGGAATTCGTTGTGCAGTTGCTAGCAGACTAAATTTTGTTTTGCGAGGTACTCGAACCGTTACGTCATCCGCAATCTTGATTTTAAGGGTTATTTTTTTTCTTGAATAACTCGCTTATTTGCAGTTTCACACGAAAAATGATAATTACAGAAGTAATTTGCAATTAAATTTCCTAGAATTTTGGTTTCATATTTTTTTTCTAGGATCAATATTTTCCGATTTATACCACAAAAGAGGAGGTGAATTTTTGTTTAACAACTCGTTTATTCTCAATTTCACATGAAAAATTGTTTTGAGCAAAGTTGTTAAAAATTCAATTTTCTACAATTTTGGTTCTTATGCTTTTATTCGTCAGATCGATACTTTTCGATTTACACCCGAAAAGAGGAATCTTATCATTGCATTATCACGTTTATTGTCAATTTTAAGCGAAGCATGGTTATAAACAAAGTTGTTTTAAATCAAATTCCTTACAGTTTTGGTTCTTATAATTTTTTTGGTATGATCGATGTTTGTATTATTTTTACCCGAAAAGAGGGGGGTGAAATCTTATCATTGCATTATCACGTTTATTGTCATTTTTACGCGAAGCATCGTTACAAAGTTGTTTAAAATCAAATTTATTACAATTTTGGTTCTTATAAAATTTTTTGGAAGGATCGATGGGTAAAATCTTATCATTGCATTCACGTTTTTTTTCAATCATACACGAAAAATGTTGCAACCAAAGTTGTTTGAGATTAAATTTCTTACAATTTTGGTCGGCCTAAGATAAGAAACAAAATTAAAAACTTTGTTTATGACAATTTTCCATGTAAAATTAAAAATAAAGAGTTGTTAATCAAATAAAAATTGGGTATTTGACAAAATATCAAATGAGTTACTTTTGAAACGGAATTTTGTATGAAAATACTGGCTTATGACGTCACATTTCAGAGCACTCTTTTTATGTTTAATCTATTTTAAAATTGTAAAAGAGATACATTTTCCGAAATATTTTGTAATATTTGTTTTAATCGAGCATATAAAATAATTTATTGTTG
Organism: Yponomeuta cagnagella; assembly: GCA_947310995.1. NCBI lineage: Eukaryota > Metazoa > Arthropoda > Insecta > Lepidoptera > Yponomeutidae > Yponomeuta > Yponomeuta cagnagella. The sequence continues at coordinate 438,220 of OX371295.1, read as the reverse complement.
ATCTTGTCAAATACCGATTTCACACCCTCTTTTGAGGTATAAATCGGAAAACATCGATCCTAGGAAAAATATAACCAAAATTGTAGGAAATGTAATTCTTAACAACTTTTGTTATTATCATTTTTCGTGTGAAATTGAAAATAAACGAGTTAGTCACTAACCCTCAAAATCAAGATGGCTGACGACACAACGGATCTAATACCACACAAAACAAAATTTAGACTGCCATTGAGTTAAGCCTTAAAACTGAATGATCAACGCAGCAAATATGTAGTCACTACCACAATCATTTTGTCACTACCGCTTTACATTTCCTTAAATATCTCCTAAACTAGTATGACGTAAGGTTACACCTAACTAAAGTTGTTTGTTATGACCGTAGGTAGCCATTTTAGGCAAGAATAAACAAATACCTGAGCTTTTATTTCATTTGTCAAAATTCATTGATTTCGAATAAAAGCCTGCAGGTTATCTACATAGTGGTAGAAATAAATAGTTATCAACGGTAAATTACAAAGAAAAAAAAAACTGAGAATATGATTTAATTGATATTTTATATTCAATCATAAAACTCAATTCAGTGGGCTCTCTATATAAGTGGTTACAATACAATTCTTTCGTCAATCGTGAATGAATGCTGTAAGTATGTTGGTAGATAGTGAATTTAAATTGAGTTACTCGCTAAGTACTCGGCAGGTTTTAGATTCTATTAGGTCTTTTAAATAGTTCTTATTCGAGTGAGGGTGACCAAGCCACCGCTGTTTTTGACCAGTTTAAAAAAAGGAGGAGGTTATGAATTAGACGCTCATTTTTTTTACCTGCTGACATGACATATTGTATCTATTTGCATCTTATTCGTCTACTTTTTTTTCAGTGTAAACATTTTTCGTCGTTTTGATGCTCCTGGCTGGCTGAAGAGGTTCCTCCACGGTCGACTCTTCGAGTCGTGAAGACTCTTTTGCAGGAAATGATGCTTTGATGGTCGAAACATCACCAGCACCATCGTCATCGTCGTTGAATAGAATGTAAACTCTGGCGACGTTGTTGCATGTTTGCTCACTACAATGCAGGCATATAACAGAGCAACAAATTTTTCGTTTTTTCGATCGATATCTCAATAACAATGAACGATAGGAGAAAAATGTAAAGGACGGAAAAGGCAAGAAATAAGTATTGCATCATAAATTTTCGGATCTCATCGGAGAACCCAGTTATTACAACAAAAAAAAATTAATTTAACTCTTTTGCAAGATGGCGGAAAGTCCACATAGGAAATCTTGGTCGACAATTTTGAAGTCAAGCTTTTCTAGAACCATGCAATGTAGCCTTCTCGGTCCACATACATTTCGGGATACTAGGAGATAATTTAGCAATTCAAACAATTATACAATAACAAACAAAAACCACAAATATACAACATGTTAGAAACTCAATAAAAAATCGTTCCAAGTTGAAAAGTGCCGTTGAAAACGTAATTGAAATTAATAATTAATGAAAATTAATAATTAAATGTTAGGTTATCGCTTTATGCGAAGAAACACGTTATATTTTATACATTACCTCCCTTAGAGCTTTCTTGACTAGGACAAACTACGACTGTCGCGACTTTCATCATCAGCCCTTTGACGCTCACTGCAGGACATAGGCCTCCCTCGTGGTTTACATAACCATGAGGGGTTTTGCCATAATCGCCACGCTTGGCAGGCGGGTTGGCTATCGCAGTATGCGGTTGGACTCTCAGGAAGACGCTGCTGCCCGTCTCCTGGTAATTTATTTCCTTAGTCGCCTTCTACTACATCGACGTACGGGAGGAAATGGAGTGACGCTATTCTTAATCCGGCGCCACACGGAATGTCGCGACTTTGTTAGTCAGCTATTACCGCCTACCTAATTGTCATCACCGCACTCTCAACCATGGTTGGGTAGTGACTTTAGGAACATTTTCTTAAATATTTAGCGATTTTCAGGTTGAAACTTTCCAATAGCTTCTAATATTAAATAATGGACAAAAGAGTGTTATAAATTATGTTATTAAGCAAACGCGAGTAACTGAGTAATAGTAGCTAATTGAGGTAATGAGAGATAACAATATATTGCCTGAAGAATGTGTCTGACTCCAGGAACGTAAAGACAACCCACTTTTGCGGCGCTCACTGGACGAAAGGTAGCCACATTCGAACCACAGAATTTCGTGCTTAGAATGCGTTCCGTTCATCGCAATTCGTTGTTGTATGATAATTTTGGTAGTGACAGATTTTTTATCGCATACCAAGTTACATCCAAAATAACGTTGTTATGGTGTATAAATATTGTGTTGAAAGTATGTATCGGTATCTTTAATACATGTTTCTTGTGTTTACATTAATATAAGCGATGTCAGAAAAAATATATCAGCGATGTCACAAAAAATAATTTCCGTCGACGCGAAAAGTAATGAATGTCTTCGCTTGACAAAACAAAAAAATATATAAGCTTCACACTAAAATGATCTACTAAGTTTCTGCATGATACAGTAAATAATTCATTGAATAATAAATTCATGAAAAAAAGCCCCTCAACTCATAGACTGGTCGTGGGGAAAGAGAGGGGAATGACATTAAGCATAGATTTTTTTCAAGATTATTGGCTTCTGTTAGCACTTAACTATTAGGTTAAGTGCTAATAGGTACTGCGTATTTCAGAGCATATTATTGACCATTTATCGATTTTAAAAATATAATTCAGAAAGCGAAGGATACCTTTGGATTCACCCATCCTTAGCCCACAGTCATACATAGCAAAGGACAAGATAAAAGTACCAAATACCGCCGACACCGCCGTGCGTGCATGCAACGACTATGAACGTTGATGAAGCGAAAGAGATACTATGTCAGAATCGTGGCAAGTGATAGTATCTGGTCCCTGCCTACCCCTTTGGGATACAGGCGTGAGTTTACGTTATGTTTAAAAAGTGACATTTAGAATTTTTGTATGTAAATGTATTTTTTTTTTCCAAAATCTGTGTGCACATGTACATCATTTTAATAATTAGGAGGTCTAGTAACAATAGTACATTATGATACAAGTGTGGTATGTTGGTCATTACACTCGAGTCGGTTTTTAAGCCTGAGCCGAAGGCGAAGGCTTAATGGAGACGAGAAGTGTAATGACCAATGCTCACGTGTTTCATACGACGTTTTTCAACACACTTGCGAGGAAATAGTAGATTGTACAACAAGTGCATAAAACGCACCATTTTACTCGAGACGTTTATCCATCCGAGCGAGCTTGGGAGCGAGGATAGATATAAAGTCGAGTGTAAAATGGGTTTTATGGACGAGTTGTACACTCTACTTTTCACTTCGATTGCGAGGAAATGAAACAGCAACATGTAAAATAATAAATGAGACGAAATACAAATTATAAGTTTATTTCATGAAGTTTTATTGTGTACTTTGGCTGTTGGTATCTTTGCCTTGGTCTTAGAATACGAACGAAACGAAATAAAATAAAGAGGTTGTTGTATGAAGTTAAAGATGTTCGTGTGGCTGTTGCAGCGATTGCCTTGGTCTTCGACGAAGATTTTACTTTATGCTCTAGAGCATAAAAAGCGACTTTATGTCGCCTACGCACGACATAAAGACGAACTTTTAGAGCATGAGAAGTGAAATAGTAGATTATGTACTAAGGGAATAAAACCATGTATTATGTCATGGGCGGCATATTGAACCCTGAGCGGAGCGAAGGACTCCGAGTTAACTCGCGAGCGCAGCGAGGGAGTTAAATAACCCCTGAGCGAAGCGAGGGAGTTATGTAGAGTCCTGAGTGAAGCGAGGGGTTCATACCGCCCGAGACTAAGACATGTTTTATTCCAGAGGTGAATACTCTACTTTTCACACCATCTGGGAGACAATAAAAAGACAGGGCTGCATAAGTTGAAAATATGTATTAAAACCTGAAATTAAATATAAAGTCCACACTCTTTTACGGCTTAGCAACTTAAATTGAATATAACTTTTAAATTCGTATTTGCAATTCGCGCCTTTTTTTCTTTTTTTTGTTGGTGTTTCGCGCGGTCACAGGACACAGTATTTCAAAAAAAAAAGAAAAAAAAGAGGTGAGTTTCGAACAACAATTCGAATTTCGAATTGCAATGCGGGGCTTCTCCATAGTTTTCATGCGAATTTTGACATTCTAAATTCAAATCACTTTATTCCCTAGGGAAATTCTTCATTATTATTGCCCTCGAGAGACAAGGCCATGCTTTACGATGATATTTGACGGTATGTAATAAGGCATTGTCGAGCAGGAGGTGTGAAATAGTAGATTATGTACTAAGGGAATAAAACCATGTATTATGTCATGGGCGGCATATTGAACCCTGAGCGGAGCGAAGGACTCCGAGTTAACTCGCGAGCGCAGCGAGGGAGTTAAATTTTAACTCCTGAGCGAAGCGAGGGAGTTATGTAGAGTCCTGAGTGAAGCGAGGGGTTCATACCGCCCGAGACTAAGACATGTTTTATTCCAGAGGTGAATACTCTACTTTTCACACCATCTGGGAGACAATAAAAAGACAGGGCTGCATAAGTTGAAAATATGTATTAAAACCTGAAATTAAATATAAAGTCCACACTCTTTTACGGCTTAGCAACTTAAATTGAATATAACTTTTAAATTCATATTTGCAATTCGCGCCTTTTTTTCTTTTTTTTGTTGGTGTTTCGCGCGGTCACAGGACACAGTATTTCAGAAAAAAAAGAGGTGAGTTTCGAACAACAATTCGAATTTCGAATTGCAATGCGGGGCTTCTCCATAGTTTTCATGCGAATTTTGACATTCTAAATTCAAATCACTTTATTCCCTAGGGAAATTCTTCATTATTATTGCCCTCGAGAGACAAGGCCATGCTTTACGATGATATTTGACGGTACGTAATAAGGCATTGTCGAGCAGGAGGTGTGAAATAGTATATTTCATTACAAGTGTGGAAAGGCTGTCATTGCAAAGAGTTCCGACAAATGTCTACCCGAGCCGAGGCGCAGCCGAAGGCGAGGGTTGACAGTCGGAACAAGTTGCAATGACGGTTCCGCACGAGTACTGAACGACTATTTTTAATACAGTTGCGAAAAAATGAAAAACTATTTGCTTTTTTCTCTTCTCTCCACGCAATAAATTCGTCGTATGTAGATATGTAGCGACTTTTTGACTTTTCCGGTAAAATGTTCTCCGAAGCATTTTGTGCAATTATACTGAGTTCCGGTGGTGTTAATTCAAAAAAACTAGGGTCGAAATTACTCATTTTGTGCAACAAACAACTAAACTCGCAAAGAAAATTTCTGAAAAATGGCGCCAACCGTAGAATATAAGCAGTTTTTTTTTTCTTCTTCACCCATTCTGGTAGGCAAAGGAAACTATGCCCATACAGCCAAGTCTTCAGTAGAAGTTTTTTATTGATATGAAATGAAAATTAAATTTAATGAGATGAAATGAAATGAAACCTAACCAAACTCATTCAATCAAATAATTAAATCTGATATTGAAACAAATTAGTAGCTTCTTTTTAGAAATATACGTATTTGCATGAATCATAAAAACTTCTATGATTTTTTTAGTAAAAACCTTCATGGTTGGTTATTCTTTTTAATAGACATTATTTTGACAGTTGGGAAAGAGAACGCACGAGTGCGGGAAAGGTAAAAAAAAAGCACGAGTATGTAATAGCCCACATCCCGAACGCTATACGTCCCTGCAATACGCCACTTTTTGAGCAACTGTATTAAAAAATTATTTGTATCAGTTTTTGTAATACCTAAGCCTGGAGACGTCCGAAAAATGGCTCCCATAATATACTGTGCGCTTGGATAGAAAGGAACGCGCGAACTTGTTTGTGTTATTTACGAGTATTATTGTCTGTAAGTACTTTCGTTGCTTGCTCCGGGTGATTCCCCGCCACGTTCAGTGCGGCAACGCCGCCTGACACGTTCGTCCGCCGCCACGCCACGCCCTCCCGGTAGAGCGGAGCGGCAACAGCGCAATAACTTTGTGAATAACGTTATTACACTGTTAATGATTTAGTTATGATTTCGTTATGTTTCTCGTAGAGTTTTGTTATCATAACGATATAATAGCGCTAAAATAACAAAACGAAATGATTTAAACGTTACATAACACTTAAAAGCGCTATATTTTATAACGTTTAAAGCCCTCAGCTCTCATAATCTTCGGGTCAGGGCAACCCTTCCGCCTTTCATCACCACCCGACCGTGACGGGCGACCAAATCAGGTCGCGACGCTACACGGACAGGCGGCTCCAGCTACAGCCCCCTCAAGCATGAGTTCTCATCATCGGGCAGTAACAAATTGAGACTGAGAGTATTTATGCTACGTTCGGAAAACACTTTACTGGCGCGATGCAGGATCGGCCCTGTGATTGGTCGTTGGAACTTGCAGTTCTCCTGTTCCATTTCCGAACTTCAATCAATCACCCTGTGTTCGTACACTGCTCGACAATGGCCTCTTCCAAGGCCAATTGTTTCTGTCCTCGGCTATCCTCATCCTGCCGCTGCCAGCAATCTGCCACCGATCGTTGGTCCAGCAAGCTGATAACGTCCTACGCTGCGTTTGCCAGCTTGTGGTCTCCTTCGAGTTAACCGGCGTAATTGAGGCAAAATGCAACCTCTTAAGCCCAATAACTTTCAGTTAAGCAATTTCTACGAAATTTATATGTATGTGTTAGCATTAGAACATCATTCAATAGTTTTTTTTGGCGACTGGCGCTGACGTCGCTTGTTGGTAAGATTTGTAACTATCTTATTTTCATCATCATCATCATTCAGCCACAAGAAGTCCACTGCTGGACATAGGCCTCCTCCATGGATTTCCAAAAAGACCGGTTGGAATCTTATTTTATTTTTTGAAAAATATGGAATTTGAACCACTTTTCCCCGATAGTTGTATTTTTCTTCAAATAAAAGTAACAAAACCTAACGATTTAATCCATTAATGAATGAAATCGAAATTATCATCAAACGATTAAATATACTGAAAATTTTTTCGTAAACCAGTCAGCTACCACACTAATAATGAGATGCCGCTGGTCAATGTCACTAGATGTCATTGTACGCTTATAATTTGCTACTCCTCGGTAGATGGCACTAATTATCATTATTGACAATAGCAACATTTCAATATAATAATTAATAATGGCAACATTTGCAAATGTCAAATTGCTCCACCAAAGTCCTTCGAGTTAAGACATTTTCGTCCTTACGTTAATGTACACAAGGTGTTCTCGGAGGTTCATGGAGGTAATTCTCTAGTTTCTCCCACCAGTGTTGCCGATGCTACGGTAATTACCGTTTTCTACGGCTTTTGAGGTAACCGTGTTCTTGATAATCAGGGCTTGTTTACAAAATAATATCTCGTTCGTGTTGATCATTAACAAGATGCTTTTAGGGTTTCTTTTTTTTCGTCCGTTTTTATTTATACTAAAATGAGTTATGACATTAAAAAAAACCGGACAAGTGCGACTCGGACTCGCCCACCGAGGGTTCCGAACAAACTTGTAGGTATGAACTTACATATTATTATATGTAGTTCAGGAAACAAGTCTGGCAGTTTTTTCCAAACTTGAAAGATAATTTTTTTAGGGTTCCGTACCCAAAGGGTAAGGGATCCTAATACTAAAACTCCACTGTCCGTCTGTCTGTCTGTCACCAGGCTGTATCTAATGAACCGTGATATCTAGACAGTTATGTTCACAGATGATGTATTTCTGTTGCCGTTATAACAGCAAATACTAAAAAAAAAGGAATAAAATAAATATTTAAGGGGGGCTCCCAAACAACAAATAACGTGATTTTGTTGCCATTTTTTGCTCGACCTTAATAAAGGCAACAGGTAGACTCTTGAAATATTCAAGTGTTGTATAGATAATGGTACGGAACCCTTCGTTCGCGAGTCCGACTTGCATTTGGCCGGTTTTGTATTATTTGCTTACGAATGTATAGTTCTCAGATTTTTCCCTGTACTTGTACTAGACAACATTACTTGCCAAATTTCATAGTTCTAGGTCAACGGAAAGTACTCTCTAAATTTTGATTCCTTTTAGTGTCGAAATATATGGTTTTATGCGGCATAAACGGCAGTTTTTTTTTTGTTAATTTAGTAGTTTGATTTTTTCACATCTTCAAGGGTCTGTAGACCTGTGTAAATTATTTTAATTTCAACTCGATACTTCCACGCGTTCCTGAGATAAAGGGTCTTGAGTCTCGACAGACAGACGGACTGACCTCAGTCCGTATAAATTAATCAGTTAGTAATTATTTTAGTTTCTCTGCCAATTTTTACTCTTTTTAGATAGGGTTTCACGCCCAAAGGCATCAATGGAACCCTATTAATATGCCTAAAGACGTCCTGTTTGCCTGAACCATAAAAATTAGGCGGTTTAAATTCACAAAATATGTGTTATTATGGCCAACCCGCCTGCCAAGCGTGGCGATTATGGCGATTATTTTTATTTTATGTTGTTGTTAAATTTGTCTTTTTTATGTTTTTTTTGCTATCGTTTTGTTTGTGTTTGGAGTATTGTGCCGTTAAATAAATTGTTTCTCTCTCTCTCTCTCTCTCTCTCTCTCTCTCAAAACCCCTCCTGGTTATGAAAACCATGAAGGAGGCCTATGTCCTGCAGTGGGCGTCAAATGGCTGATCATGATGATGATGATGGCGGATTTTTAAAGAGAGTAGAAATTATGTATTTTTTGTTCAAAGAAGAAAGACAAACCAAAATAAAAGTGACTTTTTTACCAACAGTGATATTTAACCGCATCCCGGAAAAAGGTTCAACAGATTTTATATCGCTTTCGTGGATTCAAAAAATGTATTCACAGTATTAATGTATCCACGCCAAAGTAGTCTTCCAAATTACGTAATTGGACTCGTCAGATATCGTAACATTTTTTTTATTTTCACTGATATTTGTACCGGTCAACTAAACTCTACATAGTAACACTGAACAACGTCAGCGTCACTGTCAACGGACGGACAGTAATTTATAGACTATAAGCCAATGTTACAAAAGCCTCACTCTCTTCAATTCTTTATATAGGTACGTTGACAAGCTCTGACAAATCTTGCCGATAAAGTGAAAAGCATTATTCGTTGTGCGAGCGTGCCTTACTTAGGGACTTCACACACGGCAGCTATAATGTAAAGATGTATATTAATGCACGATACATCTCATTACATCTTTCCATAGAAATCGTCTGGAGACTACACACGATTTCATCATCATCATCATCATCATCAGCCATTTGACGCCCACTGTAGGACATAGGCCTCACTCATGGTATTCCAAGCTTCCCAGTCTTGTGCCGCCTGCATCCAGCGACACCCCGCCTCCGTAGCCAGGTCGTCAGACCATCTTCTGGTAGGGGGCCATCGTCCAGTCCGCGGCGAGAAGTTTGTCGCCCCAACGGCCATCAGTTCTTTGAGCTGTGCCCCGCCCTCTGCCACTTCAACTGAGCAATTCTTCGAGCTACATCAGTAACTCGGGTTCTTCTGCGGATCTCCTCATTCCTGATTCGATCACACACAGTTTAAATAAGAACAGTTACCCATCTTCATGCTAACGTCCGAAACGCGCCTTTACAATATACATAACTACGAAACGCGAGAATATCGGTCCGCTCCGGTTCGGTGGCAGACCGGTATAACCACGTATAACCGGTGTTCACCGCGCATTAGTGCAGACGGGCGACGCGTCGGATTGGCTAGCTAGACAAAAATGTCGAAATCAAGAAGACCATACTCATACTGCTCGGTGTACGGATGTCTGAACTCGACAGTATCAAGACCAGAGTAAACTTTTTTTATATTTCCTGCTCAGTCTGAAAGGTAAGACTGTAAACATAACATTATTCTTGCACGTTACGAGCTCGCTTGGATCTACTTTAAACCTTAGCGATTCGAGAATAAAGGTTAGCCGACTAAATTATTATTCCCCGGTTTTCGGGGATTCCCACAAATAATAATAGGGGTTAAAGTATGAAATTGCCGTTTTATTGCAATAGGTTCTTTGAATTGACATAGAATCTTCATGGTTTGAGGTTTTCGAATGAAACTTTTTTCAAATGGTTTCTATGATTTTCTTTTTTTTAAAAATGTGAAACATTTGAATATTGACTTTCAATTGTTTTTGTTATTCAATTTAGACAAGAAAGATGGATACTGCGAAAATTGGATACCGGACGGATACTGCGAAACAGAGTGACCGGCCTAACCGGCTAATATCGGCTAAATTTGTGTTTCTAAAAGTTTTCTGTAGGAACTGATTGTTCTATCTGAAATAAATTAAGTTACGCACTATAAATAACTATACAAACAGTGCTAAAGTGGACTTTAAAAGGACGTGTTTGGAGGTCCTAAGCATTTATCCATTGAGTGACGGAGTTTTCTAAGGAAAGCTACATTTCTAATGTAGTGCTCGGTGACTAATTTGTTAAGTACAATGTCTTTTCCTAAACTATTAACACTCCGGCAATAAAACACCCGCTAAAACCAATTATATTTTTAGATTACTCGACGACATGCAAACCGTTACGTTCCTGTGAGAAATTTCGTAACTCATGGGAATGAATCGTAACTCATAGTAACGCTAAGGCCGCGTTATATGTACCACCTTTTTTGGACGGGCGATATCTTTGTTAAGAAGAAAACTCTTACTGTAGCATAATAATAATATGATGGAACGTTGTGGCGGGATATGGCACAGGTTATAATAGTTATGATGGATTAAGATTTTTTTTGGGTACCTATTTTAATATAGGTTTTGTAGTTAAGGTTGTTAGATAGATAGACAGATATCGGTTGGGGTATAGCAAAGGGAGCGCGGGACTTAGAAAATTTTTGATGGGTGTGGTGTCATTATGGCACCTATTTTTTATGATGCCATCGTATAGAAGACGCTAAAATAAACATGTTTTGTATGGGCAACTTTTCTCTAAACTTGATAATTACCGAGATAAATGACGGATTGTAGAATAGCGGGCGCAACAAAAATATAGGTACGACGAAGCGCGTAGCGTAGCGGAACGCGTAGGAGCGTGTTAGGTTGAACATGTAAGACCGAAAACTAACCGAAATTATTAGTGTAGGTTATTGCAACCGAAAAAAATATATTATATCTTACCAAACATTATACCACTAATACTTATATCCAATATACATATGGTTGCGCCCCTTTTGCTATACCCTGACTCAGATATTTTATTATTTTATTTTTAGATTATTTCACACAAAAAACTACTACATAATATACCCTAGTACAGTCAGCGATAATGTTTAATCTAAGCCAAGAAATATGGTTGTTGTTTTCTTGTAAGCACCGCAATTGTACTTTTGTTTTGGTTTACGTGTGTTTTGTCATTAAAATAAACTTTGTAGGTGAACACATCTTTACCTATATGTTACGTTCCATTGAGTGACAGTCCTACTTATTGGATTTATATTTTTTAAGATTTTTTTGTACTTTTTATACGCATGTGTGCCATATTTTGATGTTATTTAGTTCTCTAAAGCATTTTGTGTAATATTGTAAGATTTCACATTACAACCTCGTCGTAATTTTAGTTTAACAATAATATACATGTTTGTATTACCACAAATGTAACTCAAAAGATTTACTGAACTGAATATTTTTGCGTTATCAAGTATTTTGCTCAGAGTTTTGCAATACATGCAAAAGGACTCCCTGGTTTTTCAATAATAAACTATAAAATATTATATCATGCACTTCATTTAATGTATTCGTACATAAATATTTCGTAACTCATTGGACCAAATTCTTCCAACCTATCACAGTTATAGCTTAATATTTTGTCAACCAATATAAAATATGCAGCATTTATTGATTTTTTAGGTAGATTACAAGCCTAGGCCCTAAATTAAGTTACAATATAAGAAAAAAAATAAACTTATTATTATTTCATCATTATTTTAGAAGTGACAACACTAGGAAGAAATGCCCATCTATATACTTGGTTGCTTTGCTCCAGGACAATTTTTTTTTTCTCGGCGGGTGTTAATCTGCCGCACTTTAAGATCTTTTGTGCATCAGTGTACGGCTGCGACAGAAACGTACAGCAGCTGGTGTTAACCAGAAACCCTTTGGGATTAACTGTATCATCGAGTCTACGTACGCCGAGGCATCAATCAAACCCTTGGACTTCATCGTCGTGTGTTAACCTTCGGCTGAAACCTACAAGGGAAGTAAAAACACTACCTACCTTCGGTACCTGTTTCGCAACTGGCAACATTATTTAGTTCCGCTACTCGACGCCGTTGGCGCTACCATCATCTTCACGTCGTGTTTCGTTGGCATCCCTGTTACCGTTGACGTGACTGGCCAATCAGCGGAAAGGAGTCTGCAGCTTACTTCGGCTAACAGCGATCGACTCGCCGCGTGAATCCGTCTTATTTCTTAACAGCGGACATTTTGATTTTGTTGCGAATTTGCAAATAGTGTTTTTACTGTTTCGACAATTTATTGTTAAATTAGTGTATATATTTGTAAAAAATGGCCGAAGCCAAGTTGAAGGCCTTGCGTGGGCAATGCAAGGGAGCGATAACGCGAATTTATAACGCTGCACCGTCTGCATTGGCAGAAGGAATGGACCACTCGCTTAATCTGGTTCATAAAGAGAGACTCCTTCATGCCTTTGAGCAATACGAGAACCTATGTGCGGAAATTTATGATGACGAAGATCCCACGGAAGTGGAAAGTAAGTACATGTTTAGCCTAGCAATGTTAAATGAGGCGATCAGTAAAAAAGTCCCCTTACCCACGCAGGACGCGAAAACTAGGACTTTGCCCACGCCGAATAAATTGCCAAGTATACAAATACCACATTTTGAAGGCAAATTTGCTGATTTCAAGCCTTTTATGGCACTTTTTATGTCAATTATCGACAAGGATGCAAGTCTGTCAGGAGTACAGAAATTGTATTATTTAAAAACCTTCCTAAAAGGCCAAGCCCTTGAGCTAATTCAAAACTTGCCACTGACAGACGAGCATTACCTTGAGGCGCTGTCGTTGTTAAATGACAGATATGACAACAGTTATAAAACAATTGCATACCATGTTAATTGTCTGTTAGATTTACTTTGTGTTAACAAATGTACATCAACATCATTAAGAAACTTTGTTTCTATTGTTAAGTTAAATTTAGCTGCTCTAAAGAGTTTAGACCAGGATGTAGACAAATGGGACATGATTCTTATGCAGGTTCTCACAAAAAAATTAGATAATAACACTGTGACCGAGTTTGAGATGCAGAGGGATCATAAGACATTACCAACCATTTCAGACCTAATTGGATTCATAGAGAGGAGAGGCTTTTTCTACAGCTTTGGAAAATGTTGCCATAAAGGAGGATCCAAAGCAGCAGACAACAAAGACCATGGTATCAACATGCTGCCTCCTATGTAAGTGCCCACACAAACTCTACACTTGTCAAAAGTTAAAACTCATGTCTCTTTCAGAGCATTTGCAATTTGTGGACAGCGCAGGCTTATGCCACTGGCAAATGTCCACACTGGCAAATGCCATTTTAAATTTAGATGTTCATATTGTAAAAAAGAACACAATGCATTATTGCACAAACCCTCAGAGGTTCCCTTTGTACATAGCAATGTAAATAAGAAAACCACAATGGTTTCAAACACAAATACCACAGTTTTGCTGCCCACAGTTAGGGTAAATATAACAAAATCTGATGGCACTTTTTTAACGGCCCGTGCCTTATTAGACAGTGGAAGCCAAATGTCCTTTGTGACCAAAGAATTAGCTGAGACACTGCAATGCAGCACCTTTTGTGAGCCAACCAATGTTGTAGGTATCTCAAATAAGGAAACATCTTTGAAGACTGCTGCAATTTTGAAATTACACTCACGATTTTATCCATTTGATGTCAGTGTTAACTGTCATCTAATTGATACAATATCAACCCCCCTTCCTCAAGCAAAAATTGATCTAGCAAAGATAAAATTGCCAGGTAATATAAAATTAGCTGACGAATTGTTCAATGATCCTGGCAATATTCAGATTTTAATTGGTGCTGATATATTTTTCCAGCTGCTCCTGGCGAAGCCTGAGCGTCTCTCTGAGGGAGGACCTTTCATCACACAGACCCTGTTCGGCGATGTCATCTCCGGTAACATTCTAACGACTTCTGGCAGTGGGCCTCCGGTGGCAATGTTTTGCCAGACCTGCGATAGCAACTTGGACACAACTCTAGTTAAGTTCTGGGAGACTGAAAAGGTACCGCAAATTTATAATGAAACTAAAGCAGAGAAACAGTTGTGTGACCAAATTTTCCAAGACACTGTCCAGTTACAAAATAACCAATTCACGGTCAGTCTGCCCCTCAAAGTCCCATTGCAGGAAGTTAGTGATAGCCTCGGAGATTCATTCAGTGTAGCCTTGCAGCGCTTTTTAGAGAAAAAGTTTCAAAGAGAGAGAGAACTGTTAGAGCAATACAAAGCCTTTATTGACGAGTTTGTTAAACTTGATCAGGCTGAGTACATTAAACTTGAAAAATATGATCTTGTTAAAGATCCAGGTTATTTCATACCTCATCATGCAGTTATGAATTCTAAAAGCAAAACTACGCCTTTAAGAGTCGTCTTTGATGGCTCAATGCGTACTAAAGATAAAAAGGTTTCTCTCAATGACACATTGTTAAATGGTCCCACTGTTCAGTCAGAGTTATTTGACATATTGTTGCTTTTCAGACTGAACAAGTTTGTGTTAATTGCAGACATTCAAAAGATATTTAGGTGTGTTAACTTAGATGAAAGTTATAGAGGTTAGCAAACAATTTTATGGCGAGAAAATCCAAATGAAAACATTAAATGCTTGCAGTTAAAAACCGTTACGTATGGTTTAAAATCATCACCATTTTTGGCAACTCGGTGTTTAATTGAGTTAGCTGATCGTTTTGCAGATAAATATCCATTGGCTGCATTTGCTTTGCGACACAACATGTATGTCGATGACATCGTGGCCTGTGAAGACAATTTAGATACTTTAAATAAATTAAAGCAGGAACTTATTGAATTATTAGCTCTTGGCAGCTTCAGACTGCACAAATGGTGCTCAAATAATCGAGCCTTGCTCTCTGATATTCCAAATGAGCTCCAGCATTTTGATGAAATTGACTTGGACTCAGACAATCTCATATTAAAAACCCTTGGTTTAGTTTATGATGTCACTAAGGACGTTTTTAAAATTAAAGTGCCTGGTGTGCCCACAAAAAAGACAGCTTACACAAAACGAGAAATTACTAGCTTTGTTAGTAGGATATTCGATCCATTAGGAATCATTGGTCCCATAACTGTTTCCTGCAAGTTAATGCTTCAAAAGCTTTGGATCGCTGGCCTTGCCTGGGATGATCCTATTTCCCCTGAGTTATCAGTTGAATGGGAAGAACTTGTGTCTGGTTTGCAGAGCATTGACGCCGTTGAGCTTCCTCGTCACGTGAGTGTGTGTGATGCGAGGGCTATCCAGCTTATTGGGTTTTGTGATGGCTCAAACGCAGCCTATGGCTGTTGCATTTATCTGCGGGTTATTGGCTTAGACAATAATGTTTCTATGATGCTTTTATGCTCCAAGTCTAGGGTAAATCCTGCTAAAAAAGAACTGACCACACCCAGAGTTGAACTTAACGCGGCTTTGTTGTTAGCTCTTTTAATTTCGAGGGTTTATGATTCACTTTGTCTCAAACTCGACATAGAACAGGACAATGTAATTTTATTCTCTGATTCGCAGATTGTTCTTGCGTGGCTACAAACTGAACCCATCAGGCTAAGCAGCTATGTCGGAAATAGAGTTAAGAAAATTGCTGATCTGACCAAAGAATTTCGATGGCTTTATATCAATACAGGTTGTAACCCTGCCGACTTGATATCTAGAGGAATGCAGCCTCAATCCTTGATTGATTCTGCTCTTTGGCGGCATGGGCCTGATTACTTGCTTAATTCGACACATGAGTTTACTAACAATGGCGACAGCGCTTTGCCTGCTGGTGGAAGTTTGCCAGAATTAAAACCTTTAGGTAATAAGGCTTTACAATGTATGGTTGTGTTAACAGCTAATAATTTTTTCCAATGTTTTAATTTGGAGAAATATTCATAATTCATAATTCATTTATTGATTTGTGAGACACAAGTACATCAGGTGTAATGGTTGAAAAAATATAGCTTCTTTTGTGCTCTACCTAAATAGGCATACAAATCTTATGTCACAAGTTAAACTTTTTAAATAATTTTATAAAAATACAATTAAATACAGAATGTCAAAAATTAAAAGATTAAGTTAATATTAAAAAAACAATTTAAATAAATACAAAATTAATGTCAATGATAAAAATATACATGTCAGCGTGTCAATAATTACAAACTAAATTAATAAATATCTGATCTAAATTACAATTTATCTTCAAAGAACTCTTTCATGTCATAATAGCATTTATTAGTCAGCATGTCATATAATTTTCTTTTAAATTGAATAGTATTTAGCGATTTTAGATTATCTGGCAACTTGTTATATATTTTTGGTCCCATGACCACAATGCTTTTTTGTTTGAAGGCTGTTTTACAGGATTCAATTTTTAGTTTATGTGGATGCCGTATTGTTCTAGAGCTATTTTCATGCGCCTTTGGAAATAGCGACTCGTTTGTTTTGACAAAGACAGCAACTTCATATACATATAGACAGGTAAGTGTAAGAATTTTCAGTGCCTTAAAATATGGCTTACAGGTTTCAGTTGATTTTAACTGACACATCGCTCTCAGACATCTTTTTTGGGCTTTAAATATTGTAGTTACTTCAGTGCAATTGCCCCAAAATACAATTCCAAACCGCAATGTTGACATTACATAGACGTGGTATTCTTAAGATGCAACGAGTGCTAGCTTATTGTTTAAGATTTATAAAAACTAAAACACAAGCAGAGGTGTCAGAGTGAACATCTGACTTGTACTGAATTAAAAAATGCTTTGCATTTAATTGTTAAGAATGAGCAGGCTAGACACTTTGCCTCTGATTTAAAATGCTTGCAAATTAACAATTGCTTGTCTAAAAACAGTACATTAAGAAGTTTAAATCCGTTTATGGATAAGGATGGATTTATAAGAGTAGGTGGTAGGATACAAAATGCCATTTTGCCCTTTTTTCAGAAACATCCTGTAATTTTACCCAAGCATTCTGTGATAACAGATTTAATTATTGAACATGAACACAAATGTCTGCTTCATGGTGGCAACAAATTAGTATTGGCTAGCTTGCATAAGCGATTTTGGCTAGTTAACGGCAATAGAGAGGTAAAAAGGGTACTTCATAAATGTATTGTTTGTTTTAAATTAAAAGCCCAAGCGGCTGAACAATTGATGGGCTCGCTGCCTTACAATAGAGTTAACCAAGCTCGCCCATTTCAAAAAGTAGGTATGGACTATGCCGGTCCGTTTTTGATAAAGCAGTCTAGAATAAGAAGTGTTGTAACAACAAAAGGCTATGTCCTAATTTTTGTTTGCTTTGTTACAAAATGTATTCACATTGAGTTAGTGTCTGATATGACCACTGAATGTTTCATGGCAGCTTTCAAAAGATTTATTTCGAGGAGGAACCTTCCTTCAGACATCTATTGTGACAATGCCGCCACTTTCAAGGGTGCTAAAAACCAGTTAGAAGAGCTTTATTTGTTACAGTCTTCACCAGCTCATCAAGCTATTGTAAATGATTACTGTAGTAATTTAGGAGTAAAGTTTCATATGATCCCTAGTTACTCGCCTGTTTTTGGAGGACTATGGGAAAGCGGCGTCAAAAGCATCAAATATCACCTAAAACGAGTTGTAGGTTCAACAGTGTTAACTTATGAAGAATTCTATACAGTACTTGTTCAGATTGAGAGTATTTTGAATTCTAGACCTATTACTCAAATTACAAACGATGTAAATGATCTGTCTTACCTGACACCAGCACACTTCTTAGTTGGAGCACCATTTTACACCTATCCAGATAGCGATGTAACCAATATTCCCACGAATCGTTTGTCCTTTTGGAACTTGTGTAAACAGATTTCACAATCATTTTGGAAGGTGTGGAAGAGATTACCTAAATTTATTACAAAATAGACCTAAATGGAAGGATTCTTTACCTAATGTCAAGGAAGGTGACCTAGTTTTGTTAAAAAGTGAAGATACATCTCCCTTGTCGTGGCCCTTGGCTAGAATTGTTAGAGTAATCCCTGGTAAAGATGGGAAAGTAAGAGTAGTTGAAGTCAAAACTAACAGAGGTACTTATCTACGCTCTATTACGAAAGTTTGTATTCTTCCTATCGAGTCTTAAATAATTAAACTTATAAGCAGTTTTATCACATAGTCTATGTTACTATTGTTGTCTTCTCATTTATGTAACCAATGTGTTTGTGCTGGGCCGGGAAGATGTTCGCGACATAGATTATTTTACCATGTTTTTATTGTGGCAACCTTGTTTTACATTCTGATGTTGTCACTATTGAAATGGGAGTTCGTGCCTTGCCGCTCCCGCACGCGGTTTGTTTGATTATATAATATAGTCTAAAATATAGAAAAACTCGGTTTTAATTAATTATCAGCCCTTAAAAATACAGTCCGCTAAACTAAATGTGTGCTACACAATATAAAAACAGAAGACGATATCGTCGATTGTCTCTAATCTTTCAAAATCTAAATATACAGTCTTGTTCTTCAGCATATTCACCAAATCACAATGTAGTGAATACTGCAGAGTTGAAACGACACAATGTCTCAAAATTATCGTTCCACAGGAGACCTGACTGTAAATGCTCAGTACAAACTCTATTTCCGCGTGGTATGTAAAGATTTTGATTGGTAAGTATATGAGATCTTATAGTTTGATGAATCCGTTTTAAATTCTGTCTTATACTAGTGCAACCTGCTATAATACAGTAAGTTGAATTATGCGAAACTCGTTTGAAACCGGCTACTTCCATTGTTGGTACTTCGGCGTTGACGAGTACTTCAGGGTTTTCCAGGTCTTCCTGTGCTCCAGGGATTTGCAGCACTTCAGGGTTTTCTTCCTCAGGGTTGTCATCAACTATAAGACCGGGTACCTCGTTTGGATCAAGCTGATGTACATCTTCTATTTCAGGTGTAAGCCGTAGAGGATCATATTGCGGTTGTTCTTCTGGTTCAATATTCACGATCGGTACTATCACTTCGTGGATTGCAGCTTCTTCTCTTTCTTGAGCTCTTATGTACGATTCGTAGAACCGATCAGCACGTGTTAAACATGGTCTGCAAATTCTATCTCCCGAAGTCATCTACAAAGACATAAAAAATAGTTTATATTGGTTTAAAAAGAAGGAAGTTAATAAAATAGATCACAATTTTGAAACAATTTTTTGACCATTACTACGCTAGCAAGCGTTTTCATTTTGTCTCAGGGGGCTGGTGTATTTACAGTCAAGAGCACGTTGAGCTGATCACTTTCACCTTTGCACTACGTTCATTCCAATCACTGTAAGGTTGACAATCGTTCTTCAAGTTTATACCGTTGTCTGTACCTTATAATTGACTAAAAATTAAACATTGCTAATACTAAACTAACCTGGCGATTGCAGTTATTTTCTTGATAGAAAATTACTACACTTTGATGGGCAGTTAAATACTCTTCTGTAAGCAGATTTGAACAAATTCGCACATGTCCATTTCGGCGAGGTCCACTTACGAGACTTCGATTACAAAAAAAACATTGTCGAGATAAATCTGCCATTTTTCAAACAATAAACCAATTACTAAGTCAACAAAATGCTTTGATTGAACTTTGGAAAATGAAAAGAAAACGAAACAAATGAGGTAGGTACTTACTTTCCAAATATAAATCAATGTTGACAACGTCACTTCAGTAGTTTACCCACTCACCAAAAAGATTAATCTCAAAGAAGTTTGTAATAGGTAGGTACCTCAGTGGGTAGGTCCGTAGGTTCTTTCTTTGCCCAACTGAAGATGAAGGTACCTACCTAATTATTGGATATTGCCTACCTACTACGCTACGTCAGGAATAGTAGATTGTACAACAAGTGCATAAAACGCACCATTTTACTCGAGACGTTTATCCATCCGAGCGAGCTTGCGAGCGAGGATAGATATAAAGTCGAGTGTAAAATGGGTTTTATGGACGAGTTGTACACTCTACTTTTCACTTCGATTGCGAGGAAATGAAACAGCAACATGTAAAAATAATTATGGTTCCCGCCAATTAACTTTTTTTTCTTTTTTTTTCTGTAGGGACGTGACACCTGACTTAAGGTCGTTACATACTGCTCAGTTATAAAAACATTTTCTTTTTATAACTATGATAAGTTGTTGTTATGGCTTAAATACTATACTGATCTACTAAATTGAAAAATAAACAAATATAAAAAATAATAAATGAGACGAAATACAAATTATAAGTTTATTTCATGAAGTTTTATTGTGTACTTTGGCTGTTGGTATCTTTGCCTTGGTCTTAGAATACGAACGAAACGAAATAAAATAAAGAGGTTGTTGTATGAAGTTAAAGATGTTCGTGTGGCTGTTGCAGCGATTGCCTTGGTCTTCGACGAAGATTTTACTTTATGCTCTAGAGCATAAAAAGCGACTTTATGTCGCCTACGCACGACATAAAGACGAACTTTTAGAGCATGAGAAGTGAAAATGGTATTTATGTTAAAAACATGGTTGAACATGGTTTTACACACAGCAGCGGTTTAAGTTTCTAGCGATATGTACCTATCTACATTATTTATAGGTACCTACCTACCACCTAAACCTATCTATATTAATTAAACTGTAGGTTTTATATTGACATGTTTTGAATTTTAATCGAATTGAACGAATTGGATGCATGAATAATACTATGATTTCATGTATATATGTATACATAAGTAGGTAGGTACCTACTAGACATAGCTACCCAGACTTTAAAAAACATCAAAGTAGGTTTGAATCCCCGAGAAAACTCATATCAAGTGACAAATTCAGTGATGAAACTCAGTTAGTGGAAATTCCATACAAACTTCAAAGCTCAATAACTCCTAAACGTGCCACTTTAGGACATGGTGACTTTAATAATTTCTTGTTTACTTTTTTGTGCTCTATCGATCTAGCTAGGTTTCATCGTGCTCCACGACATTGAAAAAAATAAAGAGGGCGCCACTGAGACTATGCCACTAATCTTCGTGGCTCTTACGTACCTACCATTAACTAATCATGAAGGAGAAAATCGTGATGAAAGCACTAACCTAACGACCCGAGAGCCTGAAGTGTCTTAGGTCATACGCAATCCTTAAAATCAAAAGCTCAAAATCGCCCATCCGCCTCGGTAGGTCAGGAGCCTAATAAATTATGCGCACCAAAAAATGAGCCACGCAGCGCTGTGGCCTGGCCACGCTAGGTAATCTCTATTATGTCTATAGAAAGGCGGGAGCGCAGCACACACACAGCCTCATTCCGTTCCGCGTTGGTACACGCCGCAAAACGCACACATAGGCGAAAATCGTGAGTTATCAAATGGTTTTCAAACAGGTCGCCAATGCGCCCGCGCCGCGTTGCGACGATTTCATTCAACTTGTGGCTTGCTTGTGTATGACCTGCACGCACGTCGCTCAAGACTATTTGATGATGGGACGAATATATTGTTTGTGTTGTGGTTGCCTCAACAACAGCGAGAAGAAAACATTATTCGATGCACCCCAAGAAAAAGAAATGTAAACACCGTACCTAGATAGTAGGTTTATAACGTAGGTAATCTGCAGGCTATTTCTTTCGAGGTGCCTAAGAGTTACAAAGGGAAAACATGTTACTCTATATTTCTCTAATAACACGCTTTTTAGTGAGTTAGCAGCCAGTTCTGAAACTCCGGTTCTGTAGACGGCCGAAGGGGTTACATACAACGTCACGACAAGCCAATTCCCTATTACGACTGTCAATTTCATGGTATAAATTTACCGCAAACTAGACAAAAAAGCAGTTTTGTGGAAGAAAAAGGGAAAATATTAGTGTAACAAATTGATTTTTTTAACTTTGACGCGTGTACCTATAAATAAAAATACTTTGCAAATCGAAACCTAGACCTAGGTTCCGGAAGTCAGACATTCTTCAGGCAAAGTAACAAATCTGTCATTACCGCAATTAGCTACTATTACTTGCTACTACTCAGTAACTAACGTTTGTTTAATTTGTTTGTATGATCGAGCTTCTAGCTCTTGGAAAGTTTCAATCCGAAAATCGCAAAATATTTAAGAAAATGTTCCTAGTCACTACCGCTGCAGTCACTACCACACCATGATTTAAGATTTTAAGTACCTGCCAGTTTTCATTGGGAATTCGTTGTGCAGTTGCTAGCAGACTAAATTTTGTTTTGCGAGGTACTCGAACCGTTACGTCATCCGCAATCTTGATTTTAAGGGTTATTTTTTTTTCTTGAATAACTCGCTTATTTGCAGTTTCACACGAAAAATGATAATTACAGAAGTAATTTGCAATTAAATTTCCTAGAATTTTGGTTTCATAAATTTTTTCTAGGATCAATACTTTCCGATTTATACCACAAAAGAGGAGGTGAATTTTTGTTTAACAACTCGTTTATTTTCAATTTTACATGAAAAATTGTTTTGAGCAAAGTTGTTAAAAATTAAATTTTCTACAATTTTGGTTCTTATGCTTTTTTTCGTCAAGATTCAAATTCAAATTCAAATATTTTTATTCATTGTAAAAACAGAATGTTTACTTAATGAACGTCAAAGTTGTTAGTCAGATCGATACTTTTCGATTTACACCCGAAAAGAGGAATCTTATCATTGCATTATCACGTTTATTGTCAATTTTAAGCGAAGCATGGTTATAAACAAAGTTGTTTTAAATCAAATTCCTTACAGTTTTGGTTCTTATAATTTTTTTGGTATGATCGATGTTTGTATTATTTTTACCCGAAAAGAGGGGGGTGAAATCTTATCATTGCATTATCACGTTTATTGTCATTGTTACGCGAAGCATCATTACAAAGTTGTTTAAAATCAAATTTATTACAATTTTGGTTCTTATAAAATTTTTTGGAAGGATCGATGGGTAAAATCTTATCATTGCATTCACGTTTTTTTTCAATCATACACGAAAAAAACCGGCCAAGTGCGAGTCGGACTCGCGCACCGAGGGTTCCGTACAAACCTGCAATGTCAACAACATTTTTTCACGGGTTAAAGGCAATTAGATCTAAGTATTTGATATGAATTTCAACTTGATAGCTCTACGCGTTCATGAGGAAAAAAGTAATAAGTTTATATTTATTAAAAAATATATATTTTGTAATGTAACTAAAAATTTAAGGTTTTCGGAATTTTTCCTTTATGTGTGCTATAAAACGTTGCTTCATGCCAAATTTCAAGATTCTAGGTCGACTGGAAGTACCCTTTAAGTTTTGATTCCCTTGCGAGTACTTGCGAGTTTCAAAATATGCAGCTTAAATTGCTGTTTCTTTTGATTGCGTTGACATAGAAGTTAGATTTTGTTACAGCTTAAAGGTATTATAGACCTGAGTATTTGGTATGAATTTCAATTTAATACCTCTACGCGTTTATGAGGAAATGGGTAGTAAGTTTAAAATTATTAAAAAAATATATATTATGTGATGTAACTAAAAATTTATGGTTTTCGTAATTTTTTCTTTATCTATGCTATAAGACGTTGCTTCGTACCAAATTTCAAGATTCTGAGTTCACGGGAAGCACCCTGTAGGTTTTGATTCCCTTGCAAGTGTCGAAAATTTGCGGCATAAACGGCTGTATCTTTTGATTGCGTTGGCTTAGAAGTTTGATTTTTTCACAGCTTCAAGGGACAGTAGACCTGAGTAATTGATATAAATTTCAGCTTCATACCTCCACGCGTTCCTGAGAAAAAGGGTCTTGACAGACGGACGGACGGACGGACAGACGGACAACAAAGTGATCCTATAAGGGTTCCGTTTTTTCCTTTTGAGGTACGGAACCCTAAAAATGTTGCAACCAAAGTTGTTTGAGATTAAATTTCTTACAATTTTGGTCGGCCTAAGATAAGAAACAAAATTAAAAACTTTGTTTATGACAATTTTCCATGTAAAATTAAAAATAAAGAGTTGTTAATCAAATAAAAATTGGGTATTTGACAAAATATCAAATGAGTTACTTTTGAAACGGAATTTTGTATGAAAATACTGGCTTATGACGTCACATTTCAGAGCACTCTTTTTATGTTTAATCTATTTAAAAATTGTAAAAGAGATACATTTTCCGAGATATTTTGTAATATTTGTTTTAATCGAGCATATGAAATAATTTATTGTTGATCGTGTCAAATACCGATTTCACACCCTCTTTTGAGGTATAAATCGGAAAACATCGATCCTAGGAAAAATATAACCAAAATTGTAGGAAATGTAATTCTTAACAACTTTTGTTATTATCATTTTTCGTGTGAAATTGAAAATAAACGAGTTAGTCACTAACCCTCAAAATCAAGATGGCTGACGACACAACGGATCTAATACCACACAAAACAAAATTTAGACTGCCATTGAGTTAAGCCTTAAAACTGAATGATCAACGCAGCAAATATGTAGTCACTACCACAATCATTTTGTCACTACCGCTTTACATTTCCTTAAATATCTCCTAAACTAGTATGACGTAAGGTTACACCTAACTAAAGTTGTTTGTTATGACCGTAGGTAGCCATTTTAGGCAAGAATAAACAAATACCTGAGCTTTTATTTCATTTGTCAAAATTCATTGATTTCGAATAAAAGCCTGCAGGTTATCTACATAGTGGTAGAAATAAATAGTTATCAACGGTAAATTACAAAGAAAAAAAAAACTGAGAATATGATTTAATTGATATTTTATATTCAATCATAAAACTCAATTCAGTGGGCTCTCTATATAAGTGGTTACAATACAATTCTTTCGTCAATCGTGAATGAATGCTGTAAGTATGTTGGTAGATAGTGAATTTAAATTGAGTTACTCGCTAAGTACTCGGCAGGTTTTAGATTCTATTAGGTCTTTTAAATAGTTCTTATTCGAGTGAGGGTGACCAAGCCACCGCTGTTTTTGACCAGTTTAAAAAAAGGAGGAGGTTATGAATTAGACGCTCATTTTTTTTACCTGCTGACATGACATATTGTATCTATTTGCATCTTATTCGTCTACTTTTTTTTCAGTGTAAACATTTTTCGTCGTTTTGATGCTCCTGGCTGGCTGAAGAGGTTCCTCCACGGTCGACTCTTCGAGTCGTGAAGACTCTTTTGCAGGAAATGATGCTTTGATGGTCGAAACATCACCAGCACCATCGTCATCGTCGTTGAATAGAATGTAAACTCTGGCGACGTTGTTGCATGTTTGCTCACTACAATGCAGGCATATAACAGAGCAACAAATGTTTCGTTTTTTCGATCGATATCTCAATAACAATGAACGATAGGAGAAAAATGTAAAGGACGGAAAAGGCAAGAAATAAGTATTGCATCATAAATTTTCGGATCTCATCGGAGAACCCAGTTATTACAACAAAAAAAAAATTAATTTAACTCTTTTGCAAGATGGCGGAAAGTCCACATAGGAAATCTTGGTCGACAATTTTGAAGTCAAGCTTTTCTAGAACCATGCAATGTAGCCTTCTCGGTCCACATACATTTCGGGATAATAGGAGATAATTTAGCAATTCAAACAATTATACAATAACAAACAAAAACCACAAATATACAACATGTTAGAAACTCAATAAAAAATCGTTCCAAGTTGAAAAGTGCCGTTGAAAACGTAATTGAAATTAATAATTAATGAAAATTAAAATTACCTTTGGATTCACCCATCCTTAGCCCACAGCAGCGTTGCCAGATACACTGTAATTACAGCAGATCTACTGTATTTTCACACCATCTACTGTTTACTGTAATAACAAAATTACAGTGTATGTAGAACACTGTAATTTTTCAAGAGCAAAAAATTGAGTTTCTTTAATGTAAACTGAGACGCAACTTATGGGAAAAAAAAGAAAATTACGGAACGCAACCGAAACAGTAACGCTCACGATCCACCTCCTCTCACACAACCCTTGTTCTTATTGGAAAAATATTTAGCCGGCATGAGTACCGGCACCGCTCCGTGGAATTCCCCGTGACAGACTAGAAACACTTCGTAGTATTAACCGCCCAAATTATATCAACCGTGTGCTAAGTAAGTTTTCAATCCTATAACAAAATTTTAATTAGCAGTATAAATTTAATGTTTCGTTCGTTTCGCGCGCAAAGAACACAAAGCATTACAACTTTACTGTATTTGGCTTCTTTTGTTGTGAAATTGAAAAATTAAAATGCCTAATTCTTCTAGTGATGACAGTGATAAAAATAACCAAAGTGGACCATCGACTCCTAAAAAACCAAAAAAGCTACATTACAAACAAAACTTTAGAGATGAATGGTTAAAAGATAATAGTTTCAAAACTTGGCTGCAACGTGACCCGAAAGATCCTTACCGTGCAGTTTGCGTTCTATGTGATGCAAAAATTATAGCTGACAGAGTGGCGACAAAGAGGCATGGTGAAGGCGCTAAGCATGTAAAAAAAAAACTACAGCAATTGCGCCAGCACAAACATCAATTGCCACTGCATTTGAAAAGTTTAGGCAGTCCGATGATGATAAATGCAAAGCATCAAAGATTAAGTTGGCCGCTTTTGTAGCAGAACACAAAATTTCTGTTATCAAAAATCTGCTGTAAAATACACTGTATTTTTTTCTTACATTTTATTTACTGTATTTTTGTTAGTAACACTGTTATTTTGATCATGAAACACGGTAATTTCAATTTCCTCATCTGGCAACACTGGCCCACAGTCATACATAGCAAAGGACAAGATAAAAGTACCAAATACCGCCGACACCGCCGTGCGTGCATGCAACGACTATGAACGTTGATGAAGCGAAAGAGATACTATGTCAGAATCGTGGCAAGTGATAGTCCCTGGTCCCTGCCTACCCCTTTGGGATACAGGCGTGAGTTTACGTTATGTTTAAAAAGTGACATTTAGAATTTTTGTATGTAAATGTATTTTTTCCAAAATCTGTGTGCACATGTACATCATTTTAATAATTAGGAGGTCTAGTAACAATAGTACATTATGATACAAGTGTGGTATGTTGGTCATTACACTCGAGTCGGTTTTTAAGCCTGAGCCGAAGGCGAAGGCTTAATGGAGACGAGAAGTGTAATGTAATGACCAATGCTCACGTGTTTCATACGACGTTTTTCAACACACTTGCGAGGAAAAGTAAATAAAAGTTCACATTTATTTAAACTTAACAAACAGAAACCCATTTAAAAGATGGCGGCCGTAATTTTATTTTTTCGCGCGCTCAGCGCTGCATGCGCGCGCAAGTCTGAGATAAGGGCACCGGCAAAGTAGCTAATCAGCCACATATTTATAAATTTTGAAATTGGGTATTTATCGGTAAAAATACACCGTCAAAATATAAATACCAACAAGCTAACAAGCAGTTTCATGAAATTCTTTAATTATTTATCACATTTTGAATTGAATTTTATATTTACGCAAATAACTACGTAGCTGTTTTCGAAACATTAATACTTCTTGCTAATATTTAAAAAGATATGTAAGTAATGAAAAGGCACTAGTGCGATAATGTAATGTAAAAGGCACGGCATGGGTAATATTCTGCATTATCAGTGTAAATACGCTGTAATAAGACCTACTTTACGAGCAGGGCTCTTGGACGTTTCAATCGCTCAACGGAGGGGCGCAGTCTGGCTAAGCGCATGTGGCGGGAAGGAGCCAATGTACTCAACAGCCTCTCGTCAGATTACGCCTGGAAAGAGCCGGGGAGGTTGGCGTATGGTGAGCACAAATTACTTCATAAAGTTTTTTCTCATAAAGATTGAAAGCAGTGACTAACAAAAAACTTTGGCTTTTGCTTCTACGTAATGTTATGATTTATAAAGCGTCCAGTGGCACTATCACATTCAATAGATGAGTATCACTAGGGATCACTCGGACGCTTCAGTGCCTGGGACATTGTTTGTCATGAAGAAACCCGCGGCTTGGTTGGCTTGCCTTTACTGTGGGGTAGGCCGACTAAACTGTCAGGATGGTATAGGTGCTGGGCAAGCCTACTCCATCTGAAACCAACAAAAAGCCTGTGATAATCCATTGAAATTGAAACTAATTAATACTCCTTGCTAATACTTTCCTTAAGAAATTGCAAAAAGTGTCTGTACAATCTCTATCAAGTTAAAAGTGATTTTAAGGACCCATGGCCGTGGACCTAAGGCAAAAAACCTAGGACTAGACAGCATTAGTGGCCGTTTTTGGCATAAATGCTATCTAGTCCTACGTTCGTGATTCTAGGTTCTTTGTTGTGGGTCCTAAAAGTCACTGTTAACATGATTGAGAGAGCGCACAATTTTTGCAAATTCAATCTGTAAAAAAGATATGATTGTTTTTCCTCGGTGGTGCTAGTATTACCTCCTGGAGCCCCTTAGTATATGTTATTGGTGTCTATGAGAAGATATTTCCAAATACAAATATAATTTATTTCAGAGAGCTTAATACAGGCAACAGTGTGTGTGGTTAATTATGAACATAAATAAAAAACCGGCCAAGTGCGAGTCGGACTCGCGCACCGAGGGTTCCGTACAAACCTGCAATGTCAACAACATTTTTTCACGGGATAAAGGCAATTAGATCTAAGTATTTGATATGAATTTCAACTTGATAGCTCTACGCGTTCATGAGGAAAAAAGTAATAAGTTTATATTTATTAAAAAATATATATTTTGTAATGTAACTAAAAATTTAAGGTTTTCGGAATTTTTCCTTTATGTGTGCTATAAAACGTTGCTTCATGCCAAATTTCAAGATTCTAGGTCGACTGGAAGTACCCTTTAGGTTTTGATTCCCTTGCGAGTACTTGCGAGTTTCAAAATATGCAGCTTAAATTGCTGTTTCTTTTGATTGCGTTGACATAGAAGTTAGATTTTGTTACAGCTTAAAGGTATTATAGACCTGAGTATTTGGTATGAATTTCAATTTAATACCTCTACGCGTTTATGAGGAAATGGGTAGTAAGTTTAAAATTATTAAAAAAAATATCTTATGTGATGTAACTAAAAATTTATGGTTTTCGTAATTTTTCCTTTATCTATGCTATAAGACGTTGCTTCGTACCAAATTTCAAGATTCTGAATTCACGGGAAGCACCCTGTAGGTTTTGATTCCCTTGCAAGTGTCGAAAATTTGCGGCATAAACGGCTGTATCTTTTGATTGCGTTGGCTTAGAAGTTTGATTTTTTCACAGCTTCAAGGGACAGTAGACCTGAGTAATTGATATAAATTTCAGCTTCATACCTCCACGCGTTCCTGAGAAAAAGGGTCTTGACAGACGGACGGACGGACGGACAGACGGACAACAAAGTGATCCTATAAGGGTTCCGTTTT
The DNA here is from genome assembly GCA_947310995.1 of Yponomeuta cagnagella. NCBI lineage: Eukaryota > Metazoa > Arthropoda > Insecta > Lepidoptera > Yponomeutidae > Yponomeuta > Yponomeuta cagnagella. Next base: position 408,658 of record OX371295.1, on the reverse strand, counting down.
TTCCTTTTGAGGTACGGAACCCTAAAAACCGGCCAAGTGCGAGTCGGACTCGCGCACCGAGGGTTCCGTACAAACCTGCAATGTCAACAACATTTTTTCACGGGTTAAAGGCAATTAGATCTAAGTATTTGATATGAATTTCAACTTGATAGCTCTACGCGTTCATGAGGAAAAAAGTAATAAGTTTATATTTATTAAAAAATATATATTTTGTAATGTAACTAAAAATTTAAGGTTTTCGGAATTTTTCCTTTATGTGTGCTATAAAACGTTGCTTCATGCCAAATTTCAAGATTCTAGGTCGACTGGAAGTACCCTTTAGGTTTTGATTCCCTTGCGAGTACTTGCGAGTTTCAAAATATGCAGCTTAAATTGCTGTTTCTTTTGATTGCGTTGACATAGAAGTTAGATTTTGTTACAGCTTAAAGGTATTATAGACCTGAGTATTTGGTATGAATTTCAATTTAATACCTCTACGCGTTTATGAGGAAATGGGTAGTAAGTTTAAAATTATAAAAAAAAAATATATTATGTGATGTAACTAAAAATTTATGGTTTTCGTAATTTTTCCTTTATCTATGCTATAAGACGTTGCTTCGTACCAAATTTCAAGATTCTGAGTTCACGGGAAGCACCCTGTAGGTTTTGATTCCCTTGCAAGTGTCGAAAATTTGCGGCATAAACGGCTGTATCTTTTGATTGCGTTGGCTTAGAAGTTTGATTTTTTCACAGCTTCAAGGGACAGTAGACCTGAGTAATTGATATAAATTTCAGCTTCATACCTCCACGCGTTCCTGAGAAAAAGGGTCTTGACAGACGGACGGACGGACGGACAGACGGACAACAAAGTGATCCTATAAGGGTTCCGTTTTTTCCTTTTGAGGTACGGAACCCTAAAAATAACAAAGGTTATGTACTTATTGAAGTTACTTATTGGAGCTATGAGTAAGAGTATATTCATACATAGCCAAACACATTACCATGCTTTTAGGCTCCGCCACAGATGAGTAATTAAAAACAACAATAAACATTTTCACACCTCCTGCTCGACAATGCCTTATTACGTACCGTCAAATATCATCGTAAAGCATGGCCTTGTCTCTCGAGGGCAATAATAATGAAGAATTTCCCTAGGGAATAAAGTGATTTGAATTTAGAATGTCAAAATTCGCATGAAAACTATGGAGAAGCCCCGCATTGCAATTCGAAATTCGAATTGTTGTTCGAAACTCACCTCTTTTTTTCTTTTTTTTCTGAAATACTGTGTCCTGTGACCGCGCGAAACACCAACAAAAAAAAGAAAAAAAGGCGCGAATTGCAAATACGAATTTAAAAGTTATATTCAATTTAAGTTGCTAAGCCGTAAAAGAGTGTGGACTTTATATTTAATTTCAGGTTTTAATACATATTTTCAACTTATGCAGCCCTGTCTTTTTATTGTCTCCCAGATGGTGTGAAAAGTAGAGTATTCACCTCTGGAATAAAACATGTCTTAGTCTCGGGCGGTATGAACCCCTCGCTTCACTCAGGACTCTACATAACTCCCTCGCTTCGCTCAGGAGTTAAAATTTAACTCCCTCGCTGCGCTCGCGAGTTAACTCGGAGTCCTTCGCTCCGCTCAGGGTTCAATATGCCGCCCATGACATAATACATGGTTTTATTCCCTTAGTACATAATCTACTATTAAGTACTTATATGCATTTATTATTCCTATTTCAGAGACCAAAGAGAGCAATCACCCCTTCAAGGCGCGCTGTCCGCTCCGCCGACGCAGCGACGTCGTCGACGACATACAGAAGGTAATTAATAATGTTATTTATGCAGGGTGTGTCAAAATTCATATAATATATATACACTAAAACTAGGGGGTTGTACTTGTGAATACGAATAATTTACTGTGAGTTACTTTAGTGTGGACCATTTATATGGGGACTTTGTTACACCCAATAAAATAATTAATCGCATTTACACTTTTTTTCACAGAATCACTCCTGCCACCCACGGCCTTGGAAAATGCAGATGCACGGCTCGCTGAGCTAGAGCGTGCAAATGCGGAGGCGACCATAGAGCATGCGCAAGCCACAAATACGCTAGCGGCTGCCATCCAACAGCTTGCTGCTGCTACTGGTGAGGGGTCCCTGCATCAAGCCCGACCCATCAGCCAATTTGCTGAGGCGTCTTCGGAGCAAGCACGAGTCAGCAGTCCACTAGCTGTTGCCATTGAGTCGGTTACAGGGACTCAGCGAGCTGTCTTCAGAAGAAGGGACGGGGCATCATCTGCAAATGTTTTAATTATTAATTTGATAATTGATAATTTCATACATGACCGTGATTTAATTTTATAATTGACTTATTGTTAATACTCTTTTATTAAAATAAAATGTTTAAGATTCAATAGGTTTTTTAATTATTAAAGTTACTTGATATTTATCATTTTTGAGACCTCTTTCTTCAACTGAAAGGTCTTAACCAATTCGGCGTCTGGTATCGAAAATGGGGTTCACCGACTTCCTAAGTAGGGCTCGAGCCCTACGTCTCTCAACTTTCTTCGCGGCTACGATCCCCCCAAAATGCCAGCTGGAGATACGCCAGCGCATTTCGCCACGGACAGTCGTAAAAGGTCTTAACATGACGAAAGAGAAGAAAATGTATGTTCACTTTTGAACAATCACCTAACAACTACACCCTAAAAAGGTGTATTTGTTTAATGGCGCTTCAATTGTAACAAATCAGTGTTTCGATTATTTTAAAGAGTCCGTCGAAACGTCAAATAAGGACTAGACTACCGTTATAATGTCAATGATGTTACCATAGATAAGTTAATAAGGATGAGACTTCCTATTTGTACAATGGGACGTCAGTGATAGCTCCAGTGACACGCCATCGAGAGGTGTTTGTGTACGCGACTAGAAATAGTGTCAAAAAACAGCAGTGATTGTTACACTTGCGTTCTATTAAAAAATGATACTTGAGCCCCTATCATTAAAGTGCTTTCAACCTGCCTAAGCAATTAAATAGTATTTTGTTTTGTTTTCAGTGCAGAAATTTTCTTAGCTGTAAGTACCTAAAAATTTGGTAAAATTAACTTTTTTTTTCCTTAACTGTTGATGCACGGGAGTTCTACTCTAACAATTTAAATTATTTGTATCAGTTTTTGTAATACCTAAGCCTGGAGACGTCCGAAAAATGGCTCCCATAATATACTGTGCGCTTGGATAGAAAGGAACGCGCGAACTTGTTTGTGTTATTTACGAGTATTATTGTCTGTAAGTACTTTCGTTGCTTGCTCCGGGTGATTCCCCGCCACGTTCAGTGCGGCAACGCCGCCTGACAAGTTCGTCCGCCGCCACGCCACGCCCTCCCGGTAGAGCGGAGCGGCAACAGCGCAATAACTTTATGAATAACGTTATTACACTGTTAATGATTTAGTTATGATTTCGTTATGTTTCTCGTAGAGTTTTGTTATCATAACGATATAATAGCGCTAAAATAACAAAACGAAATGATTTAAACGTTACATAACACTTAATAGCGCTATATTTTATAACGTTAAAGCCCTCAGCTCTCATAATCTTCGGGTCACAGGGCAACCCTGCCGCCTTCACCACCCGACCGTGACGGGCGACCAAATCAGGTCGCGACGCTACACGGACAGGCGGCTCTAGCTACAGCCCCCCTCAAGCATGAGTTCTCATCATCGGGCAGAAACGAATTGAGAGTGCGAATATTTATGCTACGTTCGGAAAACACTTTACTGGCGCGATGCAGGGTCGGCCCTGTGATTGGTCGTTGGAACTTGCAGTTCTCCTGTTCCATTTCCGAACTTCAATCAATCACCCTATGTTCGTACACTGCTCGACAATGGCCTCTTCCAAGGCCAATTGTTTCTGTCCTCGGCTATCCTCATCCTGCCGCTGCCAGCAATCTGCCACCGATCGTTGGTCCAGCAAGCTGATAACGTCCTACGCTGCGTTTGCCAGCTTGTGGTCTCCTTCGAGTTAACCGGCGTAATTGAGGCAAAATGCAACTTCTTAAGCCCAATACGAAATTTATATGTATGTGAATGGTATGTGTTAGCATGTATTACGTACAGGCAGCGACATCTGGTCGAAGCGAATTACATCACTTGCAGCAACGAGTAACCCACTTTGCAGTTAGGTTTTTACATCGGAATGATATCGCTGTACCTACCTACATGATTATATATTCTTTTTATATTTCATCGATGCTTGCACTTGCCCATTAGCTCAGTTGGGAGAGCGCTGGCACGGTGAGCCAGAGGTCGCGGGTTCAAGTCGCGGCATGGGTGGAATTTTTAGCCTCTAAATTGGTTTTTATCACTGACAGTACCAAATAGACCACCTCAGTGATTATTACCTGCTTTGCTATGTTTGGAAATCCATGGAGGAGGCCTATGTCCAGCAGTGGACTTCTTGTGGCTGAATGATGATGATGATGATTGCTATGTTTGGAGACAAGTAAACATTTTCTATTTCTATTCTCATATTCTACGTAAGCGGTGGTAGCCTAGTGGGTAGAACATTGGACTCGGAAGCGCGAGACCCAGGTTCGATTCTCAGTGCGGGCATGTACCTATGACTTTGTTTTCTAAGTTATGTGCATTTGTGAAGTTATAGTAGCAATACCACTCGCCAACCGTGAATAAAAACATCGTGAGGAAACCCGAGTGTCTGAGCTATTTACATACCTCAGCGCTTGAAATCGCCAATCCGCGGTGGGAACGCGTGGTTATTAACCTCATACTATCTCCCTCAGAGAATGCGTGTGCCCTACAGTGGGACGTATATAGGCTGCTTATCTATTTCTATTCTCAGGTGCTGTCCTCGAAGACCCTGGAAGTAGGCACCATCAGCTTCCCCGCTGCAGCAGGCCTGGACGCTGGCGACACCGTTTATGTCACTCCTGCGCAGCTGGCCAAGTTAGTGACTTATATGTGAATCGCTCGTAGCCCCGACTGCCTGAAGCAACACAGGGCGCGTTCAGTGCATGGATGGGTCGCCGTCTATGCCTAACGCTAGTGGCATTTTTCCGAGCGGTTCCGTGCTTCGCAAGGCACGTTAAGCTGTTGATGCCGGCTGCCGTCGATAGATGGCAGTCGTTAAGCCAAGTCAGAGGCCTTAGGGCGGCTTGACAACTTCTGACAGTAGACGAGCTACTAGTCTACAAGCCTCTACCAATCCGGACTTGGCCCCCGTGGTGGAGTATGGCCTATACCTTCCTCAGGGAAGAGACCCGTGCCCCTCGGTGGGGACATAATGGGTTGATGATGATGATGATGTGTGTAATCTGTAGTCGATGCCCAGTTTCTAACCAGCAAATTATACTTCTACTATAGCTACATGCATAATGAATGAAGCATACTTCTAATAATTATTTAAATTATTTCTAACTTTTTAGTGCTGTAGTGTCTCGAAGTTAATGTTAATACTTTTAAATTAAAGCTTAAATCCATATTGATTGAGAAGTGTTATTACTCTATTGTTGAATATTTAAATGACAAGGAATTCTGCAGATAACTTTACAGAGCCACTGAGCCACTTTCTATAACATGTATGATAAACTTCAATTGAGACTTTTGAATTTGTTAAAGACATTAATTTGATCAACTATTAGAATTGCATGTTAGACTATAAGTAATGAAAATATTTGTATGCTTTTTTTAGCAGAATGTAGAGTACATAAATGTATTTACCAACTTATATATCCACCTACATTCCACAAATAAATGATTTTGTATTTGTATTTTTTGTATTTTGAAGTAGGTTTGAATTTTTTATTTAAATTTTTTATCTGTGTCTCGTGTAGCTAAGATATTTTTGGTCTCCCAGGTCTAGTATTCGCACTCTGGAGCCCGACTTACTTGATCTGTACAAACGTCCTGATTCTGGGTGTATTTCCATGTTTGTGACGTCCTTGCCTCGTTGCCATAGCACAAGGTATTATAGCTTGGGACCAGGCAGGACAAGTGATTGTGTTGCGTGGAAGTTATTAAAAACCTATTTAGATGCTAAAAATTCCACCCATGCCGGGACATGAACCCGCGACCTCTGGCCAGCGCTCTCCTCAGCACGGATTAGTGCAACAAAAAGAATATAATCATGTAGGTACAGCGATATCTTTCCGATGTAAAAACCTAACGGCAAAGTGGGTTACTCGGGGTTGCAAGTGATGTAAATTGCTTCGGCCAGATGTCGCTGCCTGTACGTAATACAGAGAGGTTTGTAATTAGCTCAGTTGGAAGAGCGCCTGCACGGTTAGCCGGAGGTCGCGGCTTCACGTCCCTTTAAATAGGTTTTTAAAATTGTCCTCAGCACGGATTAGTGCAACAAAAAGAATATTATTAATATTATCAAGTTGTTTCCTTCCCCAGGTTGAAGGAGTTGGTCTCCGAACTGCAATCGGACGATGTGAAATTGCGCCTCGCACCGCTAGACCAGACCGTCTGCGCCGCGTAGGCTATAGTTCGTTGCCGGCGGGCCGCTACACACCTCGTAGACTATACTACGTGAAGGAAATTAACCCCTCCTCCGGTTTCCCGTACGCTCACAATCTCTTAATTGGTTATCAACAAAAGAAAGTCGCCTCTCAGCTGTTAATTGTAGATTAATTAACGTTAACGTGTAAGACTGTATCCTACCAAAACATAAATGCAAAAAAATGGCGAACTTCTCGTCGCAAAAAAATGGCGAACTTCTCGTCTCAAAAAAATACTTGATATGTAGGAACTCGCCAAGTTTCTTGCCTTCGCGGAATTAGCAGTGTTTTCATAAACACGGAAAAATAGGGACTTTAAATTGGCATTTTTTTTGAGGAAGTTGAATGGTTTTATTATGCAAACAGGCCAAGTATGATCTGTAATTTTAAAAGTCTACAATATTTTTCCGTGTGGCACCGGATTAAGAATAGCGTCATTCCATTCCCTTCCGTGGATGTCGTAGAAGGCGACTAAAGAAATCAATTACCAGGAGACGGGCAGCAGCGTCTTCCCGAGATTCCAACCGCATACTGCGATCGCCAACCCGCCTGCCGAGCGTGGCGATTATGGCAAAACCCCTCATGGTTACGAAAACATTTGAAATTGAAATTGAAAATTGAACTCGGCGAGTTCCTAGAATACCATGTATTTTATTCAGACCAGAAGTTGGCCAGTTCCTTCACATTTATGTTTTGATGGGATTTCATCATTCATGGCTTTTGTGAAAAAGTTAGTCTTTAAAATGGGCAGTAGACATTAAAGGATTTCGTGTAGACTGTATGTAACAGGGCGACCGTCTATATGACAGAACCGATGGTAAATCTTGGACCAACTGACAGATTTCGACAGTGTATTTACAGATCGTTAGCGTACTAGAAACCGGGGGTATGACACAATTAAGTATAATATTTATAGACAACTTAGCTGAATAATTATTCTAAAAAAATCTCTAAAACATAGTTTTGATTATTCTATCATTTAGGTCATGAAAATTAGCAATATTGTATTATGCATTGCAAATGCTTCGTTGAAATTATGTTTGCAGTAAGTATTTAAGTAAATAAAGGTTCACGCACGCTGTCTCAACTTAAAAAGACCATAATCTGTTTATAGGGTTTATTAAATGTTTAGCAAAATTGCGTATGTAATTACGGCGGTTTTATGAAATAAAGTGCTTATTTATTGTAAAGAACTTATTTATTTATTTACCCTATATCCTTATTATACTATGTATGTCACATTGTGTTTGTTGGTCCTCCTATCACTCAAAAACGCGTCTCGATGTTTGATTGTCGGAGCGGTGATAGCCTAATGGGTGGAACATTACTCGGAACGAGAGACCCAGGTTCGACTCCCCAGTGAGGGCATGTACTTACCCATGAGCATTGAATTTTAAAATTCAATGCCATGAGTTTCTAAGTTATGTACATTTGTGAAGTTATAGTAGCAATACCACTCGCTAACGGTGTGAAGGAAAACATCGTGAGGAAACCTGAATGTCTGAGATATTCAAATCCGCGGTGGGCAGGCGTGATGATTAAGCCCATACTCTCTCCTGAGAGAAGGCCTGTGCCCTACAGTGGGTCGCATATAGGCTGCCTATGAAGTGTAGGTACCTACCTAACCTAGTGCCATTGAATTTTAAGCAGGGATAGAAGATCATTCAATAGTTTTTTTTGGCGACTGGCGCTGACGTCGCTTGTTGGTAAGATTTGTAACTATCTTATTTTATTTTTTGAAAAATAAGGAATTTGTACCACTTTTCCCCGATAGTTGTATTTTTCTTCAAATAAAAGTAACAAAACCTAACGATTTAATCCATTAATGAATGAAATCGAAATTATCATTAAACAATTAAATTATACTGAAACATTTTTCGTAAACCAGTCAGCTACCACACTGTCTACGCGCAACGCGTGACAGCACTATAAAACACAACATCACTAGCGCAAGGCGCCATCTTGTTCTACAATTCCTTTTTTCCCCTGTAACAAAATTACACAAGCTGCCACGAGGCACTAAACGATTATCTATTTTTATTTCACCTATCTACCTATGTAAAAACGTGTGGATTAATCTCAATCCCCGACATTTGGCGACCGTTTGGATAAGAAAGACCTGCAATCCCGGCCCGGAACTATACCTCAAGCTGCACGTCTACAACTACAATACAACAAGGCTTCTTCGTTGATGTGGATCAACCTATCTTGTGGAAGGAGCCTCCGTGTATGCTGCCCGGCCGATTACAAGCTAAGTCCTAAGAAGCTACAAATCCTGCAATCCCGGCCCGGAACAATACCTACGATACAACGCTGCACGTCTACAACTGCAATAAATAAGGCTTCTTCGTTGATGTGGATCAACCTATTTTGTGGAAGGAGCCTGCGTGTATGCTGGTCGGCCGATTAAAAGCTAAGTCCTATCCCATAACACTATATCCTATCAAAAACCTAGACCTCGTGGCCTATCATAACCTAAAGCCTAGCCTGTTTTCACAATCTATTAAAAACAATTCCCGTTTGGTTAATAAGTGGTTGTTAGCACAAACATTATTTTCATTGAAACATTCAGCTCCTTTTAACAATTCACGCTACTTCACGATAAGTTCACGCACTATATTCTGATTAACATTTTGTCATTTCTTGGTGTATATTTTCAAGTGTTGCATTTTTTTTTGCGCCCCCGAGTGTTTGCCTTTGCACTGCCTTGCCTTGCACGTTATATATCCCGGTTTGGGCCGACTATTTCAGCGCAAGAGGTGCCCGTGCCCATCTTTGTGGCCAGTGCCCAAAAAGGAGTACTGTGCCTGCCCACGAGCCCCGGGCGTGCTTCTCATCCTTGACGCTTCACGTCACGCGCCACTCACGGCCCCCGCGCTTCGCTGACGCCGATGGAATACCGGTAACTGCAGACCAGAGGAGCGTAAGATCTTTCAATCTATTTACAATCTGCCTTTAGAGTCTACTTATTGTTCAGTCTATCACTCAAGTGTTTACTTAATAACTAATACTTCACAATGTCTGCGGAAATCAAAACATTAATAACAAAGCGCGCTAGTATAAGAGGCAGATTAACTAAATTTGAAAACTATCTTGATTTAATTCAAGAAATACCAAGTTTAAGTGAGTTGCAAGTGAATGAGTTAACATTAAAATTACAAACCTTTCACGAGTTAAAAACTGAGTTTAGTCTGCTGCAAGATCAAATCGACCAAATAAATTGTGACAATATTGAAGATGAAGTCGATGAAAGGGACAAGACAGACTCACAATTCACAAGGGTGATTGCTTTAGCAGGAACTATTTCTGACAAATACAAAAGTAAACAAAGGCAATCAGAGTCTGGCTCTGGCTCACTTCACAGTGTTCATCGACCACATCATCAACCAAATTTTAAATTACCACAAATTCAAATAGCGAAATTCAACGGAAACTATTCCAAGTGGCTTGACTTCCGAGACACATATGTATCTTTAATTCATGATAATGACGGCTTGCTGCCTGTCCACAAATTTCACTATCTCAATTCATATTTGGAGGGTGAAGCGGCCAGAGTCCTTTCTAACCTTGAGGTCTCCAATGCGCACTATCAGGAAGCTTGGGACCTGCTATGCCAACGTTATGATAACAAACGCTATCTCACAAACAACCATCTCAATTCTTTATTCAATATAGAACAAATTCAGCGGGAATCAGACAAGTCATTGAGATCTTTAGTCGATCAAGTCAATAAGGACCTCAGAGCACTGTCCAGTTTAGGCCATCCTACTCACCAATGGGACACTCTGATTATCCATATTATCACAAATAAACTGGACTATCACACAAAACGCGATTGGGAAGAGCACCGCAATACTATAAATGATATGCCTTCTCTCAGCCAGTTGACTAAGTTCTTACATGACCGAGCTGATGTGTTAGAATCCTGCCTTACAAAAAAGCAATCCAATAATACAAACTACAATGCTATAAACAAGACAACAAAATACGAGCGATCTTACAAATCATTTTCATGTCTATCACACAATGAAGATAATGGCGCACAAAAGCAATGAAGATAATGGCGCGAAAATTCAAGCACCCTGGGTATGCAATTATTGTTCGGGTGACCATAGTATCTACAATTGTACGAAGTTTCTATCACTGTCAGTAGAACAACGAAAGATGGAGGTGATGAAGTTGAAGCTATGTTTAAATTGTCTAAAAAAGGGACATTCAGTCAGAGAATGTCGTAGAGGTCCATGTCGTGACTGTCGTAAACGGCACAACTCACTGCTTCACATTCCACTTTCGCAGCCTGGGGACTCGAGCATCTCTGCGCAGCCAGCTCTCACAGCTGACGCCAATACTCCCGTGCAGGGTGTCTCTGTCAATTTTTCAGCCTCTCAGACTGACTATCAAGTTCTACTGTCCACGGCTACCATTAAGGTAACAAATCCTCACAATAATAAACAATTAACGGTGCGATGCCTCTTAGACTCAGGCAGCCAAGGCACATTCATGACTAAGGCGTTACAACAAAAACTAGAACTAGAATCTATCCCCACAGTGCCTATCAAAATTATGGGTGTTGCTAATATCCCATGCGGCTCCATTTCAGAACGAAGTGTAGTTCGCCTCAACTCCCTCTGCACTGACTTCAATGTAACGCAAGCCTGCGGCGTGCTACCTGAGCTCACCGACAATGTACCTAAACAATTGATCGACAAAAGGTATTTCAATCTCCCGCCAAAAGTACAATTGGCCGATCCTACATTCAATATCTCTGCCCCTGTCGAGATGCTGATAGGCGCAGACCTATTCTGGCAAATTGTGGGCAACGAACAGCGGAGTCTCGGTGCTAACTTACCTTACTTGAGAAGTTCACAGTTAGGCTGGTTGATCTCTGGCCCTATATTCAGTAACTGTGAACCAAGAAGCATTAAATGCAATTTCTCAAGGACCGACACATCTGACAATCTTAATGAGAAAATATCTAGATTCTGGGAACTAGAGGAACTCCCCAAGAGGCCACTGCTCAGCAGCAGCGAGAAGGAATGCGAACAACTCTTCAATACACACACCTCTCGCCAAGAAGACGGCCGTTTTGTCGTAAAGCTGCCATTCAAGGACTCACCAGACAATTTAGGTGATTCTTACTATCGAGCTAGGCAAAGATTTCTATCTTTAGAGAGAAAATTTCGCAAAAATACAGAACTCAAAAGTGCTTATTCTGAATTTATAGCAGAGTACGGTCAGCTGGGCCACTGCTCGCCCGTGGAGGGGCGGACGCCGATCGCTCGCCCGCACTACTTATGCCACCACGCCGTGCTGCGCGCGCAGAGCGAGTCCACCAAGCTGCGCGTGGTGTTCGACGGCTCCGCACCCACCTCCACCGGCGTCTCCATCAACGATATCCAGCACACCGGCCCGAAAGTACAAGACTCTCTATTTGCTATATTACTACGTTTCCGCACGCACAAGTACATACTGGCAGGCGACATAGATAAATTCTTCCGCCAAGTCCTTGTCCACGAAGACGACAGAGACCTACAACTGATCCTATGGCGTGAAGATGAAAAGCAGCAATTAAAAACGATCAGACTCAATACTGTCACGTACGGCTTTGCCAGTGCTAGCTATCTATCTACAAAATGCCTATGGACATTAGGAGAAGAATGTCAAGAAGAAACAATAAAACAAATAATACAAAAAGATTTTTACTGCGATGATATGTTGACCGGCAGCGACACGAAAGCAGAGCTACTACACATTCTGAATGCAGTCAGCGCTCACTTAAAATCAGGCTGCTTCAATCTGCGAAAATTCAAGTCAAATGCACCTGATATTTTCCCCATCTCGACGGTCGACCTGCAAGGTAAACTAAGTTTGAGTGACGCCTCGAACGCACTCGGCTTAGGCTGGAGTCCACAATCAGACGAGCTATACTTCACTATAGAATTTCCGACTTCCAGCACACAAGAAGAAATTACTAAACGCACAATATTATCGTCAACTTTCAGCATCTACGATCCACTCGGCCTCCTGTCGCCATGCACCGTTCAGCCCAAGCTAATCATGCAGCAGCTGTGGCGGCGTGGGTTGGATTGGGACGAGCCGGTTCCTGACGATCTACTAAAGGAATGGAAGAAAATTACGGCCAGTCTCCCATCGCTAGCGAACATCACAATTCCCAGGAGAGCCTTGTCTGGAGATCCAGTCGAGATACAATTACATTCGTTCTGCGATGCATCAATGCATGCCTATGGCGCATGCATCTATCTAAGAGCTACAGACAAAGAAGGCAATATAACAGTCAATCTACTATGCGCTAAATCAAGAGTGGCACCTACCAAGCCACCCCTCACAATACCAAAACTGGAACTACTCGGAGCGCTACTCGCAGCAAACTTAACCAAGAGCGTTCTCGAATCACTGCGCTGCTCTATATCCTCGTGCACGCACTGGTGTGACTCCAACGTCGTGCTCGCGTGGCTCAACAGCAGTCCAAGCAAACTAAAGAGCTTCGTCGCCAACAAGGTGGTGGAGATATGCGAGCACACGCGTGTGTCTGGGTGGCGCCACGTGCCCGGCGCCGCCAACCCCGCCGACGTGATCTCCCGCGGCGTGCCCGCCGACCAGCTACCCGCTCACGCGCTGTGGTGGCGCGGGCCCGCTTTCCTCGCCGCGGACGACTCCCAATGGCCGCAAGCTCCATCTGAAACAAACAAACAAGATAACAATGACTTACCTGAGATGATGGTCTTACCTTCGACGAGTTCCGACTGCGACGATCTATCTATCCCATTTGAAAACTTCTCTTCACTGGCAAAACTGCAGCGAACATACGCCTATGTTCTACGACTAAAGCATAACCTAAAAAACAAAAACAATAAATTATCAGGGCCTCTATCTGTGAAAGAAATTAATGATTCGTTTTTATTTCTAGCTATACGAGCACAAAAGCAATCGTACAACAAAGAATATCATGCACTATCTACTAAGCAGGGTATTGCTCCAAAAAGTAACATTCTATCACTCAACCCGTTCCTCGATAACGATGGAGTGATGAGAGTAGGTGGTCGACTAGACCGCTCTACCTATAGCCATGAAAAGAAGCATCCAGTTATTCTAGACTCTACTCACCATTTTACGAAACTAATCTTTCGGCATGAACACATCCGCCTGATGCACGCAGGTCCCCAACATCTCCTATATTCCATCCGTGAGTCTATATGGCCTGTGTGCGGAAGGAAGCTAGCTCGCACCACTGTTCATGCCTGCGTAACTTGTCGACGTCATCGAGGACAAACTCTGACGCCCATGATGGGTAACTTGCCCCCACAACGTGTCACACCCACACTTCCTTTTCAGACCATCGGGATGGACTTCGCAGGACCATTTAATATTGCAAGTAAGAAGGGTCGTGGCGCTCGCCTCTCCAAATGCTATCTGTGTCTATTTATCTGTCAAGCCTATAAATGTGTACACCTAGAGGCGGTAAGCGAACTATCTAAAGACGCCTTCTTGCTCAGTTTGCGCCGGTTCATCTCCCGGAGGGGGAAGCCTCTTGAAATATTTTGCGACAATGGTCGAAACTTTACTGCAGCCTCAAAAGAAGTAGGTCAATTTCTTAAAAACAATTCTAATGCTATATCTGATCTTGCAACTAACTTACACATCAAGTTCAATTTCCATCCCCCTTACGCTCCACATTTTTCTGGACTAGCAGAGGCCGGTATTAAATCGGCAAAGCACCATATCAAACGAGTTATGGGCAATTCAAATCTTACGTTCGAAGAGTTATCTACTCTCTTCGCCCAGGTCGAGGGCATAATGAATAGTCGCCCCCTGTCTCCATTATCTTCCCATCCTACGGACTACCTACCCCTCTCCCCAGCCCACTTCATAATCGGCCGGCCTTTAACATCGGTACCGACGTCCGCCATCGACAACACACGCCCCAGTCGATCCCGCTATGAAACGATCGAGAGAATGCGGCAACAGTTCTGGCTACGCTGGCAACACGAATACATCAGCGAGCTGCAACAGCGTACAAAGTGGAAAAAGAACATGAACACACTACAACTAAATGACATGGTATTAATACATGAGGATAACGTCCCGCCCCTCAACTGGCGCCTTGGACGCATTGAGAAACTCATTCCTGGAAAAGACGGAATCTCGCGCGTCGCTGATATACGGACAGCGAGAGGAATAATACGCAGAGCTCTCACTCGCCTCTGCCCACTACCAAATGAAAACTGACTTCACGTACCTGCAACACTTCACCCGAGAACTACAATTGGAACTGGAGATGGCGTTCCCCGCAGCACCTGAAAGAAAATAGTTTAATAACATGAATAGAAAGAAGAAGATACAATGAAACTTACCTCGAGTAGAAAGAAGACGATACAAAGAAACTTACCTTGCTGCTTAGCTGCCCTCGTCACTTCAACCCGGCCCGGAGTATGTCTACGCGCAACGCGTGACAGCACTATAAAACACAACATCACTAGCGCAAGGCGCCATCTTGTTCTACAATTCCTTTTTTTCCCCTGTAACAAAATTACACAAGCTGCCACGAGGCACTAAACGATTATCTATTTTTATTTCACCTATCTACCTATGTAAAAACGTGTGGATTAATCTCAATCCCCGACACACACTAATAATGAGATGCCGCTGGTCAATGTCACTAGATGTCATTGTACGCTTATAATTTGCTACTCCTCGGTAGATGGCACTAATTATCATTATTGACAATAGCAACATTTCAATATAATAATTAATAATGGCAACATTTGCAAATGTCAAATTGCTCCACCAAAGTCCTTCGAGTTAAGACATTTTCGTCCTTACGTTAATGTACACAAGGTGTTCTCGGAGGTTCATGGAGGTAATTCTCTAGTTTCTCCCACCAGTGTTGCCGATGCTACGGTAATTACCGTTTTCTACGGCTTTTGAGGTAACCGTGTTCTTGATAATCAGGGCTTGTTTACAAAATAATATCTCGTTCGTGTTGATCATTAACAAGATGCTTTTAGGGTTTCTTTTCTTTCGTCCGTTTTTATTTATACTAAAATGAGTTATGACATTAAAAAAAACCGGACAAGTGCGACTCGGACTCGCCCACCGAGGGTTCCGAACAAACTTGTAGGTATGAACTTACATATTATATGTAGTTCAGGAAACAAGTCTGGCAGTTTTTTCCAAACTTGAAAGATAATTTTTTTAGGGTTCCGTACCCAAAGGGTAAGGGATCCTAATACTAAAACTCCACTGTCCGTCTGTCTGTCTGTCACCAGGCTGTATCTAATGAACCGTGATATCTAGACAGTTATGTTCACAGATGATGTATTTCTGTTGCCGTTATAACAGCAAATACTAAAAAAAAAGGAATAAAATAAATATTTAAGGGGGGCTCCCAAACAACAAATAACGTGATTTTGTTGCCATTTTTTGCTCGACCTTAATAAAGGCAACAGGTAGACTCTTGAAATATTCAAGTGTTGTATAGATAATGGTACGGAACCCTTCGTTCGCGAGTCCGACTTGCATTTGGCCGGTTTTGTATTATTTGCTTACGAATGTATAGTTCTCAGATTTTTCCCTGTACTTGTACTAGACAACATTACTTGCCAAATTTCATAGTTCTAGGTCAACGGAAAGTACTCTCTAAATTTGATTCCTTTTAGTGTCGAAATATATGTTTTTATGCGGCATAAACGGCAGTTTTTTTTTGTTAATTTAGAAGTTTGATTTTTTCACATCTTCAAGGGTCTGTAGACCTGAGTAAATTATTTTAATTTCAACTCGATACTTCCACGCGTTCCTGAGATAAAGGGTCTTGAGTCTCGACAGACAGACGGACTGACCTCAGTCCGTATAAATTAATCAGTTAGTAATTATTTTAGTTTCTCTGCCAATTTTTACTCTTTTTAGATAGGGTTTCACGCCCAAAGGCATCAATGGAACCCTATTAATATGCCTAAAGACGTCCTGTTTGCCTGAACCATAAAAATTAGGCGGTTTAAATTCACAAAATATGTGTTATTATGGCCAACCCGCCTGCCAAGCGTGGCGATTATGGCGATTATTTTTATTTTATGTTGTTGTTAAATTTGTCTTTTTTATGTTTTTTTTGCTATCGTTTTGTTTGTGTTTGGAGTATTGTGCCGTTAAATAAATTGTTTCTCTCTCTCTCTCTCTCTCAAAACCCCTCCTGGTTATGAAAACCATGAAGGAGGCCTATGTCCTGCAGTGGGCGTCAAATGGCTGATGATGATGATGATGATGGCGGATTTTTAAAGAGAGTAGAAATTATGTATTTTTTGTTCAAAGAAGAAAGACAAACCAAAATAAAAGTGACTTTTTTACCACGCAGGGTTATTTTCATCGTTGTGTAGTTGTTTACTTGCGTTTCCATTCGGGCCATCCACAAATCAACAAAGTCCAGAGTTTAAGTGGGCCTGAAGTGATGGTGTTACAGCCATCTTAACTTAATAGCAGCTAGGCAGCGACACAGCGGGGTGGTGGACTCTGCCAAAACCCTCCGGCGCAGGCGTTGAGGGCGGGAGCCCCTGTAAGCTGATACGGTGGATCGCAGGAGTATCGCAGCTGGACGTCCCTGACGTCCCCGGGCTTGGCGTCCAGTATCACTTGGCCTTTCCACTCGGCCACCCACTTGCCATCTTGCACATCTTGCAGGACGCACTGATCCTCCGATGAGCTGAGAAAGAGAACACTGTTGCAGAGGACGAAGAAAGTAGTAGCAGAAGTGTTCGTGAGTGGACGGAATCATTCTGGAAGCTTGTGTCGAGGATCTGTGTTTGATAGATAGAAGATTGACAGAATATTCTTTATGGAAAACATTCCAGGAATTACATTTGCCCAATTATAAACATTGGCGGCCTTATTACTGAAAGTATATTTTTTCTAAACAACCAGTGGGCCCAGGCGGTGCTTCCGGTAAGGTATGGTGGGCTCGGCGTTCGGCGTTTGGAGGAAGTGCAGTTGCCGGCTTTTTTGGCTTCGTCGCATGGGGTGTTACAGCTCGTCACTCGCATTTTGCAAATTGATGGTGACGGGTTTAGTGTTCCCCATGCGGCGGAGGCTTTACGGCTTTGGCAGGCTGCCTGTCCTGGTAGCGCGGTGCCGGAGCAGCCGGAACGCCAGCGCGCTTGGGATGAAGAGTTGTGCCGGACAACACTGGAGACTCTTCTGGTAACTAGTGCCGGTGCTGAACAGGCGCGCTTGCGGGCGGTTTCCCGGCCGGAGTCCGGCTTGTGGTTGCACGCGTTGCCATCACCGCAGTTGGGGACATTGTTGGATGACGATTCATTGCGCGTGGCGGTGGCACTTCGCCTTGGGTGTTCCGTGTGCGAGCCACACCACTGTGTCTGTGGAGTGGAAGTGGATCGCCTGGGTCGTCACGGGCTTCACTGCGTGCGAAGTGCGGGTAGGCTCTCACGGCACCATGCGATAAATGATATTGTCCGGAGAGCGTTGGTTTCGGCTGACGTCCCTGCGGTTCTTGAGCCACCAGGGTTGTGCCGCAGTGATGGTAAACGCCCGGACGGTCTCACCTTGGTGCCGTGGGAGAAGGGTCGGAGCCTCTTGTGGGACGCAACGTGCGTTTGCACTTTTGCGCCTTCCCATTTGGGTTTGACAGCTGCATCTGCAGGTGCCGCTGCTGAAGCGGCGGCTAAACTCAAGATAAGGAAATATAGCCAGCTTATGCTTCATTATTTGTTCGTCCCACTGGCTATGGAAACGATGGGAGTATGGGGGGGATGAGGGAAGAGTTTTCGTAAGGGAAATCGGTCGGCGCCTGAGAAGTCGTGGGTATGACCATCGTTCCGGGGCATACCTGATGCAGAGGATTTCCCTGGTGGTGCAGCGGGGGAACGCTGCTAGCGTCATGGGAACTTTTGGATCAGGCGTGTCCCGGGGCGGTATATTTAATTAGTTTAATTTAATATTTAGTTTACTCCTTAGTTACAAAATGTATGTGTGTAATATATAGTTAAGTTATTAAAATGTAACAACCCTAAAACTTGTGGAATACCATTCGTTGTGTCGAATACCCAGACAACCAACCCTCAGGCTGGCACGAGAAGAACACTCGGAAACAAACATAAGTTCCTTGTCATGGTGATCGTACCTCCATATAGTCTTACTCACTTATCTGTATCCAGTGGCGATGGCTGCTCTGTGACGACCTCTGGCTTGTACCGGAGTTCGACAAAGCTCTTGTGTACGGAGATCTTGGTGAAGCTGGTGATGGCGAAGGCGTTGCACAGTGTAGTGCTGCTGGGCGAGGTGGAGACCACGCCACGCAAGTAGTAGCGCACTACTCCGGACTTGGTCGTATGCGGAAACACCAGCCCACCACCGCTGTCACCCTGGCAGAGCGTAGTGTTTCCTAAACAAAAATTAAGACTCCCAAGTCGTTTGACTGCACAAAACCTATCACTATAACCTCAATCAATCAGCTCATACTGGTCACTGCTGGACGTAGGTTTCCCCCAAGGCACGCTACTTCTGTCCTCGGCGATGCTCATCCTGCTACTGCCAAGAATCTGCCTTAGATCGTCGGTCTGTGGTCTCCACTCGCGAACCTTTGTACCCCATCGAATATATATAACTTACCATGGTCGTAACCGGCGCATATTTTGTCGATCGTGATGTATTCCCAGTAGTTTTGGGGTGACTTCGCCAGGCACTCATCGTTGCCTACTACAGGCAGATCCACCACGTTGAGGACTGTCGTATGGTTGCCGGTCGATGTTGTCAGCCCCCAGCCGGCTACCTGTGAAATTGACAAGTATCGCATCGTTTTGCCAAAATGTAAAGGAAAATATCGTGAGAAGTAGATTCCACTAACTCCATTCGATCCTTAGTGATCGAGGTCGAGGATCCGTAGTGGGAACTCGTGGTGATGGCGCCTAATACTATCTCTCTCCCTGAGAGAAGACCTGTGCTCTGGTGCAGGACTATAGGCAGCTTATGCTATTGTCATGTCAAAACCCATACTCAGTGAGTCTGTATGAATGAAACTTAGATCGGACTGGTCACCTTTAGAGAACTAAGGTCTGGTGATGACAGTCATATTAATGTTCAAAGAGAACTTATCTTTTGAGGCCTAAAAATTGGTAACCAGCGCGACTGTAGTGTGCGAAGCTGTGTTTGTAGCGAGGAACAAAGCTCACTGCAAACAGATATAGAACCGGCAAGGCTTGACGTCCTGACCTTCCCCATGCTGCCTGGTCGCAGCTGCTGCTCTTCTAGTTGTAGACCGAAGTCCAGGCACACGGGGCGCAGGTAGGGCTTGTACTGGAAGGCTTGCTTCAGCACCAGCAGCGCCAGGTCCTCGGCAAAGTTGCGGTCCGCCCCGCGGAATAGCCGCGGGATCACCACTTCAGAGACCTGCAGAGGGAAGTGTTTTAAGCTAAAACATTTCAAAGATCAGGCGCTCAACTCCTAAAGGTCAAAATTTACTTAAAACCAATTGCAAGAACTTTGCTTGCAATTTTTCTGGCTCGAGCCAGAAATCGTGGAGCTTCTCACGTACATCGGAGTTCTGCGCGTCGGGATCGTGCGGCTCGTCCCACGGTCTGAAGATCTTGCCGGCAGCGACCGCGTAGTGTGAGGCGGACGTCAGCTTGTCCACGCTATCCCAGAAGCAGTGCGCCGCTAATGGTGCGAGCAAACAGAAATAATCAAACATATATTTTTTCATCACCCCATCTCGGAAAGAGTATTTTTGCTCTTCGATATCTGAGTGCAAAAGCCGGTTTTATCCGCTGCTAGAGGATAAGCCTGGACGAAATCGCGATGGCTCTTAGACAGCTTAAAAATGGAAAAACCCCTGGAGAGGACGGTATTACAACTGAGCTCCTGAAGTCTGGCGGTAAACCTGTAATGAAGGAGCTCCAGAACATATTTAATGCTGTCCTCTTTGATGGCAGAACTCCGGAGGCGTGGAGTAAGAGTGTTGTCGTGTTGTTCTTCAAAAAGGGTGATAAAACCCTCCTGAAAAACTACCTATTTCACTCTTGAGCCACGTCTACAAGCTGTTTTCAAGAATCATCGCGAACCGTCTTATGAGAAGACTTGATGAGTTTCAGCCACCTGAGCAGGCCGGCTTTCGATCGGGTTACGGCACCGTAGACCACATTCACACAGTGCGGCAGATTATACAGAAGACCGAAGAGTATAATCGGTCCCTGTGCTTAGCGTTTATGGACTATGAAAAGGCCTTTGACTCGGTCGAGACCTGGTCTGTTCTGGAATCTGCAGCGATGCCAAGTCGACTGGCGATACATCCAAGTGTTGAGAGGTCTGTACGACGCCGCTTCTATGGCCGTCCAAATCCAGAACCGGCAGTCTGAGCCTATCCCCATACATCGTGGTGTGAGACAAGGGGATGTTATTTCCCCGAAATTGTTCTCAAATGCATTGGAGGATATGTTCAAGACACTGGACTGGAAGGGGTACGGCATTAACATAAACGGCGAGTACCTTTCACACTTGCGATTTGCAGACGACATTGTCATCATGGCGGAAACGCTGCAAGATCTGCAACATATGCTGAGTGGCCTAGCTGATTCTTCCCAACGCATTGGTCTCCGGATGAACTTGGATAAAACCAAGGTTATGTTCAATGAACATGTAAGTCCGGAGCCAATTGCAGTTCAAGGCAGTATTCTCGAAGTTGTTAAGGAGTATGTTTACCTCGGGCAAACCATGCAGTTAGGTAAAAACAACTTCGAGAAAGAGGCCAATAGAAGAATACAGCTGGGCTGGGCAGCGTATGGGAAACTACGTCGAGTCTTCACATCGCCAATCCCACAGAGTCTCAAGACGAAAGTCTTCAATCAGTGCGTCCTACCCGTCATGACATATGGTGCCGAAACGTGGACACTCACGGTGGGGCTGGTCCACAAATGTAAAGTCGCTCAGCGTGCTATAGAAAGGGCTATGCTCGGGGTTTCTCTGAAAGATCGAATTCGAAACGAGGTGATCCGACAGAGAACCAAAGTCACCGACATAGCCCACCGAATTAGCATGCTGAAGTGGCAGTGGGCCGGCCATATTATCCGAAGAACTGATAACCGATGGGGTAGACGAGTTCTCGAGTGGAGACCGCGGATCGGTAAACGTAGTGTGGGACGTCCTCAGACTCGGTGGAGCGATGATCTTCGCAGGGCGGCTGGCAAGAGTTGGATGAGAGTAGCCGAGGACCGTGCTCAGACTGCTCAGTGGCGTGCTATAGGAGAGGCCTATGTCCAGCAGTGGACAAGCATAGGCTGATGATGATGATGATGATGAGGATAAAGAAAATTGAATTTAGAACATCGAGTGCACTAAGTTTGTAAATTCAAAATTCCATTCCAATTCCATGGTGCCGAATTTATTATACTACATTTTTAATTTGTTATAAACTCAGACTCGGAACCTCCTTTGTGTTTTTTTTGCATTTAGTCATTTCCTCGCTGAGGTGAGATGAAAAGTTACGTGTTGCACTCGAGTGTAAAGATTTTTCATCTCGTGCTCTTTCGATTTCCTCGCTAACGCTTAGGATTCTAATTTTTGAATCCTTCGCTTGCTCTGTCATCAAAATTGAGCACGCGGTTAAAAAGCAACTTTGCATTCTTGTATGTTATACAATAACTATTATTTTAAGTTAAATAATAATTGTATAGACGCTGAAGAAGGGTTCCTTACCATTATCTATAAAACATTAGACAAAGATCGAATTTGAGAACAGCGCCATCTATAAAAACTAACAAGAAGAGTTTAACATTGACATTTAATGACATGACATCGGCGCTTTGAAGGTTACATAGATGGCCGCTAGATGGCGAGCGCTGTCTTTAGACAACGTTTGTTGTAAGGGAGCTCCCCTTAAATCTTTATTTTATTCTATTTTTTAGTATTTATGTTGTTATAGCGGCAACAGAAATACAACATCTGTGAAAATTGCAACTGCCTAGCTATCACGGTTTAGAGATACAGCCTGGTGACAGACAGACAGACAGATAGACAGACAGACAGACGGACAGATAGACAGACGGATAGTGAAGTCTTAGTAATAGGGTCCCGTTTGGCGCCCTTCGGGTACGGAACCCAAAAAAATATGAATATACTTCCTGTAGTAGATTCTATGAGTTCGTTCACTCCATTTACTTGCTAGGCTCACACCTTGAACTGACCCGAGATGACGAGCTTCCTGCTGACGATGCTGCCCCCGCAGATCTGCTTGTACGGGCGCGAGGTCTTCTGGTACACGCCGACGTGCCACGGCAATTCCCCGTGCCGCGCCCGGCTGCCCCCCACCACCAGTGGGTCGGCTATAGGGGTCACACGTCCACACTCTGCACAAATATTAGCAGGTGCGGTCAGCGATAATAACTACCTACTCTCCTCATTTTGTTAAATACTGGATGCGCAATGAGCTACGGTAATGTGTATACACCTGAAATGGCATAGAACCTGGTGACCTAAATATGAGCAACTTCAACCGTTAAATGTAAACCATGTTTTCACACAGTAAATTCATTTCATTTCATTTCATCGGTCCGTGCTCGTCCACTGCTGAACGGCCTCCCCCAAGACACGCCATTTCTTCTCCGTCCTCGGCCATGCTCATACAGCCGCTGCCAACAATCTGTCTAAGATCGTCGGTCCAGAGAGCTGGTGGGCGACCTACGCTGCGCTTGCAAGTTTACAACATTCTATAAATTCCAAAGTTCTGACCTGGCGACCGCGGACAGGGCGACGCAGCGTGGGCAGGCCCCCCGGTTAATGTTACTACTTTACCAATCAACATGTCATAAGCAGCCTATAACGTCCCACTGTAGGGCATAAGCCTTCTCTCAGGAAGAGAGTATGGGCTTAATCACAACGCGTGGCCACCGCGGATTGGTGATTTCGAGCGCTGAGGTATGTGAATATCTCAGACACTCAGGTTTCCTCAGGATGTTTTCCTTCACAGTTAGCAAGTGGTATTGCTACTATAACTTCATAAATGTACATAACTTAGAAAATAAAGTCATAGGTACATGCCCGCACTTGGAATCAAACCTGGGTTCATACCTCAGCGCTTGAAAATGTCAATCTGCATTGGGCGCGCGTGGTGTATAATCCTGTACTCTCTCTGTCTGAGAAAAGGCTTGTGCCCAGCAGTGAAACGTATGTAGGACGTACTTGAACACGCGTAGGTACACGCGAAAATGGGGAGCTCTAGTTGCATCGCGAAAAAATTACTGCTGTACCTGTACCTGTATTTTGATGCCACAGGTGGTAATGAATAGCTGGTAACCTTAACCTCCTTAGTTCTGACCTTGAAAATGACAACTGAAAACCATTGTTATTTTCAAGGTCAGGACTGTGGAGGTTAATTTTGAGCAGCTGATATTTTTTTCGCGATTTCAAGGTTTTTCCCATTAATAGTTATTTGTTATGCAAGGCTGCAAAGTTAATTTTTGGCGCGAGTACCTTGTATTGAAACCTGAGCAAGCGAAGGATTCTAGGATTGAGCCACGAGCGAAGCGAGTGGTTCAAATATAGAATCCTGAGCGTAGCGAGGGTTTCAAAGGTACGAGACGCTAAATAACTTTGCTGCCGAGCGCAACACACAACTTTCACCTCACTAAAGCGAGGAAAATGTTAGGTGCAAGAAAAACAGTTTTAATAAATATTAAATTACTGTTTATTTATTTCAAAAATTAAAAGTAAAATTACTACAATTGGTAATATTGAAAGTTAATTTTTTTTTTAAATCAAATTTTTTTGCCGGCCAGTGCGATTCTTTAAATGAGGCTGGCGCATGACATGAAATAAGTATTGCATTTCAATCATCAATGGACTGGCTGCAGAGAATATAAACTATTACGAAACCAATGAGGTTCTATATATATGTAATTTATTGTACGAAACCTTTATTAAATAAAAATATTCGAATTTTAAAAACACTTTCCACGCTAGCGGATAAAGTGCGATTTTCCACGCAGATTTCGAATGATAAACAGAGCTTTTACGAGCTAGTGAGGTGAAAAAATATGTTAGAGTGTGTCATCATCATCAGCCATTTGACGTCCACTGCAGGACATAGGCCTCCTTCGTGGTTTTCACGACCACACACCCTGTGTACCTATATGAAGATTTTGTTTTACCACATAATTAAATAGGAGGTAGAGATTAACTATTGAAGTAGGTACCTAAATAGGTATTTCTTTATTTGTTGATACGTTGCAATTACATAAAAAATAGCAAATATATCAGGAACTGTATGCACGTAGGAAAGCTTACCATTGTGTTGATATTGCTGGCACGATGAGGTAGCTGAAAACAAGTTCGGTGTAAGCGAATTCTCTAGCGTAATGCATTTCTTTACGATAATAAATATTATTTGATATGTAACTTTGCAAGTATTTCCGTGAAAGGACTCCGCTTACAGTTTGCAAAAGTGTAGAGATTACCAATATTTTCAATTCAGTGTCTTTGGATTAATTTCAATGCTGCTTTAAGTTCTAGTTCGCACTTACAAATACAAAGCAAGTAAATAATAAAAGTTTAGAAATAATTTTGCAGTTATTTTTAAATTTTTATTATTTTGCTACTTTTATCACCTTATTATTACGGTAATTTGTAAGTAATGAGTATCTATCCCAAATGCTCTAGGCCTTTACTTCTCGCATGACTGTCACTCAGCGATACGGTCGAAAGGCCAGTGCAGGTGATAGTTGCCAATTGGGAAACAATTTGTACTTTAGGATAAGTGTCTGGATAAGGATAGGATGTTGTAAGCCGCATTTTTTTATCCAATAAATTATTTGTATCTGTATTGTATTTAAATCACTGTAATTTTCATAGATGTTAGATAGAATACATACACTTTTACCCAGACATCACAGCAGTTTACTTTTGTCTTGTCAAAATAAATGGCTGTTTAGCTAGGTAGGTATCAAGTTACGGTAATATATTAGGGGTTAATGTATGAAATTGCGGCATGGTTTAACGTTACCTTACCCACAATATTGACTCACTTGCGTCAAATCAATAAAATAAAAAAATACGAAAAATGGGTGCCTCATAATCACTCGAATTTTCGCAGTATCCATCTTTCTTGTCTAAATTGAATAACAAAAACAATTTATTGAAAGTCGATTATCAAATGTTTCACATTTTTTAAAAAAAGAACATCATAGAAACCATTTGAAAAAAGTTTCATTCGAAAACCTCAAACCATGAAGATTCTATGTCAATTCAAAGAACCTATTGCAATAAAACGGTAATTTCATACTTTAACCCCTATTATTAAAAATTAAGAATTTCATTAAGTACTAAAATTCTGTTCGAAATCGTTCTTTTTTTTAGGGTTCCGTACCCGAAGGGTTCCAAGTGCCAAACGGGACCCTAGTACTCTGCCTGCGCTGTCTGTCTGTCTGGTTGTCCGTCCAACCTGTAAAGGGAACCTTTCTCTTTGGAACCGTAATACGTAGGTAGCCAGTTGAAATTTTCACAGAATATGTGTTATATTACCCAATATTGTAAAACATAAAATATGACATCTACCTGTACGTTATACAGAGAACTTTTTAAAGAGGCTCGAAATTTCATCGATGCCCATTAGCTCAGTTGGGAGAGCGCTTGCACGGTGAGCCTGAGGTCGCGGGTTCTTCAAGTCTCGGCATGGATGGAATTTTTAGCTTCTAAATAGGTTTTTAAAATTGTCCTCAGCACGGGTTAGTGCAACAAAAAGAATATAATTATTAGGTAGGTACTTTCCGTTGACCTAGAACTGTGTTTGGCATGGCAAGGAAAAATCTGAAAACAATACATTTGATGCACCGACTCGCACTTGGCCGGTTTTTTTAAGAAATCTGAAGCGACGGTCTGCACAAATATCTTAAGAAAAAAATATCTTACCTAAAATACCAAGGAAAATGGCAAAACAAAACATCGAAAACACGAACAACACGTCGTTCCATCCAATGGCTTAGCTGGAATTTGTGAATGTGATCTCTCACATAATGTCAATTCACTGATTTGTACACATTTTAATGAGATATCTTAACTTCACTTAACACACGTGTCTTGCAAACGAGTTGAAGCTTAACACTACCGAGGAAACGAAACAGGTTCCAAGCAACCGAGAAGATTCACGATGTTAAAGTAGGTACCTACCTACAACAGTCAATTTCACATTTTTGTTGCAAAGTTGCTCGTAACTCGACTGATTAGAGTGCACGTATCATCACGTCTGTAGGTACCTATAAATCAATTAATCAATCGAAAAATATATATCAACATAAAGAATTTACATTCTGTTTGTTGAATATCAATTTACAATGTTAGCCGCTGCCTTCGGGTCGATTGGTAGCTCTCGGAGAAAAAGATATCAACGGTTGTCGCCACAGAGGCTGCAGATATTCTGTAGGTGGGCTCGGGCTCTCAGAATATACCTTTAAAATTCAATGCCTATACCTACTTTACAAAAATTTATTACATTAAATAATATCTTGGTTAATTCTGTTTGTACACATTATGTACGTTTTCTAATCAAGGCCACTAATCAAATTACTCATTCCATGCAGACGAAGTCTCGGGCAAAAGCTACTGGGATGTACCTATCTTTATTTTGTACTGTGTCTTTATTATCAGCTCGCTCGCTAGTACAGTCACCGTGAATAACATTATTAGTAGTAATTCCTTATTGCTCAACGAAAAAGAGTGCATAGGACGGACTTCAATTTGTTGACCCGACAATAAAAGACCGAAGAACGTTAGTTTTTTCACTTGAAACTAGATGACAATATCAGGCGATTTTAACCCCATCTACTGTCCAGTAGTAGAACTACAGCTCGACAACGCTTTTACCGCCACCTAGCAAATTCTATAAGCTTTAGTTTCTTCGATGTTTATTCAAAAAGTTTTACTACTGGACGCTAGGTAGCAATATTTTCTGTTTAGTTTTTTTTTGTCATTTGGGGAATATTTTTAAAGCTTGCAACACTACAAAAAATACTTCCTTCTGTCACAGTGACAGAACAACAACAACAGTTTCATAATTTCACTAAAAAAAAATCGTGTTTTTCGTCTTTTACAAGAGATTTTCACGTAATTCCTTGAATAAGGTCAGTAAAATGGAGGAAGGGGGTGACGAAGTGGATAAAGGCTGGATACGGCGGCTTCCTAAAATGAAATACTGTAGAAACATCCTTATAACAGTCATCGGTAAGTAATCTATTTTCCACCTATCTCCTCCAACGTGAATACCCTTTTGAGCTATAGCTGCGTCTTCCCGTGCTAATGACGATCATTTTGCTTCCGTTGAGATATAGATAGATACAGATAAACAGATAGGTACCTGATTATCAGGCACCTTTGAGCAAAGCCAACTAAACCGACATTGCTCGGCTCGGTCGTGGCAGACTATTATGAAGGACGAAGGGCTCAAAGGATTGAAAATTTATTTTATTTTATTTATCAAGGAATGCAAACAGTGCTTCATACAATTAGGTATTATTCTAATACATGCACCTACTATAATGGTACTCAGAATGCACTAAAATTTATTTTAGAAAAAAATATATGTACAGTTTGTGACTGTCATTTTGAAACAACACAAACAGGAATAAATTATTGAACCTTTTTTTCATTTTAATGGTATTGAGTTTTTAATATTTTATTGATAAAATAAATTAGGCTCAGAAATTTAGAGTAGTTGAATTCAGGGGTGCCCAATCTTTTCTTACATACATTGTAATTTTTTCCAGCTCCTTTGTGAAAGAAAAACAATACATGTGTGTATCATTAGATCATTTTGTAAAAAGAAAACTCCTTTACACAGGTCTGTTAAGGAACCACTTAGTCGTGGAATCAAGAATCAACAGTTTAACAGGCACTGTTAGATACACTTTTTCATTTTCACATGACCTGAAACCAAATGTAAAAAATAAAAGGAATGATAAAAGAAATCATAAAAGATAATATCTCTGTTTACTGTGATCTTCCTGACCCAGACCCAATATTGCCATCTTTAGATGGTTATTCCGATGCCCCCTGTTCCAGAATAATTTATCGACAGTTTATATAATGAAAAGTATTAGTCATTGAGAAAAATCTTTATTGCCATTATATATATCTCTAGGATCCATCACAAGGCACGGCTCTTAAAAAAAACAGATATCACTTTATAAATAATGGTCAGTATCGTGGCATGTGGCAGTCCCTGGTCTCTGCCTACCCCTGTGGGAGACTGGCGTGAGTCTATATGTTATGTGTATTACTATTTTAAATTTTAAAGTTAATAGAAATATTTTTAAATAAGCTATCATAAATCTTCTTAATGATATATAGATCAGATGTTTATAGTTAATATATCTGTAAAATTATGCAGCCATTGATTTCAAGGACATTGACTACAATAAATAATATAGTAAGCCTTTGCGATTTGGAGGAGAAACGTGTTAAGGGATTTACAAGACACTATTTCAGCTCTCATTTCATAACTTCCAACAGCTTTTCAGTTTCACAATTTGATAATTTAGACAGTTTTAGGCTTCCATACCCGTAGGGTGTTAAACGGGACCCTATTAGTAAGACTTCACTGTCCGTCTGTCTGTCTGTGGGTCACCAGGCTGTATCTCATGAACTGTGATAGCTAGGCAGTTAATTAGGCAGATAGAATTTTTCACAGATTACGTATTTCTGTTGCCGCTATAACAACAATGATTAAAAACAGAATAAAATAAATATTTAAGGGGGGCTCCCATATAAGAAACGTAATATCTTTGCCGTTTTTTACTCGATATCAATGACGGCAACAGGTAGACGCTTGCAATATTCACAGAATATTTAGTTCTATATTCCCTTCAAAACTAAATAATGAAAGTTATATAAATATTTTAGGGGGGTATATTTATTTGTTGTATCAGACAACATTATGTGATTTTTTGCCGTTTTTTCTCGCACTTCGTGTCTAATGTTGTATAGATAATGGAACCCTTCGTGCGCGAGTCCGACTCGCATCCTGAGACAACATGAACTCTTGCCGTTTGATCCTAATTTACTGAAAACTAGGCGCAGAAAGCACAG
The DNA here is from genome assembly GCA_947310995.1 of Yponomeuta cagnagella. NCBI lineage: Eukaryota > Metazoa > Arthropoda > Insecta > Lepidoptera > Yponomeutidae > Yponomeuta > Yponomeuta cagnagella. Next base: position 379,075 of record OX371295.1, on the reverse strand, counting down.
GGTTTGTACTGTTGAGCTGGGACGCACAGCTATTATTCAAAGAATTGCTCGGTCCCTACGTGGGTATTTGTATAATTTGAAAAGTAACGGTCTAATTTATAAAAACACGATTCCGTAAAACACTCGATAAACGCCGATTAAGAGGCTTCAGGGAGTAACACTAGCGTCACGGAGGAAAATAAATCACAACATATTTTTTTACAGATCAAATTTGGAAAAAGTGTCTCGGTCATGATAATACTAATTTTTAGGACCCATGGCCGTGAACCTGTAACGGTGCAAAACGGACAGTTAAGTCTTAGTAATGGGTCCCGTTTGGCACCCTTCGGGTACGGAACCCTAAAAAGGAACTATTGGCGTACAATGACCACATTAAATTCAGGATAGAGTGCGTGTGTAGGGTGACGAAATGGCTTCGAGATCAAAACCTTGAGTACAGCCATCTACGAGTAATAAGTATTAAATGTGAATTTTTGACATTTTAATGCTATTATGGATTTTAGCAAAGTAACGCCTGATTCTATACATCTAATAAGTTGTAGTTGGAACAAGAAAAACCATCCACGAGTTTGTAACTTCCATTATAAAGTACCAATTAAACATCATCATCATAGGTCCGTTATGGATGATTTAAGCAGTACCTAAGAGTTTTGGGAATGGCTAAAAAGTCCAATTCTGAAGCAATAGACCCTATTCCATGTAGCATACACAAAGGTAGAGTCCGGAGTCTAGTCGGTAAGTGTCTGGTGCCTCCCGGCTGTTTTATCCGTCAGTGCCGAGCACCATACTTCGTCGAACTTCTTCCCGACAAGTGAGGGTGTATGGGCTTAATCACCACGCGTGCCCACCGCGGCCTGGCAATTTCAACCACTGAGGCATGTAAACACCTCAGACACTCAGGTTTCCTCACGATATTTTCCTCCAACACTAGCGAGTGGTATCGCTACTGTAACTTCACAAATGTATCTACGTAACTTAGACAACAAAGTCATTGGTACATGCCGAGATTCGAACCCACGACCTCTCGAATGAGGAGCCGGCGTTCTACCTCGTCCTCAGCTCTCCATTGAACCAACCTACTCTTAACATTGCAGCGTGTACAGTGGGCTACCTCCACAGCGATTACGTAGCCGGCCTGTTCGAAAACCACCTGAACTTCTCCCACCTGTCGCGGCTGGAGCGCGAGATGGCGCTGCGGTCGGAGATGGGCTTCTACTACTCCTATTACAAGACTGTGGTCGAGGAGAGGCCATTCCTCGCCGCCATCACTAAGCTGATGTACGACCGTACTGTGGAGTATCCCAAGGAGGTTAACGCGTTCAGCCGGTTCAATATACATGCGGAGGTGAGTCTCTGGATACTTGTGTTTCGGCCGCGGGTCATAAAATGACTGTTTACTTACGTGATTGAGAGGGTAGAAAGACACTTCTTGCAACAACGCGGTGTGTTAAAAAAGATATAATATGATTATTACCTGACTTCGAAAAGGAGCAGGTACTCAAGTTGTCTCAATCCTCTCGTCCTCGTCGTAAGACATAAAAAAAACCCTCTGTGGTTTTTTTTCTTGAAGTCGTTTTGGTTTTTTACTAAAAAAGTAGGTAGTTATTTTAAATTTTTGTTTCAATATTCCTATGCGTCACTCAAATTTAAACAACTGTGAGTGTCAAAAATATCATAAAATTCGTGTGACGTAATTTATGGTGTTTTCAGTTGTAATTGTAATGGTGTATATCTTATAACGGTGTAGTCCTAATAAATAAAATGTCGACAGGTGCTTCTGGGCTCCCTCTTCCGCTACCTGGAGCCGTGGCTGAACGGGACGCGGAGTTGCCACACGGTGCACCGCGGGGAAGGCCTCGCTCCTGTCGAGAGCTGCGTGGGACTCGGGGAGCCCATCATGTTCTACCTGCAGGCCATCTGGGTCTTCGCCGGGCTCACTGCCGCCGCCATCTTTGTTTACGGGACTGTGCTCAGGTTAGTTTATTCATCCTTTCGTTCACTCACTTTCGTTTGCCACTAGCGAAGTTCATTCATCCAAAGGCGGTCATGCCGTAGCCTTTAGCAATATCAATCAATTCATCAGCCGGTTCTCGCCCACTGCTGGACATGGGCTTACCCCAAGTCACGCCAATTAGCAATAATAATTAGCTGACAAAATGTAACATCAAATTTAAATAAAAACCGACTTCAAAACACTACAGCATTTGGTTTTTATTTTGTATTGATTTTTTTTATTTTTAAATGTTTAGTAGGGGAGCGGGAGACAAATAAACAAGTCCCATAAAGCCATAATTTACCCTACTTCATTCGTTTTTTTTTTAAATTTGACGTTCTCAATTTCCATCTTCGAGTCTTCACCAGAACATCACCAAATTACCTTGGGACTACTTTTACGCTATTTTATGAAACTAAAGGATGTGCCCCATCAGGCCTTATTTACTGCTGTCCATTGAAGAGTTCCGTTCCCCATCTCTGAAAGTCTTCATCAGATCTTCACTAAATTAAAATAGGACCAATGGGACGTTATATCTATATGAACAAAAAAAGAATTGTCGAAATCGGTTAAGATTTAACGGAGTTATGCGAGAACATAGCAAAAAATATAGATAACCTCCCCTTTTTTTGAAGGCGGTTAAAAAAAGGCTTCCAACTCAGCGGACATTACTGGTTTGTGCTATGGGTAGATAAAACCAGCAAAACTGATTTTCAGTTGTATCTGTTTGATGTATCTTCCTTGTTCGTGATATATTATATAATGTGGTAAAAACAACTCTTATGCTCTGGTGTAAAATAATAGTAGATTGTACAACAAGTGCATAAAACGCACCATTTTACTCGAGACGTTTATCCATCCGAGCGAGCTTGCGAGCGAGGATAGATATAAAGTCGAGTGTAAAATGGGTTTTATGGACGAGTTGTACACTCTACTTTTCACTTCGATTGCGAGGAAATGAAACAGCAACATGTAAATATAGAAGTCCACACTCTTTTACGGCTTAGCAACTTAAATTGAATATAACTTTTAAATTCGTATTTGCAATTCGCGCCTTTTTTTCTTTTTTTTGTTGGTGTTTCGCGCGGTCACAGGACACAGTATTTCAGAAAAAAAAGAAAAAAAAGAGGTGAGTTACGAACAACAATTCGAATTTCGAATTGCAATGCGGGGCTTCTCCATAATAAAATAAAGAGGTTGTTGTATGAAGTTAAAGATGTTCGTGTGGCTGTTGCAGCGATTGCCTTGGTCTTCGACGAAGATTTTACTTTATGCTCTAGAGCATAAAAAGCGACTTTATGTCGCCTACGCACGACATAAAGACGAACTTTTAGAGCATGAGAAGTGAAAAGAATATTCTTATATTTATCTTATCTTATTTTTAGCACTGCGACAGGCTAATAACTGTTGACAGAACGAAGTCTGTCGGGTCAGCTAGTATGTTATAGAATATTTTCTCAGTAGGCCACTAATTTTTAAAATCAAAGAACATCCTTTTATACCTATCACCTGTTATTTTTAGGCTCACTCTGTAACTCACTTAGTAAGCAGCAAATAAATAAATCATCATCATCAGCCATTTGACGCCCACTGCAGGACATAGGCCTCACTCATAGTTTTCATAACCATAAATTTCATAAATGAATAAAGTATTAAAATTCTATAACATACTAGCTGCCCCGACAGACTTCGTTCTGTCAAGGGGTACTTCAGTGAACATAAACGAACCGTTCGCAGCAAATCGGTGCTAGGCGGCCTGGTGTCGCTGGCGTGGTTCGCGCGTCACCACAGTGACTGCACCCGCGTGATGTGGGCGCCCAACCAGCGGGAGACCTTGGCGCTGCCACTGCTGCTTGCCCAGGCGTGCCTGCTGACTGCGCGCCTGCGCCGCCGCCGCTCGCAGCTGCGGCTGCAGGTGTGTGAACGGTCGCAGCAGGTGTGTGAATGCTCGCTGTCTGTAGGTGCGGGCATGTGAACGGTTGCAGCGGGTGCGCAAACGTGTAACTACAGATGAAAACCAGCGCTAGCAGTAACTGAAGTGTGAACAGTTCACACTCTTCAGTCACTAGTAGCGCAGCAGGAGTGTGAAGATGACAATCTGCTCTAGTAGTTATTGCTAAGTGTGTTGCAGCAAGTGTGTGAACGCGAAACTGCAGATGAGAAGCAGGGCTGGTAGTGACTGCAGGTGTGTGAACGTGGAACTACAGATGACAACCAGCTCTAGTAGTGACTGCAGAGTGTGAACAGTAATTGCAGCAGTTGCAGCAGGTGTGTGAACGCGGAAGTACAGATGACAACCAACGTCAGTAGTGGCTGCAGAGTGTGAACAGTAATTGCAGCAGGTGTGTGAACGCGGCACTGCAGATGACAATCAGTGTGAATGCAGTGCATCTGCAAATGCAATTTTAATTTGAAATGATAGTACACATTAATAACTTTGTACACTTTTTTTACAACTTCACAATGAAAGTAGTTTTAACTGACGAGAAGCACCCCTTTGCGCACTCGCACTAAAGCGTGGGGCACATAGGAAGGACGTGGGGCGAGGGCGCATAAAAGACGCGGCGTCCTTTCAGTTCACTTTCATAGAAAACGTACTGCGGTGATGGGACACAGCCCACACAGATAGGACGCGACGCGTCCTTTCCGCGCCCTCGTCCCACGTCCTTTCTTCGTGGCCCACGCCTAAGCGCCCTCTAACCGGAACCCCTCTCCCCCCAGGTGGCGATATTCCTGCTCAACTCGTTCTGCCTGCTGTTCTGGCAATTCACCCAGTTCATCTTCCTCACGCAGGTCGCCATCTTTTTCGTGATGGAGCAGCTCCGGCTCATAGATCTCAAGTCGCTCTGGCTGTTCCTACACGCGCATTTCTGCGGACTGCACCTAGCCGTCTTACTCCTGCAAGGGAACGACATGCTAAAGTCGTCCTTATACGCGTCGCTCTTCATAGTGGTATCCGTGTACTGTTTGTTCTTTAGCACTCTTCGCATCAAGGTCCAGACTCGCTTGGATTTGCTCGTGGAAGCTTGGCTTGTGTTGCTGAGGATCTCTATAGTAGCTTGCGCATCGGTCTGGCTCAAAGGGGTCATCGGGGACTTCTTGAACGTCGAAGAGGATTCCCACGTTTGGGATATCCTTTATTCCAAATTTAACAGCGATTACAAAACGTTTCACACGATGATATACACTTGCTCGGCCGTCTTCGATTTTCTACCCTACGAAACGTGGAAAGAACTAGTAGTCAGTGGTCTGATTCCTGTGATTTTGTTAGTGACGTTCAACGCTGTGTTCTTCTGGTACCGAAGCACGAGGGAAGGTCTGCAAAGGCAGCTGGATGATAAGGATGCTAAGGTCAAGAAAGGCCAACAGTCCAACAGCGAAAGTGATGACGATAGCGGGATTGAGAACAACGCGTCTGAGGCCAAGATGGCCGACGATGATAAAAACAAAATGGCCGCCGGCGATTTGAATGTCATCGAGGAGAGGCTTAAGGAGAGACCAGCCACGCGAGAGAAGGTGAGATTTTACAATGCAATTTATTAACCCACTGTAGGAACAGGCTTTCCCTCAGAGACAGAGTGCGGGCTTAAGCACCACGCCTGCCCACCGCGCATTGGCAATTTCAAGCGCTGAGGCATGTCAACACCTCCGTCACTCAGGTTTCCTCACGATGTTTCCCTTCACAGTTAGCGAGTGGTATTGCTACTGTAACTTCACAAATGTACGTAACTTAGAAAACAAAGTCATTGGTACCTATATTGAATGAATGATTGATCCAGCAAACCTGGAAGAAATCTCTTACAGAGATAAGCTCGCCTTTGTACATGCTATTTCTTATGCAATGTCCTGTTCAATGTTTCGTGTGCAATAAAGTGTAAATAATAGATTGCTTGATTGAGTGAGTGAGTGAGTGATTGTTTGATAGATAAAAACGCAGGTAAGTGGTTTTTAAACTGTCGGTGGTCGCCCCACAGGACCACCTAATAGAGTTCCTACGCGCGCTGGAAGTGGACGCGGGTGTGCTGTACGCGGTGGCGCAGATGGCCGCGTATGGCGCGATGGCCGCGCTGGTCATGCGGCTCAAGCTGCTGCTGGTGCCGCAGATGTGCGTCGTGGGCTCACTTTTGGTCGACGTTAAGCAGTTCCCGTGAGTATACATTTTAGTATTTTGATCTTTAACTTGGTCATCATCATCATCAGCCATTCGACGACCATGAGGGGTTTTGCCATAATCGCCACGCTCGGCAGGCGGGTTGGCGATCGCAGTATGCGGTTGTAATCTCAGGAAGACGCTGCTGCCCGTCTCCTGGTAATTGATTTCCTTAGTCGCCTTCTACGACATCCACGGAAGGAAATGGAGTGACGCTATTCTTAATCCTTATTTTAACTTGGTCGATCTTATTATATTCTTTTTGTTGCACTAACCCGTGCTGAGGACAAGTTTAAAAACCTATTTACAGCGATATCATTCCGATGTGAATACCTAACGGCCTGCTTCCTGATCTCTTACTCTGAGCGACGGACCCCTGACAAAGAATTACATGATATTTTCGACAATAAAAATAAAATAAAATAGTAGGTACCTACCTATTTATTAAACCTCGACCATTAAAATAGAAAACCTCGGCATTTTGCAGAAAATCATAGGAACATTTCTTCATTTGGTTGCACTAATCTGTGCTGAGCAAAATTTTAAAAATCTAACTAACTACAAAGTGGGCGCTCGGCGCTGCAAGTGATGTAAATTACTTCAGCCAGATGTCGCTGCCTGTACATAATACATAGGAGTTAGTAAAGAGGCTCAAAATTTCGCCGATAGCTGCACTTGCCCATTAGCTCAGTTGGGAGAGCACTGGCACGGTTAGCCAGAGGTCGTGGGTTCAAGTCCCGGCATGGGTGGAATTTTTAGCCTCTAAATAGGTTTTTAAAATTTGTCGATCCTTCAAACTTTACATTGTTTTATCTATCAACTTTTAAATGGATTGGGATTCAGAGTTACTTTATTTATGATTAAGTTTTGTTGTTAATAAACTTTTTTTTAATTATTCGTTCCAACCACCTTTAAATCTTTTGAACCTTCGATCTTTAAATAGTGTGATCTTTAATTTGTTCGATCTTTCGAATTTTGATCATTTATAAAATTGTTTCCTTCTGACATTGTTCACGAACTTCGTTCTTTAAATAGTTCGATTCTTCAAACTTCGACCTTCGATTGTGGTATGTTCAGTTAAGTAAGTTTTTGTGAAATTAATGATTTTATCTTATTGTTGAGAGCCATCTAGCGTTGAGTGGCAGAATCATCATAGGCTTGATCGGCGCGCTTGAGCGAAAAAGTAATGTAATACTTATTAAATAATCTGTGAGCCGCTCTAACTAACGTTTTGTACATTCCTTTTGAAACTGAAAATATTGTAATCTTGTAATATATAAAAATCTCGTGTCACAGTGTTTGCTGTCGAACTCCTCCGAAACGGCTTCACCCATTTTTATAAAATCTTTTGTGTATATTTGGTAGGTCTGAGAAAAGGTCGTCAGCTAATTAATATAGCAGAATAACGTTTGCCAGGTCAGCTAGTAATTAATAAAATACGTTTTTCGTAAAATGAAGCTCCTCATTGAAGAATCAGCTAGGTCCACTACCACTTATTTTGTTTCACCTAATCTCATCTCCTAACCTCCCATACCACCCCATCCCATCTCAGCTTATCTCATCTCAGCTCATCTCATCCCATTTCATCTTATCTCAGCCCATTCCATCTTATCTTATCCCATCTCATCTCATCTCAAGTCATCTCATCCTACTCATGTTATCATCTCTCGCGCAGCGGCGGGCGGCGCACGGCGCGGGCGCTGCTGGCGCTGCTGCTGCTGCTGGTAGCGGCGGGCGCTGCTCGCACGCTCCGGGAAGAGACCTCGCATGTCGGTCAGTACTGCCCACTCCGGCCGCCCTGACCGTACCGGCCTCACAATAACACCCTGTAGGCTAAATTATCATAGAAAAAGAAGAAGAAGAAGAAAAGATAATTATTAAATTGACAAAGCGACCCAACTACGTGGATCGATCGATCACATAGTTAGTTAACATTTCTCCGCTCCCCCCCCCCAGGCGAGTTCTCGGACTTGCCCCAAGAGGAGCTGCTCTCGTGGATCGTGTCCCGGAGCAGCGCCCGCGCCGTGTTCGCGGGCCCCGCGCCGCTAATGGCCACCGTGCTGCTAGCGGCTCGCCGCGCCGTCGCCAACCATCCGCATTACGAGCATAAGGACGTGCGGTGAGCGTTTGCATAGGATCGTGGAGAACTTTAAAAAACCTATTTAGAGGCTAAAAATTCCACCCATACCGGGACTTGAACCCGAAACGTCTGGCTGACCGTGCCGGCGCTCTCCCGACTGAGCTAATGGAAAAACCCATCTAAAAACTAACTGCAGCGGGTACTCGGGGCTGCAAGTGATGTAAATTACTTCAGCCAGATGTCGCTGCCTGTACGTAATACATAGGAGTTTGTAAAGAGGCTCGAAATTTCATCGATGATTGCACTCGCCCATTAGCTCTGTTGGGAGAGCGCTGGCACGGTTAGCCAGAGGTCGCGGGTTCAAGTCCCGGCATGGGTGGAATTTTTAGCCTCTAAATAGGTTTTTTAAAATTGTCCTAATCACGGATTAGGTCGTGATTAGGACAATTTTAAAGTCATGGTCGGGAAGCTTATTCACTGAGTTGGGAGCGTATACACAGAGTCCGGAAGCTTATACATAGAGTTGGGAGCATATTTACAGGGTTGGGGAGCTTTGTGCATGAATAAGCTCGGACGTATATGTAGTGTGCAGCCGGGCCCGCGCCGCTCATGACTCATGGCCACTATACTGCTAGCGGCGCGCCGCCGGCTAACCGTCCGCATTATGAGCATAAGGACGTGCGGTAAGATTTGTGGAGGTTGGAGAGGCTATACACAGGTTGGGGGCGCTTATACGGGGGCTGGTGGAGATTATAGGCATGGAGAGCCTACAAACAGGGTCGGGAAGCTTATGCTCTGGTTTGGGGTGATTATGCACAGGATTTGGGAGCATATACATAGGCTTGAGGTTGTATGCGTTGTCCGCCGCGCAGGCGACTACACTGCTAGCGGCACGGTGAGCCGCGGCTAGCCATCCGCATTACGAGCATAAAGATGTGCGGCGAGCCGGGCCCGACGCAGTGAGCTTAAACGGGCCGTCCTTGCCACACACATTGTTGTAGCTTACCACACATTTCTTATATGTCGCCACACATGTTTTTGGAGAGCACGGACTTGTGGAGATTATAGCTTATACGAGGGCTCGGGGCTAATAAAATAAAATAAAATAAAAAAGCTTTATTACCAACAAAAACTTTAAATCAGAACAGAACAAGAATACACAAAACATTAAAAACTTTAGAATTATTTGTGGATACATGACTTCGAAGGCTTAGGAGTCATAAACTAAAATACTTAATAGTTACTACATATTATTATTACGTTTTGTGGTAAAAGGTGAGGTGCTCAGCATGTGTCAACAAAAGCTTCTTACAGCTTAAGTGACGCTGGTTTTCAGCACTCGCCTGACTTAAATTAGTTAAAGAAATAGAAGTGTGTGTGTATGTGTGTGTGTATGTGTGTGTGAGGGTGTGTGTGTGTGACTGTGTATGTGAGAGTGTGTGGGGGAGGGTGAGTGTGTGTGTGTGTGTATGTTTGTGTTATACAGCAATTTTTTTGGTGTTTTATAACATTTTGTTCCATGAAATGAGATAAAAACGAGTGCCGTGCTTATTGAGCCGAGGGCTTATACACCGAGCCCGAAAGCGCAAACCCCCAATCATTCGACCCCAACTTAACGGTGTCCCTTTTGGTCCCAGGGACCGAACCTACGCCGTGTACCAAACGTACAGCCGCGCCAGCCACACCGAGCTTTACCGCTCGCTCTCGGCGCTGAGAGTGACGCATCTCGTACTGGACAAAGCCTACTGCCACGGACACAGCAGGTCGGTCACTTACACTGCCCTTTCTGCCTTTACTGCCCTTTCTGTTTCACCTCACTTTCCCAGTTTTACATTGGCATTTCTGTCTTACACCACTTTCCAATATTGCGTTGGCACAACCCTCCCTGTCTTACATTGCCGTTCCCTCTTATAGCGGCGGCTGCAGTTGAGAGCGGGACGCGTCGTGCTGCTGCAGCTTTACTTTAGAAAGATAACTTAATGCTTACCAGTAATACCATCTACCCACCCAGTTCGTGCGCGCTGTTTTATATTTCTTTTTAGCGGCGATGTCAGCTGGGAGCAAACCTAGTACACGCTGCAGCTAAAACGGAAGAAGTAACGCTTGCTGCATTTCTTCGTTGTGTTTTACACACTAGTTTTGCGTAGCCCTCCCAATTTTAAATCGTTTTACTCTCCTTGTGATCATTGTATCACACGCTACGAAGCTTTTACTAGTAGAGCGCATACTGCATTTCATCGCCGCGTTTTACTGTACCCTCCCAGTTATACATTGCCGTTTAGTCTTCTAGCGGCGGCTGTATCTGCGGCGTGCTGCAGCTTTTACTTGGTCCGCTCAGTTTGTGCGCGCTTTTTATGTCCCTTCTCTTAGTCGGAAGCAAACCTGGGACGTGTGAAAGTAGCAACGGGTTGCTGCAGTTTTAACTAGTAGTTAAAACTGCAGCAACCCGTCTTAAACTATCCCCCTTGTTTCACACCGCTCTTCCTGTCTTACACTGCCCTAATTGTTTTACATTGCCTTCCGAGTCTTACACTAACTTCCCTGTTTTACACTGCCCTCTCTGTTTTACATTGCCTTCCGAGTCTTACACTAACTTCCCTGTTTTACACTGCCCTCCCTGTTTTACATTGCCTTCCGAGTCTTACACTAACTTCCCTGTTTTACACTGCCCTCTCTGTTTTACATTGCCTTCCGAGTCTTACACTAACTTCCCTGTTTTACACTGCCCTCCCTGTTTTACATTGCCTTCCGAGTCTTACACTAACTTCCCTGTTTTACACTGCCCTCCCTGTTTTACATTGCCTTCCGAGTCTTGCAATAACCTCCCCGTCTTACACTGCCCTCCCCGTCTTACACTGCCCTCCCCGTCTTACACTGCCCTCATGACCTCCCTGCGTTACATTGTCCCCTTGCAGCGGCGGCTGCAGCTGGGAGCGCATCTGGGACGCGCTGCAGCCGGCGGGGGCGGGGGCGGCGGGGGGGCGGCGCGCGCCGCGTCTGTGCGTGCTGCTGCAGCGCGTGCCGCTGGACCACTTCTACGCGCTGTTCGACAACTCGCGGTACACCGTCTTCAAGCTGCACGACTACAGGCGAGTGCCGCTGCCATTCATTTTGAGAAGAAATTCTGGCAGAGATATGTTTCTGTGATGTCATCATCAACCCATTATGTCCCCACCGAGGGGCACGGGTCTCTTCCCTGAGGAAGGTATAGGCCATACTCCACCACGGGGGCCAAGTCCGGATTGGTGGAGGCTTGTAGACTAGTGGCTCGTCTACTGTCAGAAGTTGTCAAGCCGCCCTAAGGCCTCTGACTTGGCTTAACGATTGCCATCTATCGACGGCAGCCGGCATCAACAGCTTAACGTGCCTTGCGAAGCACGGAACCGCTCGGAAAAATGCCACTAGCGTTAGGCATAGACGGCGACCCATCCATGCACTGAACGCGCCCTGTGTTGCTTAACCTTCGTGATCGTTTAAGATCACTCAGGCAGCCGGGGCTACGACCTGTTTCCGATCTAAAGCCGGGTTTCCGCCGCCTAATTAACTGCCTAGGACGTTCGTTTGGCATCCAGTTCAAGGGCTGAAGGTAGTTTAGCCTTGTGTTTGAACGAAACGTTCTATAACCTGACTGAAGGTGGTTAGCCAAGCGGTTGGTACTAGACGGCGTCTGCTTCGGTAGGGTGACCAAGGTACCGTAGCCTCTTCATGTAATTTTGTCAGTTCTGTAAAGCTTCTTATTTTCGTTTGTTTTGTTTAAATTTTGAGTGGTCTGAAATGGACGTGCCTTAAAAATGGCTATCGAATACGCAAGTTTTTTTTAATAAACGCTCTCCATAAATATCTCGACACAAACTCGAGTCTGTGACAACCATTAGAAGCCAGAGCGGTGCGCGCGCGCCGGTGGTCGCGATTTTTTTTTAAACAAGATTATTCAACTCGATTTATTTTAATTTTACGTCTATGGTTACTAAAAAGTAACAGTTTAAATAGACGCCAATTTTTATTATTAATTACATTACCGCGGCTTTCGAACCATCCAGGTTTCAGCGTGTATAAAGCCTTTTTTCCCAGTGGAGTGCAGTCCGTGCTGGCTACAGAAAAAAACCAGTTTGAACAGTGTCTGTATGTCTGTTGCAGTGTGCGTTACACGCCGCGCGTTCTGGACACGTGACCCGACCGCGCCGCCGGCTCGGCGGCTGGTGAGTACACTGGCTAAAGGACGGACGGACGGACGAGCAAGCGGATGAACGAACTAGCGGACGGACGAACGAACGAGCGAGCAGACGGACGAACGAACGAGCGAGCGGACGAACGAACGAACGAGCTGACGGATAACGAACGAGCGAGCGGATGAACAAATGGACGGACAGACAAACGAGTGAGGAAACAAATGTTATGGTAGAGAGTCAAAAGACCTTTTTTAAAAAAGGTTTTTTTTGGTACGTGAATAGCCCCCCATTTCGGGTCGCGTTTCTTAAAACTGCAGTTCGTCGTTTATTTGGACGTTTCGATGTACATCGCGTAGCCGCTTAGTCAATTACAAGGCAATTAGTCTTCCTACTTGATAGGCCGACTTGCACCACTTTCTTAAATGTGGCTTAAACACCATTTAACTAAAATTCTACATACAAAAGTCAATTTAAATGGCGACTTAATCTGCGTGAATCGTCTATGCAATGTACATCGAATTGTCATAGTAAACCATGAAATGAAATGGAGCCCTAGTAATGCTTTGTGTGGCGTCGGATTAAGAATAGCGTCACTCCATTTCCTTCCGTGGATGTCGTAGAAGGCGACTAAGGAAATCAATTACCAGGAGACGCGCAGCGGCGTCTTCCTGAGACTCCAACCGCATACTGCGATCGCCAACCCGCCTGCCGAGCGTGGCGATTATGGCAAAACCCCTCACAGTTATAAAAACCACGAGGGAGGCCGGTGCTCTGCAGTGGGCGTCAAGTGGCTGATGATGATGATGATGATGATGATGAATGCTTTGTGTTTGTTTGTCTGAATTCTACCTGCATGTACTATTCTTGTTCCAGATTCTAAATTGTACAGTCGAGGCGAGTTCGAAGTGTTCTACGGTACCTACTGATGACTATTACCGATGTTGTGGAACATGTGTTAAACACCGTGTTGTGGAACATGTGTTAAACACCGTGTTGTGGAACATGTGTTAAACACCGTGTTGTGGAACATGTGTTAAAGACCGTGTTGTGGAATATGACACTGTTTGGCCCGACTTGCACCAATTTCTTAATGTAGACGAATTGACATTTACCTAAAATTGTAGTATTTTCTGAGGTCAACACGAGCACTAAACATAATAAAACTGATTTTTAACGGATATTAACTCGTTTACTTTTCCATTTTACAATTTCCGACGTTTCGTGGTCGTGGTCTACCGTTAAAAATCAGTTTTATTATTTAACTAAAATTCTTCAAATAAAATTCAATTTAAATTGGTACTTAAGTGACGTTTAAGAGGTGATGTTAGACGGCCTAGAACTTTTTAAACTGTTATGTTTATGTGTTGAACAGTATTTACAACTGTTTAAAACACAATCTGTGTGCTAATCCTGAAGAATGAGCCTAAGAATGAAGGTTAAATGCCTGGTGGGGATTTTTGTACTCAAAGTCCACAATTCTCCGCTGTTTTAATTAATATTTATCAGCGGGGTTTTTTTAATCCACAAATCCCAACTAAGGACTTTGTTGGGGCTTAGTCCGACTTTGTAAACGATTTCACTAATCCCACTAATAAACATTTGTCAGTGGGGATTTGTGAAATGCTCCACAATCTGTCCGGGGGTTTGTGACATTTTGGAACTTTCAACGGGAAAACTTAGTGACTGTGATAAACCGAGGCCGAGAAATGATTCCGGGAATGCGATGGTTGTACTTATACATAGTCCAACCGGAAACCCGCGTGTTAAGATAAGATAATTTATTGAAGCGAAAATGTATTACAGCAGTATTGTGTCTATGACATCAAGAGATCACTTAAAATTGGAATAAAGCGTAAATTTATCTTTATTAAACTAATTTACCGGAAATGCTGTATAATAATGCTGTATATTTGCGTATTGCAGTGACTTTGCGGTATTGATTTTATTTGCATCATCATCAACCTATTATGTCCCCACCGAGGGGCACTGGTCTCTTCCCTGAGGAAGGTATAGGCCACACTCCACCACGGGGGCCAAGTCCGGATTGGTGGATTATTTGCATAATTAATTAATTCTTTGGGCTGCTCTGGTTCTGAGAAGAGACCTATGCCCAACCGTAGTGATTATATTCTCTGTGTGCCCAACAGTGGGCTCTGTTTATAGGTCTGTTCATGTGACAGTTTTTTTTTTAAATTTCATTGACGCCTAGGTGTGGATTAAAATCGATGCGTTCATATAATTTGTACGGCATTAACAAAGTCAAGGCCCTGTTCTTAGGAAGTAGTCCAGCAACCTTGTCGCCTGAAAGTACCTGCGGGGTACTGTGCGTCAAATACGGTAGGTACTTCTGTTTCTGTTTTACAGACTTGTCCATGATGTTGGCCCGATGAATAATCCAAGTTTGTGGCCTCGAGCGCCGAACGCAACTTTGTCAAAACTCGAAAACCGAAAATTTCGGCCGCCCAAATCTGAAATATCCGCGGTTTTTTTGATTTTTGGCAAAGTTGCGTTCGGCGCTCGAGGTCACAAACTTGATTGAATTATTCATTGGGCCATTGTGATGAACAAGTCTGCAAAAAATCAGAACTAACGGATTTGATGCAAGCACTGATGTTAAAGTTAATGGACTAAAGTAGCTAGCCGACATATAGGTATAGTACAGCTTCCAGCCTAGCATGTATCCAGCAATTTGGCTGTTAGCAATTCGTTTCTCTCGGCGTCGGTCTGCGTGTAACCATTTTTCTTATATCTACTACCAAAGTGTAGAAATTGATAAAAGGTGTTGATATCTCTTGAATTAAGATGAATTAATGAGCAGGAACGCAATTCTTAATCCGGTTCCGTGTGGCGCCGGATTAAGAATTGCGTCACTCCATTTCCTTCCATGGATGTCGTAGAAGGCGACTAAGGAAATACATTACCAGGAGACGGGCAGCAGCGTCTTCCTGAGATTCCAACCGCATACTGCGATCGCCAACCCGCCTGCCGAGCGTGGCGATTATGGCAAAACCTTTCATGGTTACGAAAACCATGAAGGAAGCCTGTGTCCTGCAGTGGGCGTCGAGTGGCTGATGATGATGATGAATGAGCAGGACAAACAAAAAAGTAGTTAGACATTGCTTCCCGTGTTTTGACTATTTCTAACAACAGTTTGTTTACATGTAGACCAAAGCTGAATAAAGTGAAATATGCATAACAAATGGAATACACCTTGATGTCTTGTTATTAAGGGGCTCCACACTAAGCGCCACCGAGGAAAAGAATATCATATCTTTTTACAGATCGAATTTGCAAAAACTATCTTTACAATCTCTCAATCATGTTAACAGTGATTTTTAGGACCCATGGCCGTGAACCTAAGGCAGAAAACCCAGGACTAGATAGCATTAACGCCAGAAACGGCCGTTCTTGACATAAATGCTGTCTAGTCCCGGGTTCGTGATCCTAGGTTCTTTATCGCGGGTCCTAAAAATCACTGTTAACATGATTGAGAGATTGTACAGACACTTTCTGCAAATACGATCTGTATTTCTATTTATATTTCGTCGGTGGCGCTAGTTAGCCTACTGGATACCCTTAAGTTCTGGTGGTAGGTATATCTATATTATGTATCATCTCGAATTTCCTGTAATGCTCATCTACACTTCAAATCCATCTCATTAAATCCTAATAAGTAGATGAATTTATTTATCTCAAAACTATATTGAATGAATGAATGAATCTTAGTGTAAATTATGAAGTAACAGTTAAGTAAATTGAGTTCTAAATTGGCAAACTTACACTAGTCTCTGCCTACCGCTCCGCGATACGGGCGTGAGCTTGTGTTATGTTTTAGATTATATGTAGGAAGTATAGTATATTACGGAATATAAATTTTTACAAAATTCTTGATCCCGCCATCTCGACGTCAAGGTGGCGGGACCAAGAAATCTGTGAAAATTCTGGGTAAGGGACATGTCCCTTATCCTACCTCATGGGGTAGGAAATTCTTATTGTAGGCTACGAATTTATCACAGATTGTAGCTAGTAAATAGTAGGAGTAATGATGTAGGTATGTAGGTAATACAATGAGAAAAGACAGTCTTAAAATCCGTGCAATCAAATCCAATTTGTGGCAGTAAACTAGAAGAACTGAAGTAAGCTAGAAATATAAATCACATACCTCGGCGCTTCAAATTGCCAATCCGCGGTGGGCACGCGTGGTGATTAAGCCCATGCTCTCTCTCTCAGAGGGAAGGTCTGTACCCTACAGTGGGACATATATAGACTGAATACAATACACATCTCATCCGCAGACTGGTCAATAGGAAGCACTTCACATCTACTTACTATGGCGGAAACTATACAATATCTAATAATTAATAATAAGCAATAAAGTTATTCATTCATGAAATCGCGATAAAACATCAACTGTTGCTGCCACTCATGTTAATGCTGCGGCGGGTAATTTTGGTATGGAACAGCTGATATTGTTTTTCGCAATTTCAATTCTCCTCCCTGCTAAAAGCCGTTTGTATTGACTTGTAGAACACCCCATTTTCGTCTGTGTATATACATATATATAGGGATTGCTGGTCGACGGACTATGGCCACACTGTATGGTAGTTATGAGTTATGCAATAAAAAGTTTTATCTAATCTATGCCCAATGACATGACTAAAGGGGACCCAGAGGGTTGCGGTGACTGGGAAGATTCCGATGCCCAGCAAAGGGCTCTGTTCATCGGTACGCTAGATGGGATTTTGTTGCTCCCTACTGATACTGAGCAAGGTCTCCATCGATGTTGGCGACAGATCTGGCAACCCCGTTGCTGTGTGAGAATATAGCAACGGGGTATTTGCCTGGATCGATATATATTTTATTGTCCTTTTTATTATTTAATTTATTATAAATATAAGTAATATCTATAATTCGGGCTTTCCATTTTCGGCGCTAACATCGACTCCGTTGCAATTAGACATCGTAAATGTTTCGCTGTGAAAAAAAAAAAAATTATAGGATTACCCATTTACCTTCTTTTTGGAAAGTGTTATGAAATTGTGATGACTTGTGAAAATATCGAATGCAAAGATGTTATGTAGGTACTTAAGTATAAGTAGTGGTTTTAGACAAATACAGTGATTTTTGAAGAACTGGAATGTTTTATTATCATTGTTTATAACCCACCTCTCCTTTTCTTCAGCAACATTGTCTGCAAGAAATTGCTATTAGCAATAAGGCCGCCAATTGTACTGTGTCTTTGTAAATATTTTTTGATTGTTTTTTCTGGTGTACAGTAAAGAATATCTCTTATGTGACCCACTTAAACTTAATGGTTTTAATAAAGTAATTGTTCATAGATAAGGCAACAACGTTTTCCAACAGTCATGATTATATTTATTGCAACTAAAGTGTAATGTATGCTTTAAGGATCACAAAGTTCGTATTTTTCAATACACTCAATAAGCCAACCGACCGGCAAAGCTTTCAAATGCTTCATATTATACCTCGGCTCATATAAGTCTTTGAATATGATGTAATGTGAGCAGTTAAGCAATGCACTGTCCGTCTTGGCATGATACGGTACTAATTTCTCAGAATCTGGTATAGATTCTGGGTTAGGCACCCGTCTGAGCACAATCCCTCCAGCGTCTGTGATAAGTTTTGTCAAAGACGTCTTGTTCTTGGTGTTAAAATTGTGCAAGTAGAAATGGCAACCGTTGAACAGAGGAGGCAGCTGCTTGTACTTGTTATATCTTGCATTTTTAGGACCGTTATACAGCATGTTTCCGATACCAATAACTTCGTGCTTTTCAAATGGTTCTAGCTTTTCTTCTGTGGATTCAGTGATCCATTCTGAGTCTAAGATCCATATCTCATTTACTATAGCTTGCAGAACATCTAGTGTCGAGGGACTGATGCGGTCTTCAGTGTCCACAATCAAATGGGTGACTTTCTTTGTGAACTTAGCCTCAATGTGAAGGTTACTGTGATGTTTAATTAATGTTTTGAGCTTGTTCTGCACAGTGCGGTATTGAGAAATGCAATGTACTCGTATATCATCAAAGTCCAACTCTGCATGCATATTTGAGATTTTATCTACATTGACGGTTTGTCTTTAAAACACGCAATTTCCGCTGCCTCTTCTAGGGCTGCTCTCATTACTGCACTAGCTAAGTCTAGTGGTGTTTCTCCCTTGCAGTTCCTCGCATGAATGTCTGCACCATTCTTCACCAGCTCTTCAACTATGTCCTTACGGTTGTATCTCACAGCTTCGTGCAAGGGAGTCTCATTCAACAAACCCGGGACATTAATCAGAGTATTGTGCTGAAGAAGTATCTTGACGAGATCTAGCCGGTTGGATTGGACAACTTCGTGCAGTGGAGTCCAGCCAGCGTTGTCCTTTCTATTTGTATTAGCCCCTTGTTGCAACAGCTCTGAAACTTTATCAGCTTTGCCGAGACGGCAGGCGATGTGCAGCGCAGTCTCGCCCTTATTGTTGCGCTTCTCTAAAGTAGTATTTAGCTTGGCGATGCTCATGTTGGACACACGCGATTGGTTCAACTGCGAGGGAGTCCTACTAGAAACTTTTCTGTTTGATTTTTCGTCAGTAGTTTTAGATACATCAGTCGCAGGTTTAGTTTTGGAAGTGTCAGTGGTCTTTTCCGTGTTCTGTGAGGTGACTTGGCCTTGTTTCTTCAGGACACGCCGCTTCTTTGTCGCTCCCGCTTCTTTATTGCCGGGTAGGTTTTCCTTCTCTTTATAAGGCTGAAACATGTCATCCAGCGTTTTTGTGGAAGCGATCGTGGTCTCCAGGTTTTTGTTGGTGAAGGTAGTGCAACCTTCAAGGGATATATCACACGTGGGGCAGTTTTTCAGGCCCTCAAAATGTTCCGAACAAATTAGATGGAAACATTTGCTTAGCGTCACGGGGTTGTTGCAGAGTTGCGAGCAAACGCCACACAACAAGTCCCTCCTGACGTTCTCCAGAGCCTTCAGGAAGGTATTCAAGTTGGTGGTAGACATTTTTTTCAAGAATACCGGGCTTTTCTAAGCAGAAAAACGTGTACCTTCTCACTAGCAGCAGAGACAGATCTGTCTCAGCTCAGCGCATCGGGTAACGTCAAACGCGCAACTGAGACAGAGTTGTCCCAAAGGGCAACAGACCAAAAAAATGCGAAAATGTGTTTGACGGTCTAGATGGTATCGGTTTATGGTTATTGTTCGCTTATGTTCGGCATGAAATTGCCTTTAATCTGTGGTAAAATACTCTAAGACTTCCTAAAAAAAAAACTTGTCAATCTTAGTCGAAAATTTCTTGTTGGAAAGTGGCGAGAGCACCGAAGAAAACTACGAGAAAAACAGGTTTTTTTGTTAGAAAGGTAAGTGAAAAGTGTATTTACGTGTTACTTTATGCATTTATTTCAATCATTACACATAGTTTTACCTAAAGAATGCTATAAATACTTTAAATTCGGCTCAAGAAAATGTTCGATATAGCAACTTTGAAAAAAGTTTTACTTTCTTTCGAAATTTTTGATCATTGTTTGAGTATTTTGGATAAAACCCACTATATATGGCCAGTAAGACTATCGTACTTTGTTATTTTATTAATTTTTATGTAGAATTACTAAGTAATAGTGATAAATATTACAAAAACAAAACATTTGCCGTTGTTTTCCGATTAGTTCGTACACCGGAAATAGACCAATAGGGTCACGACCTCCGGCCTTCTCATCCGGTTCTATAGTGATGAGCTTAGTGATTAGTTCAATTGATTATCGACATTAGATTTTTATCAACTTCAATACACCGTTACTATGAGTTTCTAGTGAGAATACGCAAATTTCCAATTAGATTCTAATAACGAGATATATTATATCTCGTAGTTTATAGGAAAATTATTATTTATTTATTTTACAGATGTGGAGACCCGGGCACCCCAAGAGTTTCTTGAATTACTGCAAGACGACGAGGAAGAGGATGAGAGCGAGGGGGAGTTGGAGGTCGGGCTGGAGGAGGAGGAGGAGACTGGGGTGGGAAACCTGTTGGTATGTTATAATAATTATATAAATATTACATAACATACATAAGCGGCCTATATACGTCCCACTGTAGGGCACAGGCCTTCTCTCAGGGAGAGAGCATGGGCTTAATCACCACGCGTACCCACCGCGGATTGGCGATTTTAAGCGCGTGTACGTGAATAGCTCAGACACTCAGGTTTCCTCACGATGTTTTCCTTTGTTAGCGAGTGGTATTGCTACTACTATAACTTCACAAATGTACATAACTTAGAAAACCAAGTCATAGCTACATGCCCGCACCGGGGATCGAACCTGGGTCTTCCGCTTCCTAGTCCGAGGTTCTACCCACTAGGCTACCACTGCTGTATAAATATAAATATTAATTTTGTATTATTTCTTGTTCGTTCCGTTATTTTAGGTTTATATTTCTTCCAGGCAATGGACATCATGGTGGAGGAGGAGAACTGGGAGCTAGTGCCACTGGAGGCACTAAGCGTCCCGCTTTCTACCTCTAGGTACAATACTTAATAATTTTTTTCCATCTAGATTATGCGGAAGTAAGACTTTTTAACTGTTTATTTTTTCCAGCAGGCTCCAGTAGCAGCAGCGAGGATGACGAAGTGCGCAGGGAAATTTTGCGCAATATCAGCCCGCAGTAAGTTGAATCAATATTTATATTGCTCAAATCCCATGCCATGTTTTTGTGTATCTATGGAACAGATTTCAGGTTAATTTTATTTTACAGGTCTGTTCACGACGACGAGCTGCCGCGTTTTCGGGTGGAGCAGCTGCCGGACGCGCCGGGACCCGCCGCTGCTGCTGCTCGAGGATGCGGCGCCACTCAGATTTCCCTTGCCTTTGTTTGGTTACGGTTTTCGGCTGTCGTCCATTCATCTATTATGTTGTATATTTGAGAGAGGATGACGCATGACTGATGGGTATCAGTAATTTATATGTAAGATTTGTGCATGTAGATAATAAAAGTAGACATACTTCGTCCGCTCCTTCACATTCTGTTTTCTTGTTTGTTTGACCAATCTAAATTTGTTTTCTAGATTGCTGAAAATCTTATTTGCCTATCGAACTAATGGAACAGGTGGAGTTTAACATTTTTCATTTATACGATGGGTAGGTAAGATCACACGACACACCATTTTGTAAGTAACCTAATAATGTACTCTTGCAGTTCTTGTCTTTTGTCTTTTTCTATGTCATGTTTTGCTTTTTGTGTACTAATAGCGAGACCATTTCGACGTGAATTCGATAAAAGTATTGTTAAAATATTTAATTTTCAAAGCTCCATACTCCTAAAATGTAAAAGTTATAAAAAATATAATCAGTATAACTCGCGATAGCATTAATAATAATAGAATATTGTTGGGATATTTCCATACACGATAACTAAGCAAAGCTTGTGCTATGGATACTATCCACCTGATAGACAAACTTATATAATCCGAAAACCAATAAATAGGCTCGTCACACAATTGTTGGTCCCGGGTAGGGATTGAACCGATGACCTATTGCGCAATAAACTGTATTTGACATATTCTTTGACATGTTTAATCTTTATTTTAACACAAAAAATATCGATTGATAGAGTCATAAGTAGTATTGCTACGTAGAAATGTAGAGACCGAAAGAAAACATTGAATTCACGAAAAATAAAATTAACGGTAGCAAAAATCTTTCGCCGCTCTACGTTTGTTTTAACCTTTTTCCTTACTGTGTTAGGTTAGTTGTAGATGTTGGCACGTAGAAAGAGCTGTGAGCGCCATACATTTACAGGGCACGCGCAGCTCTTCTTACGTGCCGGCATCTATACCTATACTACCTGTCACAGGTATTCCAACTAACAATGTGGTGTTGGATTATTGTATTTTTTGTTTGCATGATGTTTCGCTATCTGTGAAACTGGTTTTGTTTTCTTGATTTCGTGTTCTTTTGCAATAAACATACCAAGTGCATTCTAAACCTACAAATAAATTTATTAGGACATAATTCAGCTCATGCCAAATTACGAATGTTTTCAACTCTTTCAAAATGTTTGTAAATTTTATCGCTTCTTATTTATGACAAAATGACAAGTTTACAACTTTGCAATATTTTAGACTTACCACATGAAGGAAAACATCGTGAGAAAATTCGCTGTTGGTGTAGTAAAAGTTAACACCAGAAGCAATACGATTGATCAACAACTAATTTTATTTGTAATAAAATATGACATAGGTAATTGTTAAGTCAATCACCACTAACAACGTATAATAAGGCTACTATTTTATTGTTTTATTCTTTATTTTTGTCTGAATATTTATTGTAAATAGTGTAAAAAAGGAAAATAAATATTTCATTATGAGTCTACTGTTTTATTTCTCCATTTACCCTTTTATTTGTGACCTTTGTACAAAATATAATGCAGTCGATATTTTTCATTTTTACTAGATTTTGTAGAATATTTCTATAAAAAAGCATAGATTCCAATAAGATTAGGTTATTTTCATTCAGTAAAAGTGGGTTTCACTTCGTAAAGACCCACGATTACAGTACATTTTCAAATTCAAATTGTCCCTCTTACACTGTTCAATAGGAAATGTTAGCATTCTCGCAAAAAGTTTGATCCTGTTTTGGTAATAAATCTCATATGGGAAGAAAAAACAAGCTTGATAGAATGAATAGGTGTATATTCAGCACCTTGTTACATAAATTATCTTTTCCTAAAGTTACGTAATAGTTCGCACACACACAAAAGTTTGGGACACTAGGCCCTTATTTGTAGTACCTAATTGCATTTTCGTACTCTGAATTTAAAAAATTGTGTGTCTGAATTTTTATAAAGTTGTTATTGTTTAGTAATGTAATTATTCTAGAGTATAATTCTTTTTATTTCAAACAAATCCGTACATTGGTCAGATAATAATTTGATATTTAGGCAATTTTTTTTGCGCCGCTATGACACCCCTTTCAATTAATGTCAGTGGGGTGTATTGGGGGTGCGAGTGAAGAGGTAGGATTTTCGCAATTCGCGGCGCGGCGAGGTATTTCACATTTATTTTTTAATTAATACTCAATTTTTAACCGACTTCAAAAAAAAGAGATGTTATCAATTCAACGCGTATGTAATATATATACAATATGTTTATGTTTTGGGCACCGACTACAAATTAATTATACTTCTACAATACATACCTACTTCTAATTTAAAGGTATTCTTTTAATTAAATGATTTCTTAACTTTCTAACTATTTCAAATCTTCATCTTGCAGAAGAGAGCCATTCGATTTATTTACAAGTTAGGTAGTAGGGATTCGCTAAGAGATTTCTTCAAAGAAACCAACATCTTAACAGTTGCATGTCAATACATTTATGAAAATATTATGTACGTTAGAAAAAATATCAAAGACTTCGAAAATGTTGGTGGCCACCATAATGTTAATACTAGAAATAAACATAAATTGTCATTTCCAATATTTAGACTTGCAAAAGTTAACACATCCTTTATGGGGCACTGTATAAGGTTCTACAACAAAATTCCTCAAGATATATTAGAGTTACCTCCAACGCGATTTAAAAAATGTGTTAAGCACATTCTGTGCAAAAAGGCTTACTATAACATCAAGGATTATTTAGAAGACAAAGATGTTTGGCATTAAACAGTAGATTAATATTATTTAAAGGACGATTGTGACTAGTGTTCAACACATTCATGACTAATATTTTAAGTTGAAAACTCTGTTAATTAAGTTAAAACGTGTTTTGAAAAGAATAAATGTGGAGTTTCTTTGTTAGCTTCTTCTCCACATAATCCATTAATTGTGAAACTAACAACTTTGACGTTCATTAAGTAAACATTCTGTTTTTACAATGAATAAAAATATTTGAATTGAATTGAATTGAATTGATATTGAAATTTAAATACTCTTTTTTTTCTATTTGTCCCTTTAATTTTCTATATGCATTCTCCCCATCTGGGGCTGACATCACACCACAAGGGGGGGTTTTTTTTTTTCCTCGGAATTTTGGCATCTTTTGGAGGCGGTTTTTTTTTTTTCTTTTACTTTACTGAACTTAACAGTTTAGCGAAGCAGTCGTCGGGGTTGCCGGTACCGTTGAGCCAGAGCGCCCGGGGTCGCCAGCGGAAGTCCGTAGTCGGTGCCAGGAATGCGCAAACTCCTTTAGTCGCTTGAAGTTGGTCGGCGAGGAAAGTAGGTCCCCGTAATGGACCGGGCCCTCTTCCTCGCGCGTTATCCCCCCTAGCATTCTCTGCCGTTCATCATCATACAATGGGCATTCCCACAGCACGTGGTCCCTGTCCTCCTCAGCGGCCCCACACTCGCACACACTCGTCTCGCACAATGGCAGGTCTTGCAGGCGCTTCCTGAAGCAGCCATGACCCGACAGCAGCTGGGATACCTGATAGTCGGGCTCCACCCAGTCCTGGCTCAAACGGATGTTTACGTCCGGGAAGAATCTGTAGAGATCCCGACCCTTGGTGTCAGACCCCCACCGATCCTGCCAGAGCACGGCAATGGCCGATGTGACCGTCTCCCTCATTTTCCTGATTTCCCGGTCGGGTGCATCCCCCCGCCCCTCATGGATTCTACCCGCCCTGAGCACCTCCAGGTCGGCTGGGAAGACCCCAGCCAGAACCGGGAGCGCTGCAGTACTGCAGGATCTATAGGCCTTGGTGAGGAGAATCAGCGCCGGCCTCTGGGTCCGAAGCAAGGCAGCGCGCACTGTATGAAAGGACACGCGGTGGAACCAGCAAGCGGCCGCGTAAGTCAGCGTTGCTATATAGGTGCCCCTGTACAAGAGTCTCAACGCCCTGTACCGGATACCCCACGAGGACGCCGAGACCCTTGACATCTTGCCGAAGCAAGCCGCTGCGCGTTTCCCTATGAGTGTTACTTACTTGAGCAAATAAAGTTTTATTATTATTATTATTATTATTATATAGACCGCGTGTGGGGCAAAGGAGAGGTTCTCATCGAGGACCACTCCCAGCACCGTTGCCTGTTTGACTGACTTGATAGAGTCGCCATTAATTTTAATCGTGGGTGGGCGCTGGAGTTTACCTTTTACCGACATTGTTTGTGACTTTGCTGGAGCAAAGCTTAGTCGATTCCGGAGGCCCCAGGCGGCAATTTGCTCGAGTTCCTCCGCCGCGGCCCGCTCTGTTGCGGCCCGGGATGGCGACTCTATCATGCATGACAGTCACGTCGTCCGCATACGCAATGGCCGTTGTACCTCCCGGCAGGGGAAGGCGCAGCATGTCGTCCATCAACAGGTTCCACAGCGCTGGGCCCACCACGGATCCCTGGGGACATCCCATCGTGGCGGTCTTCCACTCCACCCGGGGGCCCGCGAACATGCCAATGCGGCGATCGGTGAAGTAGTCCATCAGCATCCGGTAGATGTTTGGTGGACATCCTCCACGTTTCGCCTTTAGCAGTATCATGGGCCACCAGGCGTTGTCGAAGGCGCCTGAGATGTCAAGAAATACTAGTTGCACATACCTTGCCTCGGACTGTTGGGCGCACCGGATAATCTCGCCCAAGGCAGAGACGGTAGACCTGCCCTTCGAGAAACCATGCTGAGCGGGCGAGATACCCTCGGCAATGCTGGGGGCACAGGAGAGCATGACCCTTTCTAAGATTTTGCCCATGATGGGAAGCAGGGTAATCGGCCTGTAGGCCTTCGGGTCGGTAAGCGGCTTACCGTTGCATTTTGGCAGGACCAGCAGACGCCTGCTCTTCCAAGTCGCCGGGAAGACACCCTCCCGGATGCATTTGGCCAGCACGGTTGCGAAGACTGGGCTAGCGGTCCGCCAGACCATCCTTACAATCCGCGCCGTGATTTCGTCCATGCCAGGGGCTGTGTTCGGCAGAGCCCTGATCAGGCAGTCCAGCCGGCCCGGAGACGGAGGCTGCGCATCCCTCCCCGAGGGCACGCAGGCAGCGGCGAGGCGTACCCGACGGTGATACATCGAGTCGGCTGCAGGGCAGTCGTCCGGACACAGCACCCCCAGAAGGCCCCGCATCGCTTCCCGCGTATCCCCGGCGAAGCCCTCCGCGAGCCGAGTCCCGTTTACTACATTGGCCGGAGGACGGCGGCGGCCACTGGCCGCTTGGTAGGCTAGGCCCCATGGGTCATGGTTGCCAGACTCTGCGATATTACGGAAGTGTTTTAGTTCCGCAGCCTCCATCTCCCTTCGATAGTTCGACCGCGCAACCTGGAATTCGGCCTTTTTCACTTCCTCAAGCATACTGCCCATTTTCCTTTCAGTTTGCCATAGCCACCTTAGGCGGGAGCATTTCCTCCTCAAACAATCTAGCCGATCATTCCACCACTCATAGCCCCCACTCTTACCTGCCTTTCGCGCGCCCAAGCATTCCTTAGCCGTTTGTGCTATCGCCTCGCTAAATTCCTTGCATAACAAACCCGCTGGTAGTCCCCTCACATCCAGTCGACTCAGTCGCTCACGAAGATGCGCTTGGAATCGAGTCCAGTCCACGTTGCGGTCCCGGAACCTCACCGGCCCCTCCGCCGGGGAAGATAGGGTTTTCCCCCTAGAGTAGGAGACCTCATAGGTGATCAGCCGGTGATCGCTTAAAGTGGCAGCCTCGTGCACAAGCCAGCCGTCCACCTTTATGCTCCGTGTGTGGAGAGTTAAGTCGACGTTTGAAAATCCGTTGGGCCCCCCGAACGTCGGCGGCTGCCCCTCAATGTTGGCGATACAGAGGTCGCGGCTGAGGATGAATCCCTCCATATTCCGCCGGCGGTGCTCGGTGTCCGGGCCGCGACCCGCGCACTGGCGCCGCTCGCAGAACCACAGTGGGGAGTGGGCATTGCTGTCCACCCCGATGATGACCGCCGAGCCACGCAGCTGGTCGAGGACCGCCTCGATGTGATTAATGTGCCCCACTATGTTGTCTGAGTACTGAAAGTATGCCGAGACCACGTGCAGCTCAATGCCCGGCGTCACGACGTGGCACACCACACAGTGTGTGTTGCTGAGGTGGTGCAGGATGGTGATCGCCAGGTCGCCGCTCAACACGTGGATCCCGGCTTTGGGCTTGTCGCCACACTCTATTATGCTCCGGCTTCCCGGGTACTGCTCCTGGACCAAACTCAGGTCCAGCCCATGGTCACGGGCAATGGCCTCAAACTCCGAGGTGGCATCACGCATGCCCTGCAGGTTCAGCTGGCCTATTCGTAGTGAGGTTCTATCCATAATTGGTCTGGTTCAGCGCCCGTTGCTCGGCCAGGGTTCTGGCGGGGCAGGACGGCCCCGCCGTTTCGTGCGTCATGGCCTCCTTTCTTCCGAATCGGTGGCATGTCGCACACCTGCGTACCTCTGATTCACACGCCTCCCTACGGTGGCCTTCTTCCCCACATGCGCCGCATCTGACTTCCTTGGCGCGGCAGAATTTTTCTGGGTGGCCGTACTGCTGACACTTGGTACAGCACGTGGCCCTCATGTAGTCGGCCACCTCCACGACGGACCAGCCGATGTAGACGCGACCGCTGTTGTGGCTTAGAAGGCGGTCGCGGAGTGTGGGCTTACACTCGAACACCATCGTTGTGCGGGTTTTTTCCTTGCGCCATTTTTTGAAAGATATTTTTATGTGGTCTCTGAATTTGTCCTTGGGCCATTCCATATCCTCGGATAGGTTTTGTTCATATAGCGAGTCCAGCGTCTGCTCAGGATCGGGGTTACCTTCTAGGTTTAGAAGGGCTATGAGCGGCAGCCTCTTCTTCGGTTCCGACACCCGCAGACCAGCGGGCAGCGCTCCTTTTATTTTTGCCGCAGACTCCGCAGACGAAGTTTGGATTATTATCCCCGCGTTTGCCACTTTTTTTATTTTTTCTACCTGTATATTCATGGTGGCCGGGTTGATGGCCGTGATGACGGCGCTCTTCGTGGCTTCAGCTGTGGTGAGTTGATTCTCGTTATCCGGCGACGGGTATATCGCGAGCAGGGGCCCCGCGCTGGCTGGAATCGGCCTGTGGCCCCGTCCGCCAGCGGTTTTCAGGGCGGTGGCGTAGCTGCGGGTGGTAGCCTCGCTTCCGGCGGCTGGTGTGGCCTGTGTGCGAAGCCTAGCACACTCAGCCTCCGATGCAGCCAACCGAACGGCCAGGGCACCAACAATTGCTAGCACCTCTGCGCTATAATCGCCGATCATCGCCAGCTCTTTTTTGTTTAGGCGAGAGGTGCGCGATCGTATCGCCCCGGTGATACCGGTGATGGCGTCACCAGCTCGCACCTGCAGACGGATAGGGCTGGCTGAGACCAGTTCGTGGTCGCTATCCGCCGCAGTACGGTCCATATTTAGTTTAGCGCGTTTGTCGGCCTCGGCCTCCTCCGGCGACAGCTGGTCCCGACAGCGCTTGCCCGAGTCCGGTATTGGTAGCGGCGTATCCGTGGCATCCGAGCGGGCTTGGGGCGCGAGTGATGGCGACTGAGGCGGGGTGCGGGTCAGGGTCCTCCGGGGTGCGAAGCCCGCCAATGACACCGCCTCCTGCATGAGTTGCAGCTGGGCCTCTTGATGAAACACAATATGGCTGGACAACGACTGACATTTATTAAAAAAAAAAATTAATACAGCATAGAGAACACAGGAGGCGCTACTGGTGACATTTTGTTATCAATCCCAACACCCCCACTTAACAAAATAATAGGTGCATACCACACTATATCTATCAACATAACATTTTTTTTTTAAATCATTTTTTTATCAAATAAACCAAACATTTCTAAAAAGTTATAATGTTTTATTTTACATAAACCCTTAGTTAGTAGATCTGCAGGCATCTCTGAAGTAGACAAGTATTTAATCTTTACAATCTCATTAGCAACTTTTTCCCTACAAAAATGATACCGCACATCTATATGTTTGGATCTCTTATGTTGAATAGGATTGGCCGACAACTTATGGGCTGACTGATTGTCATTAAATATTGATATAGGATAAGTTTCATTAGTTAACTCAAATAGCAAATTTCGCAAGTACACAGCTTCTTTGCAACTTTCCGAAATACCCATATATTCGGCCTCTGTACTGGACAATGCCACAGTAGTCTGTTTCTTGGTTTCCCAAGAGATTGCACAATTTGAGAGCCTGAAAAAGTATCCAGTATAGGATCTCCGATCAATTACATTACTGGCCCAGTCTGAATCTACATAAGCTTCTAACTGACTATTGCCATTAGCTGAAAACTTTAAACAGAAAGATTTAGTTTTCTTTAAGTACTTTAAAACTCTCTTTGCATAGGCCCAATGTTCCCCATTGTAACAGTTGTTAAACTGACTTAAGAAATTAACAGAAAATACAATATCAGGACGCGTCAGCACCGCTATATACATTAGTGAACCAATGAGTTTCTGATAAGGCAACTTTTTATCACAATCTTCACTTTTAGTTAAATTCAGTCTAGGCTCGATTGGTGTCTCTGCAGATTTACAATCAGAAATATTGAATCTTAACAGTAATTCTTCAATATAGCTTTCTTGGTCTAAAGTTATAGTACCATTCTCTTTATTTACAACCACTCTCATGCCTAAACAATTTTTAATACATCCCAAATCTTTGATTTTAAATTTTGATGACAAACTTTCTTTTAACAGAATTGTTTCTTTTTCATTATTTGAAAATATAAAGAAATCATCAACATACAAGGCAATAATGATCTTTACATGTTTATTAATTTTTGTAAACACACACGGTTCTAGCTTTGATTTTTTATAACCCAAGGATTGCAACAATTCATCAACCCGTTGGTACCATGCCCTTGAGGATTGTTTCAAGCCATAAATGGCACGTTTCAATCGCAGAACTTTATTACAAATATCCAAATGAAGTTGAACTGCCAAAGCGAATAACAATCTCAATGTGGAATGCCTGACAACAGGTGAAAAACATTCATCAAAATCAATGCCCGGCGTTTGGGTGAAGCCTTTAGCAACTAACCTGGCTCTATACCTGACTTTATCATCACTATCAAGTTTCCGCTTAAAGACCCATTTACATTGTACAACTGTGCCACTGGGTGGAACTTCAACTAATTCCCAAGCGTCATTATCTTCAAATGATTGAAATTCAGTTTGCATGGCTAATTTCCACTGTTCACTTTCTGGTCCATTCAACACTTCATCTAGTGATATTTCACTTGCACTTGTGTCACAGGTTTCACTTACACACACACTACTAAAACCATAACGATCAGGCTGCTTACGGATACGCTTAGGACGCTTCTCTACTGGAAACTCCGCTGAAGGCCCCGGCTGATCTTGTACAGGCTCCGCAGGTTCAGCCCCCAACACATCTGTGGAGTCTGTAAAGTCCTCTTCGTTGGTACCAGAACTATCTCTCTTTAGGCTTGGTACTTCTTTCTGCTTCTGATCTTCCAATGGTCTTATTTGTATCATGTCCCCCACTTCTCGGGTACATTGTTCTTTTTCTTCCTTCATTGGGAAAATTTCATTAGTGCCCTCACTGATGTCAAAGTGTATCATATCTTGCTTCTGGTCAATCCCCTCCTCAATCACAACAATATCTCGTGTTATAATTACACTGTTATTGTTGGGATTGTACACTCTGTAACCTTTTACAGTGTCTGAGTACCCAACAAGAATGCACTGAGTCGCTTTTCTGTCCAATTTGTGTCTTTTTTCTTTTGGTACATGTGCTTTACTTCCAAAGATACGTAGATTACTGACATCTGGCTTAACTCCGGTCCAGATCTCCATAGGTGTTTTGTTATTTAGTCCTGATGCGATTGACCTATTTCGTAAATAAACAGCAGTGCTCACTGCTTCTGCCCAAAAACGCTTAGGCAAGCCTGCATCAAATAACAAACATCTTGCTTTCTCTATCACTGTACGGTTGAACCGCTCGCAGAGACCGTTCTGTTCCGGTGTGTAAGGACAAGTTTTTTGATGGACAATTCCAGCACATTCCAAGAATTTTTCGAATTCCTTGCTGCAGAATTCTGTACCATTATCTGTCCTCAACACTTTCAGCTTCCTGCCTGTCTGATTTTCCACTAACGTTTTGAATGCCTTAAAAAGATAGAATACTTCATCTTTTGTCTTCAAGAAATATACAAATGCCATTTTACTGTAGTCATCTACGAATAACAAGAAATATTTCTTTCCTCCGATAGATCTGGCTTCCATAGGCCCACAAACATCTGCGTGTATGTTCTCGAGAAGTTCCTTGCCTCTGTTGCCAACATGACTGAAAGGCAACCTGGCCTGCTTTCCCTCGCAGCACACAATGCAGTTTGTTTTACTGACCTGAGCCTTGTCCGAGTATGAGATTCCTTTAACAGCACCATCTCTCATCACATTGAGGTCTTTGCTGTTTAGGTGACCTAATCTTCTATGTCACACATTTACGGACACTGAAGTTAACAAACAATCCACTTGATTGATTCTCAACTTATATGTATTCTCGTGCTCGGTATCTCCAACAACTGTAGTTATTTGCACATCTCCACAGCCTTCAACAGGAATTTTAGTTTTGTCCGCGATGATAATCTCTTGCACTTGGTGTTGATTTGTTGTTTTCAACAACCAGTCTTTATTTGCCGTTAAATGGCAGCTGGCACCGCTATCGACGTACCAATCTGTGTGATTGAAGTTACCACTGAGAAATACTGCACTGAATGCATTAGATTCCTTGCTATTTGTGTAATTTTTAGTACATTTGTTCATGAAATGGCCAATTCCAAACTGTTTACATTTGAAACATCTGACATTTGTTTTGACGTTTTGCGATGACGTTTGTCTATGCGCGTGCGTTTGGTTTCCTTTTTTATGTTGCCAACCTTTAGTCGCAAACGCATTCTGTGTACTCATACCAACTTCACTTTTGTCCTCCATATCAAGTAACTTTGATTAATGGCGTCAGCTGTCAACTCAATACCCGAATGTTCCACCGCCATTATCATCGGTTCAAATTTCTCAGGCAATCCTGCTATTAAGCCTTTAACCTTATTCCAAGCCTACAAATTGAGATGGCAACCCCGTTTCCATAGACAAGCACGTCAAATTCGCCCCCGTTTACCTCAATTTTACGCCTTCCTGTTACTCTGTGGCGCCAAACCAGCGGCGAGGGCGGCGGAAACCGGCGCCTCGTGGTTCATTGGCGTTTCATTTTCCGAAGTGATAACACGTCACAGTATCGTTAGCAGTGAAATATTTGAAAAAATTTCGTTACAATTCTCTAAAATTTTTGCTACGTTGGTTAAAAAGTGTTAATGATGGAAAAAGTGGAGCCTCCCCGTGGTCGTGAGCGGTCGGCTTCTACCGATTCGTCGTCATCGAGTTCATCATCGGCGGTTTCTCGTCGCAAGCGCCGACACCGTCGCCGCCATGCAAGAAAACACGACCGCCTGGACCAGTTGGAGAAGATGGTACGAGATTTGGCTGATCAGGTGGGATCCTTCCAAAATACTAATAATCCCGTTCCGGAAAGATTAGCTAGAAGTACAGAAGTAGATCACGATAGTGATGCACTATCCATTTTGGCAATTGATGATTTAGGAGATGAACCTCCAGAAGCAACGGCAAAGCCCACTTCGGAATCCGTTAAATTTAAATTGGAGACTACCCTCAAATCATCAACTGCAAAAACGTCTAACGAGCATGCGGAGATTCTTGAAAAGCTCCAACACTTTAACTCGGCAGATTGGTCTCAAGTAAGGTATGCCCGGCTTTACCGAACTGGAAAGTAATGACATGATTCGATCCTTTGACTGCAATCGTGCACTTGCGGTAACGGAAAAAACACTGGCTGCAATATCCCACGCCTTAATTGTTCAAAATGAATTTTTGCAGCAAGGCTTTGATAACCTATTTGCATGGCTCGATTCCGCGACTAATGGATTGTCAATTCAAGATGTCAAAAATAAAATTGACGAAACTTTTTCGTCACAATATAATAAAATACATCTCGACCTTCTGCAAATGGTTTGTGGGCGTCGCGCAGACCTTATACAACAACGCAGAGATTATGTGCTGAGTTTTGTCAAAGATAAATGTCTGAAGGAGACCTTGCGAAAGATACCTCCCACGTTGGAAAATATTTTTGATGACAAAAAGTTTTCTGACCTGGTTTTGAAGAATGGTGGTATTGAAAAGGTATTTGTTCCAGTTTCGCGAACTTCCAGTCAAGGAACTGGCCCAAAAAGGCCTCTTGCGCAAAGAGTGTCGAATGTGGAGCCCAAAAGAGTGATGGCTTTCTCGCGTAGCTGCCCTAGCAGGCCCTGCGCCTTCGACTGGTGGCTCGAACTACCCCCCTGCGCAAGGATGGAAACGCAAGGCCGACGATTCCTTTCGTGAGAGACCACGGTCGGAAAAATTCTACAAAAACCGAGGTGGTAAGCGTTCCCACAGACGTTACGACTGACTATCCGGCTTTTCAGGCGGGCCAGTTAAAACTACGAGCCCATGTCTGGAAGGAGCTCGGGGCCTCGCTTCATCTTCTAAAGGTAATATCTGGCTACAAGATTCCGTTTTACAAAAAGGCTCCATTAGTGCATCCGGTAAGAATACCCTCAATTTTTGTGACAAAAGACTCTCTAGCAATGAAGGAGCAAATGGAAAGTCTCGTCAATCAAGGCGTTCTGGAAGAGGCACCAGAGACTCCGAGCTTCGTCTCGAGCGTCTTTCTTGTTCCCAAGAGCGATGGCGCTATGAGACCGGTCTTCAATCTCAAGCGCCTAAACAGGTATGTACATACAACCAAATTCCGGCTCACCAATATGTACAAGCTGCCCGACTTCCTGCAGAAAAACGACTGGTTAGTAAAGCTGGACCTGCACAACGCGTATTTCCACGTACCAATAAAATCTGTACATCGGAGATTCCTGCGAGTGATGTTCCGGGGACGTCTGTGGCAGTTGACTTGTTTGCCGTTCGGTCTTTCAACGGCACCCAAGGTGTTCGCTTCCGTAACGAACTGGATCGCAGAGATTCTGAGGCGGAGAGGAATAAGAGTAATAGTATATTTGGACGATTTTTTAATAGCCTCTCAAAGTCATCAAATCTTGTGCTACCAGATAGAATACACTGTTCAACTTCTCCAAAGACTCGGATGGACAATCAACTACAAAAAGTCCACTTTACGCCCTCTCCGAGAGTTAGAGTATTTAGGAATCCATTGGGATCCATGGAGCAACAAAAAATCTTTGCCCGTAAAGAAAGTCAACAAAATTCTAAATCTTTGTCGGAAGTTTATTCAACTAAAGAGAGCTTCGTTGCGAGAGATACAACAGCTGCTCGGCCTTTGGAACTTTGCCAGCTTCGTTGTTCCCCGAGGAAGGTAGAACAGCAGGCCCTTGTTATGGTTCAGCCATCAATTATTAGAATACGATCCCCTCAGAAAAGTAGACTTACCAAAGTTGGTCATGGAATCCCTAAGTTGGTGGATAGAGCAAGCATGCTTTCAATCAAGCATTTGGAACCCAGCTCCTCGCTTTTTCCTATCGACAGATGCCTCGGGCTCCGGTTGGGGAGCTCAACTCAACGACAAAATGCTGTCAGGTCAGTGGACCTCCAACCAGAGTCTTTTGCACTCCAATCTACTCGAAATGATGGCAATATACAATGTATTATCCAGACTGAGCCAGGAAATGTCACAAAAGTCCCTAATGATCTTATCCGACAATCGCACTGTAGTTTCTTATCTTCGAAACGAAGGTGGGACGCATTCCATAGACATGATGCGCCTAGCAGGCAGAGTTTTCAACTTACTCGATCGTTTTCAAATCCAGATGTCAGTAAATTTCATCCCGGGTCGATACAATGTCGTCGCCGATCGTCTTTCCCGCTTTCAACTTCAGACGGAGTGGCACTTGTTAAGCCAGGCTACAAATGCTATATTCGAAATCTGGGGGAATCCAGAGATAGACCTGTTTGCATCTGGGAA
Organism: Yponomeuta cagnagella; assembly: GCA_947310995.1. Classification (NCBI taxonomy): domain Eukaryota; kingdom Metazoa; phylum Arthropoda; class Insecta; order Lepidoptera; family Yponomeutidae; genus Yponomeuta; species Yponomeuta cagnagella. The sequence continues at coordinate 343,744 of OX371295.1, read as the reverse complement.
AGCTCACGTTGTCCCGTTGTATGCAACACTGGATCCAAACGATTCCCAAGCAGCGTTTGTCGACGCGTTCAGTCAGACATGGAGTTATCGATTAGCATGGCTATTTCCTCCCCCGAGTCTAATCCCTCGCGTCTTGTCCCACTTAAACGAAGCCAAAGGGGTTTATCTACCTACTTGTAGTTCCGCTCTGGGAAAAGGTTTTCTGGCGCAGCGACCTGTCGAGCAGATCCCTAGCACCTCCAATTCAGATAAAAAATCTGGCACAGGTTTTGATAGACATTCGCACTCAAGTCCCTCCACCAGATGTAAAGCGAATGAGTTTGGAAGTTTGACCAATTCAGGGTGGGCCCCCTTACTAGACTCCTGGGATGATAATCAAAGACATCTTCTTTCGAGTAGTTGGAGAAAGTCTACATTGACTTCCTATAAACCTGCATGGACTCGATGGTGTAAATGGACGTCGTGTAATGGTGTTGATAAAAATAGCCCAAGGCCTCAAGATCTCGCAAAATTTCTCTCCGATCTTCATATTAAAGAAAATCTCTCATACAGTTCAATTGCTCTACACAAATCTGTTGTGTCAACCTTTTGTCCAGTGCAGTCAGGTCCTCCCTTGAGCTCACATATTATCGTGAAGCAAATGCTAAAAGCTATCGCTCTAAGTAAACCTAAGCCTCATAAGCCACCTATATGGAATATTACAGATCTTTGCAATTTTTTAATAAGTACCGAGCCTGATCAAAATAGTCTATTTGAGGTTTCAAAAAGATGTGCAATTTTATTGCTTTTATGTTCCGGCCGTAGAGTACATGATTTGACTCTTCTTAGTATGAAATCTCCAAACTGTGTGATTGAAGATGATAATATAATATTTTGGCCACTTTTTGGATCCAAAACCGATAGTACTTCATATCGTCAATCAGGATGGAGATTGTTGTCATGCCCAACTAGTGTTAATATTGATCCTAGAGTTAAGCCGGCTACTCGCACAATTATTGGCGGGTGGATCAAAGCCGTTTTAAAAGACGCGGGTATCGACAGTAGTCCGTGCAGTGTTCGGTCCGCTGTGGCTTCGGCTAGCTGGCTTGACAACCATAATATCAACGATATTCTATTGCGACGAAATTGGAGGAGTGCTAAGACATTTCATAAGTATTACAGAAAAGAAATTTGTTCTAATCCTCAAGGCAGTAAGAAACCTTTGCTAAATTGTTTTCAATCAGTCTGATTAATACAATAAGTTATTTTATTTTATATTATCTTTCTTGCATAGAAATTAAATATATTTCTATATGAAAGTTAACACACCATGTTAAATAAATTTGCTATTGAATTTTGTCATTCTAAGTCCTCGTAACATAATAAATCTGATTCTCTCTCTTTTTTTTATCATCACATTGGCGTTTTTATTTTCAAACCAGCAGTCGATAACAAACACTTCTCAATTTGTAGGCTTGGAATAAGGTTAAAGGCTTAATAGACAAGTTTTACCTACAATTAAAACTTATATTAAGCTACTTACCTTATTCCAAGCCTAAGTCTATTGCTGTCTGCGGTTCCAAGCGAATAAGGTACCAACAAATTACTCTAAAATTAATTACATTAATAATTATATTTGCCTTTTAAAATGAGCTCTTTTTCAGATTCTTATTTTTAAGCTTCCTTTTCAGCGAAGGAACATGTGTAGTCAATGGTTTTAAACATCATCCACGACTTTTACCACCAGCAAATCCTATATGCTGTGGGCTCATACCACCAGCACATCCCATGCTGTGGTAGCCTTCCGCCCATCGTGCCACTTGGGCGGCATGGTACAAATTGAGGCGCAATGAACCACGAGGCGCCGGTTTCCGCCGCCCTCGCCGCTGGTTTGGCGCCACAGAGTAACAGGAAGGCGTAAAATTGAGGTAAACGGGGGCGAATTTGACGTGCTTGTCTATGAAAACGGGGTTGCCATCTCAATTTGTAGGCTTGGAATAAGGTAAGTAGCTTAATATAAGTTTTAATTGTAGGTAAAACTTGTCTAACAATAAGGAGCCGACCCATTCGTCACTGATCTTGAATCCTGTATTGTTCAATCGCTGACTTGTTTCTAACAGCGAAGTCACATAATGAGACATTGAATCACAATTCTCTCGACGGATTGATATAAGGTTCCGAAGCAATCCGATGCGCCGCGTGTAGCCATTATCATCAAATAGCTTCTTTAGTTTCTGCCACAGTCCCTTTGCAGTTGATTCACTTTTGATATGCACGAATAAACTGGGATCTATAGTTAGAACTATCTCGCCGCGTGTAGCCATTATCATCAAATAGCTTCTTTAGTTTCTGCCACAGTCCCTTTGCAGTTGATTCACTTTTGATATGCACGAATAAACTGGGATCTATAGTTAGAACTATCTTTGCTTTTGCTTTCGCGTCGCTTGGATCGGCGTCGGTCGTGATACACTGTTGCATACCTTCCAATATTAGGTAGTTTTCTATAGCAAACGCTCAATCTTCATAATTTTCTCTTCCTTTCAACTTTGCAATAACATTTGTCGACATTGTAACACTATATTTCCACCAAAATTGCTTTAACTAGCGTGACTAGACCATAACCTATAATGAAACACAATATGGCTGGACAACGACTGACATTTATTAAAAAAAAAATTAATACAGCATAGAGAACACAGGAGGCGCTACTGGTGACATTTTGTTATAAATCCCAACAATAACTTTTTAGTGTTGTAGTGTTTCGAAGTCTGTTTTTATTTTTTTTTTTTTTTTTTTCATATTTCGTTCTACTACTGACAGCGTCTGTCACTTTGACATTTAGAATGCATTCGGAATTTAATATTTTCTCTATTAAAAGTTACAAGCTACAAACAACGTTTGAATGTAAAGATATTTAATTTGAAGCCTGGTTCTAATAAACTATTAAGAAAGTATAATTCTGGCAGTAGGTACCTACAGAAATGATTGTGTCGTTACGATTGTAGTCCAATGTGAAACCGGTCAAGAGAGGAAGAGTATCTATGGGTATTTAACACATTCGCATTATCTTCTTCTTTATTATAGAAGAGAATGCGAACGTCATAATGGTTACTCAGGGCTTAAATTATAGTAGTTTATGTGCCTGTCACATAATGAGGGTTATTAAAACACGAGCGAGATTTAAAAAAACGAGCCTTGGCGAGTTTTTTAATAGCATTCGCGAGTGTTTTAATACCAAGTTATGTGCAGTCTCATACACTACTTTATCTACACTTATAATGAAATTTTTGAAACAAAATGGCGCAATTTCGACAAAAGTATCTTCACATTCAATCGTCTGCACTCAGTTTTGCGCGCGCAATTTTAGGTATTTTTAGTTGCACTTTTGGTACCACGAAAATGAAATTAGGTTTTTTATAGAGTCACCTTTTGACATTAAAAAAAAACTTAAGTTTTGTTCCGTGATCACAGCAACACTTAAAAAAAAAACTGTAAAATAAAGTGAAAAATCTGACCTTTAATGTAACTTTATCTACACTCATATCATAATCTTCAAATTAAGAATTCAAAGGTAAACACATATTGACAGGCTTTAAACAATACATAACTTTAAAGAAAAGAAAAAGTGTAATTAAAGTCACATTAAAGGTCAGATTTTTCACTTTATGTTACAGTTATTTTTTTTAAGTGTTGCTGTGATCACGGAACGAAACTTAAGTTTTGTTTTTAATGTCAAAAGTTGACTATAAAAAACCTAATTTCATTTTCGTGGTACCAAAAGTGCAACTAAAAATACCTAAAATTGCGCGCGCAAAACTGAGTGCAGAAGATTGAATGTCAAGATACTTCTGTCGAAATTGCACCATTTTGTTTCAAAAATTTCATTATGAGTGTAGATAAAGTAGTGTATGAGACTGCACATAACTTGGTATTAAAACACTCGCGAATGCTATTAAAAAACTCGCCAAGGCTCGTTTTTTAAAATCTCGCTCGTGTTTTGATAACCCTCATTATGTGACAGTCACATAAACTACTGTATATTACACTTTTTTTTTATTTTCTTTAAAGTTACGTATTGTTTAAAGCCTGTCAATATGTGTTTACCTTTGAATTCTTAATTTGAAGATTATGATATGAGTGTAGATAAAAAAATAAAAACAACGAGGCAGTTAATGCACAATAATTTTGTCTTCAGTGCGAGAATTTAAAATAGTTTGAATTCTAATTCACTTATACATACAGAAACTCACCGTGCCTCACATTAGCAATGTATTGCCTATGCGTAGTCTTTGACAGTTTTTCTTACCTCAGTTGCCGTGCGCTTCTAGTAAAGTATACAATTGTAAAAACTCTACTAAAATACCTTATTGTGCTGTGTTAGAGTGCTAAAATAAAAGTTGGGGACCAAAATGTACCGATCATGCTGTAACTTTTCATCGGTAAGTAGTGTTTCATTGTATTTTAAATTAAATTTGTATGACATGAACAAGGAATCCCATCTGAAAGTGAGAAAGTGAAACCACCTTTATTTACTGGACTGTAAAGTTTAATATTCATTGAAGTTTGTGTACTTTTTCTAGAAACTTCTGTCAACATTCTCATACGTATAAGTAGGTACTTTCGGAAAATAATTGTTGTTATTTTATACCTATTTCCTAAGACATGAGCAAAGCTAGATTCGCGATATAGCTCCTTCTCACCCGCTTGTCAGGGATTAAACTGTATGGGGAAGTCACGTGACTTTCGTTGGCAAATGTCATCTCCATACATAAGCGAAGCGTAAGCGTTAATAGAAATCGACATTGTAAATAAATATGTTAAAAAATTAACTCTGTACACGATAAGTTTTCTGGGCTTCGTTTCGACAAACAAACTAGAACTCGCAATACGTTCCATCCTTGGCTGAGTAGCAAGATAGCAGATACTTGTTTTTCAATTTTCGACTTTATGGCCTATGGCATAAAACTTCTCGACGGTCAGACAGGGGGCTAGTTCCATCTAGTGTAGAGTAGCGGTACTACAATACAAAGAGTGAGTGTCAAACTTAGTTTCATTATTAGGTATCATTTGATTTTGATCATTTTTTTTAAGATCGAAAGGTTCATATTTTACTTGGAACTTTTGTGATGTATGTACACCTTTTCGGTATTGTTTTTATTTACCAATGGCAGCTTGGTATTCATAGTGTGCGTTTGGTTTATATGTGTGAGTTTGGTTACACTGGTTTTCATACTAATAGATCCATGTCACTGATTCTTCTCTTTTTTTTGTTCTCTATCCCAGAGGCCAGGCAGAGACCAGAGACTGCCACGATCTGACAGATCACTTTCGCTTCCTCATTCATTGCATGCACGCACCCCTGCACGCCGGAAAAAAAATGAAAAAGAAGTACATAACTAAAATAAAAAATATAGGTACCTAATTAATTATTTTTACCCACAAAAATAATAAAACTACAGGCAACGTGTCCATGTACGAATGTATTTTTTTCTTATAATATTGAGTAAATTACATTTAATTTTGTATTTACATTACAGTCCTCTTGAAATCGCTTACAGCCCAACACTTTACTACATTACATAATTATTCACTTATAGCAAATGTTATGTAATGCACGCCAGTAACACACATAAACATATACTTAAAAAATTACCGAAAAACCCGACTTCTAAACATTGATTTATCTGTATGAGTTCGCTCGATCTAAGCAAGCCTAAGTATGCCTTTCTGTATTTATTTATTCTGTACCTATATGTATTTATGTAAATAAATTAATTGTTATTAACTAAGCAGGCGGGGTCAACTTATCTACCTTAAAAACCTGGTTTTTCTTTTACTTTTTCGAGCTTTTTTTAGTGAAACTTTTTTTATTTGGCAATTTTAAGTCAATGACATTGCTTTTGTCTAACTTGGCATGGCTTCTTACTTTAAGCTATCGGATCTAGCCACATTTCTTGCTAAACCACATCGTACATAAACACAAAACAATGCATTTTTTATTTGCAAAACATTATCTTTCATTTCTTATCATTATTAGTCTATATAAATGATTTACCGTTTATGGTACAAAAAATGTCTGAGATAGTGTTATTTGCTGATGACACGTCACTTATTTTTAAAATAAGGAGACAAGAAAATTATCTTGACGATGCAAATAATGCTCTCTCGCAAGTACTAGATTGGTTCACAGCAAATAATCTGCTGCTAAATTCTAAAAAGACAAAATGTATAAAGTTTTCCTTACCTAACGTACGAGTAGTTGAGAACAACATAGTAATTGGACATGAAAAACTAGAATTTGTAGATGATACTGTATTTCTGGGCATCACAATCGATGCAAAACTACAATGGGGTCCACATATTGTAAAATTAGCACACAGACTTAGCTCTGCAGCATATGCAGTGAAAAGAATTAGGGAACTCACTGACGTTGCAACTGCTAGGCTTGTTTATTTTAGTTACTTCCATAGTATTATGTCCTACGGTATACTACTATGGGGCCGGGCAGCAGACATTGAGACTATCTTCATCTTGCAGAAGAGAGCCATCCGATTTATTTACAAGTTAGGTAGTAGGGATTCGCTAAGAGATCCCTTCAAAGAAACCAACATCTTAACAGTTGCATGTCAATACATTTATGAAAATATTATGTAGTACGTTAGAAAAAATATCAAAGACTTCGAAAATGTTGGTGGCCACCATAATGTTAATACTAGAAATAAACATAAATTGTCATTTCCATTATTTAGACTTGCAAAAGTTAACACATCCTTTATGGGGCACTGTATAAGGTTCTGCAACAAAATTCCTCAAGATATATTAGAGTTACCTCCAACGCGATTTAAAAAATGTGTTAAGCACATTCTGTGCAAAAAGGCTTACTATAACATCAAGGATTATTTAGAAGACAAAGATGTTTGGCATTAAACAGTAGATTAATATTATTTAAAGGACTATTGTGACCAGTGTTCAACACATCCATGACTAATATTTTAAGTTGAAAACTCTGTTAATTAAGTTAAAACGTGTTTTGAAAAGAATAAATGTGGAGTTTCTTTGTTAGTTTCTTCTCCACATAATCCATTAATTGTGAAACTAACAACTTTGACGTTCATTAAGTAAACATTCTGTTTTTACAATGAATAAAAATATTTGAATTGAATTGAATAGATCAGATCTCAATAGGTTCATCATTGCTGCTTATTAAGCCGGGTATCCTACTAGTGTGAGTGTTCAACTCACACAAAAGAATCCGTTGTTAATGCGCAAAACTTTTATTTTGATTCCCTTATATATAAGATATTCAATTCAATTCAATTCAATTCAAATATTTTTATTCATTGTAAAAACAGAATGTTTACTTAATGAACGTCAAAGTTGTTAGTTTCACAATTAATGGATTATGTGGAGAAGAAACTAACAAAGAAACTCCACATTTATTCTTTTCAAAACACGTTTTAACTTAATTAACAGAGTTTTCAACTTAAAATATTAGTCATGGATGTGTTGAACACTAGTCACAATCGTCCTTTAAATAATATTAATCTACTGTTTAATGCCAAACATCTTTGTCTTCTAAATAATCCTTGACGTTATAGTAAGCCTTTTTGCACAGAATGTGCTTAACACATTTTTTAAATCGCGTTGGAGGTAACTCTAATATATCTTGAGGAATTTTGTTGTAGAACCTTATACAGTGCCCCATAAAGGATGTGTTAACTTTTGCAAGTCTAAATATTGGAAATGACAATTTATGTTTATTTCTAGTATTAACATTATGGTGGCCACCAACATTTTCGAAGTCTTTGATATTTTTTCTAACGTACTACATAATATTTTCGTAAATGTATTGACATGCAACTGTTAAGATGTTGGTTTCTTTGAAGAAATCTCTTAGCGAATCCCTACTACCTAACTTGTAAATAAATAAATCGGATGGCTCTCTATATGATTGTACATAGAATCGGACTTAACTACTTAGGTACATACACACATAGTATTGTCTAAGGTTAACACGAGCACTAAGTAGACATAATAAAAACTGAATTTGCACAGATGTTTACTCCTTTATTTTTCATTTTACAATTCTCCGACGTTTCGGTACTTTTGAAAGCATGCTTTCAAAAAGACACCTGTCACTTCAGTCTACCGAGACCACGGGACTTGCAAAAGTATCGAAACGTCGGAAAATTGTAAAATGCAAATTCAGTTTTCATTACATACAAGCCAACAAAACACAAGACCTTCCTAACTCTGCCGTTACAGTTGGGAGAGTGGCACTGTCAAAATCACACCTATTATAATATCTACTTATAAGAAACAAAACAAGACTAGAGAGACCAACGACAGAGTAATCGAAGGTCGGACACCGACAGCGAAGTCTGTCACAACTACAGCAGATGTTAACTGACAACTGTCGGCTGTCAGACTGCGCTCGAAGTTCATTGGAATTTTATCGTACGGGTGCTTGAACAAAACGGCGGACGTGGCCAAGTTTTTCGTATTATTGTGGAAGAGAACGTCCACTTGATAATTATAGGGGCCGTACAGAGAGAACATGGGGTTTCGAGCGCCCTTCCCGAAGAGCTGGTCCGCTTTCTCGAAGATGTTTATGATCTCCTGTCTTCTCATGGCGGTGACGTTCTTCGCCGCGTAGACATGACCCAAGTTCGACCAGCTGAGGAAGCAATACTTCTCGTTTCGTTCCGGGCACAATGGGATCAGGTTGACCTTTTTCGCCCACGGCTCGTGGGCTAATTTTCCTGAGGGGAGAAACAAAACTTCGTTTGAGTTAAGAGTTACATGAGGTTCACTGACGCCACCAAGGAAACAAAACATCTATCTATCTAATCAGCCCATAAACAGAGCCCACTGTTGGGCACAGGCCTCTTCTCTTTCACGCCAACCCTTTCACAATGTCGTCGGCCCACCGGGCTGGTGGTCTGTCAACCGACCGTCGACCGGTTCTTGGCCACCAATAAAAAAAAATTAAATAAAAAATAAAAACCGACTTCCAAACACTAGAGCACTAAAAAGCTAGAAATAATTTAAAAAAAAAAAAACTTGCCATCTGCACAAACCTGACATTGGCAGAATCCTAGGGGTGCCATAAAAAAAAGAATACCTTTAAATAAAAAAAAATAAAAAATTATGTACGCGTCGATTTGATAACCTCCTCCTTTTGAAGTCGGTTAAAAAGTATGTATACATGTAGGTATTGAAGATGTATAATTTGTAGTTGGTGCCCAAAATATATGTCTTGGTCTGGTCATAAAACTGGGCACCGACTACGACTTTTTAGTGGGGGAACGGGAGAACAATAAACAACCATAATTTACCCTACTTAATTCGTTGCTTTAAAATTTGAAGTTCTCAATTTCTATCTCTGAAAGTCTTCATCAGAACGTCACCAAATTACATTGGTACTACTTTGACGCTATTTTATGAAACATACGGATATTACTAAAGGATGGCCCCAATAGGGCTTATTTCGTTCCGTTCTCCATCTCTGAAAATCTTCATCAGAACTTCACCAAATTAAAATGGGACCAATGGGACGTTATACCTGTTCGAACAAAAAAATAATTGTCGAAATCGGTTAAGATTTGACGTAGTTATGCGAAAACATAGCCAAAAACAAAATATACGCGTCGAATTCATAACCTCCTCCTTTTTTTGAAGTCGGTTAAAAAATCATATTATCTTCATTTACATTTTACAGATATTGTTTAATAATTAAACAGTGACATGTAAATAGTGAAATAGTGAATAAATATAATTTACTATGCAGAATAATTCAGTACCTATGTAGAACTAAAAATGTCATCATTATCATCATCATCAGCCATTTGACGCCCACTGCAGGACCTCCCTCATGATTTTCCAAGCTTCCCGGTGTTATGCCGCTCGCATCCAGCGGCTCCCCGCCACCGTGACCAGGTCGTCAGACCATCTGGTGGGGGGCCTTCCCACGCTGCCCCGTTCGGTCCGCGGTCGCCAGATCTAATCTTTTTCGCCCCAACGGCCATCAGTTCTCCGAGATATGTGCCCCGCTCGCTGCCACTTCAACTGAGCAATTATTCTAGCTATATCAGTACCTAACTCGGTTTCTTCTTAAATGTATTTCTACAAAATTGAATGTAAATATACAGACCTTCAGAATATCTATTGTAAGTCCCCAAACTCAAGAACGCGACATCACTCTTGTCTTCAATCACGGACCTCAGTGCTTGCAGTTCCCCGTCTAGAACATTGTCTCCGTCCTTATAACAAGCGCGCGTCAGACGATCCACCGTAGGTTTCGAATAGTTCCTTTGGCTTTCTATGCCTGGAGCGCAGATATTGCCGAAGTACTCCGTCACAACCGTATTGCAAGGTTTGCTTTCTTTATTGCCCAAATATTGGGAGACGGAGTGCCAGCCGAATCCGTCAAAGCGCGGGAACGCCGCTCGTTTCCCGCGCAGGTCGTCCAGGGACACCAACTTAGCGGACTCCTTGACGTAGGCCACGACAGTGCTGGCCTGATCGATGATCGGGGTGATCTCGTGCAGGACGGGCATGACGGAGTAATCCCTGGAAAACAACATCGAAATATAATATTGGCAAAAACGACCGTTTTCGCCAAAAACGAAATTGTAGCCTAGATTCTTGAACCTAATTTCTAGGCTGTACCTATTTGTTGTTCACTTTTTTGCAGAAACGGATTGTGAAAGGTGTGATTTTTTGTTCATTGGCGGCGCTAGTTAGCCCTTATTAAACAATAATGAAAAGAGGTCTCGACCAAAAATGTCCAGCAAAGAGTTTCTCAAACTCTTTTTAGTCGGCGCTCAACAAAGACCTTTCTAGAGTTGATAGACGCCGCTTGATGCCAAGTTCTTTTAGCCTCTAATATACCTCTGCGCGCGAACCAGCCAGTCGCTGCCAGCCACGGTGACGTCACACTCGCGGGCCGTGATGGCCTGGAAGCAAGCCTCCTTGGTGGGCCGGAGGGCGCACTGCAGTGGAGGCACTACTCCGTACACTTTGGCCGCTTCGGATAGCCATTCACACTTGTTCTTCTCGAGCTGAGAGGTTGTGCACACGGTGACGAATCTGAAACAAAATCGGATTTTAGAGATGGTTGTTTTTTTTTAAAGTTTTTTCTGTACGGTGAACATTTTTTTTTGACTTCATAATATTTAATTTAACAATGTGAGCTGCCTTCGGGTTACATCTGCAGTGCAGAACGAGGCAGCAAAGAAACTCCGCTTTAACCCATTATCTTCAGGTGCACAAGCCAAAAAGGACCTCAGGATCTACGTTTGTTGGGGCCTATGATAGGATGTATGTTAGTATCTTTTCCGTATATATGTAAATTATTAGCAGTTTTTATGCAAAAACAAGGGGGTAGCGCGGTCGGTATAACACTTGCTTCAAACTAAAGGGGTCGTGGGTTCGAATCCTTTTTTCGATTCAGATTCGCGAATCTGTGGTAGCAATACCATTAGTGGATATAAGGAAAACATCGTGAGGAAGGGGGACGTCCATCTCGCTGGCTGGTCGTAGTTGGGGGCTAAAAGGTGGAGATGTTCGAGGTGGAAGTCTCGAAGTGAGCGCGGGGCGCAGCGGTGCTCTTGCTCTCCGGGCTTAATTACCTGGGCTGCGAGCACCCGGCGCGGCTGTAGGCCTCAGTGAAGCCCGGCGCGCCGGCGAGGTAGTCGGCTGGCGCGCGCTGCGGCCGCAGCTCGTGCGGCGCCTCCCGCAGCTCCAGCAGCGTCCACAGCGGCTCGCCGAACGCCAGGGAACGCACCAGCGAGCTCACCGCCTCCGCCGCTTTGCTTTGACAAAATAATTATATGGGTAACATAATTCTTAGGCTTATTCGAATTCCTATACTGTAACAGCGGTTCGTCTGTGGAATGCTTTACCTCTAAACATTCACCAGACTCGGCCCGAGAGCGGTGGTAGCCTAGTGGGTAGAACATTGAACTCGGAAGCGCATCTATCTAGTTATATTATTGGGCTATATGTATGTAAGTAATATTTATCATTAATTTGTATGTAGGTTGCAATGAATATTTTCTTAGTTTAATATCACATTTTATTACTTATGTGCAGTTAAATAAAAAGAATCTTATATAAGTCTATCAACCACACTATATATTTATCTTTGTATTACTCCCATAATTTGCTCTGGCATTACCCCATCGACTCTCCACATCAACGTAAGTTAGCTAGAAGAAAATACTACTTAGTATTAAGCTCGCCTTTGCACAAAATTGTTTTTTAGTGCAATAAAGAATTTTTCAATTCAATTCAATAATGTACAATTTAATAAGCATTGTGCTGAGGAAGTGAGCCCTCGGCGCTGATTTTCAGGGTGACCGGAGGGTTATTTCTCGTAGGATTTGACATTACAAATACTGTCCTAAAGAAGGAGATAGGTTTCTCGCCTACAAACACCAAGAACTACGAGACGAGTACTACGTAGGTACAACCATTGAATTTTAAGTAGGGATGGAAACCCATTCCCAAACAAGAAAAGTGGCGTCGAAAAAGGCGGACGGGTTGTCGGGGCCGCCACTGTTCCGGTGTGCCAAAGCGAAAAATACGCGAAGAGAGCTTTCATCAAAACCGCTGGATGGCTCTGTTACCGCCTCATTAACGGCATCTAGCGGTGAGTAGTAAATCCTACTTAAAATTCAATCTTACAAACTATGCGGCGGCGGTGTGAAATTCTTAGGTGTAACTAAGTTCCAAGCAACTATTATTACGCTTGCGAAGAAAATCTACAATGTCGAATAAACTTGATCTTATCTTAATTTGGGGGGCCCTCGAGCCCTTACGACGAGAGGTTATCCATGCGCAGGTGTTTCCTTCATCGAAAGAGTTTTGTCAGTGTCGTGACAAATGGCAAACACAGGCATGAGTTTATGAATGTATGTCTTATGTCCGATTGAGCTGGTAAGACCTTTCCTCGGCCTACCTCTTAGCTACAAGGACGTTCCAAGGCACGTGCAGCCAGGCGCAGGGTTCAGTGTTGTTGAGGAGAGGCTGCGACGAGCCATCTCGGCACAGGAACTTGAACTCGTCCGGCGAAGCGGACGCGGGCGATCCGTGCAGCTGGAACAATAATAAATAAATAAATCAGCCCGTTCTCTTGCGCTGCTGGAGATAAGCCTCCCCAAGGCACACCCCTTTGTTTTGTTTTTAGGGTTCCGTGCCCAAATGGGTAAGGGACCCTATTACTAAGACTCCGCTGTCCGTCTGTCTGTCTGTCTGTTTGTCTGTCTGTCTACCTGTCTGTCTGTCTGTCTGTCTGTCTGTCTGTCTGTCTGTATCTCATGAACCGTGATGGTTAGATGGTTGAAATTTTCACGGATGATGTATTTCTGTTCAAGAAATACTAAAAACATAATAATAAATATTGAATACAATACAACAAACAACATTTTCCGTGTGGCGCCGGATGAGGAATAGCGTCACTCCATTTCCTTCCGTGGATGTCGTAGAAGGCGACTAAGGAAATCAATTAGCAGGAGACGGGCAGCAGCGTCTTCCTGAGATTCCAACCACATACTGCAATCGCCAACCCGCCTGCCAAGCGTGGTGATTATGGCAAAACCCCTCATGGTCATGAAAACCACGAAGGATGCCTATGTCCTGCAGTGGGCGTCAATTTCGGCTGGTGATGAATACGACAAACGTATTTTTTTGTCGTTATTGCTCGATATTACTAAGGATAACAGGTAAAAGCTTGAAATGTTCACAGAATATTTATTTTTTTATTCACTTTAAAAATAAATAATGAAATTAAAATAAAATACATATTTAAGGGGGGCTCCTATACAACAAAAGTGATTTATTTGCTGTTTTTTTTCTATCTTCGTTTCTAACGTTGTATAAATAATGGTACGGAACCCTTCGTGCGCAAGTCCGACTTCGAGACCTAGTCCGACTTGGTCGGTGTTTTTTATAATATACGTAGCCTGCCAACCCATAGAAGCTTTGGGTGTAATAAACAAATTAGAAATACTTGAACGAAATTAAATTTTATTAAAAAAAAATCAAAATCAAAATCAATTTTTTTTATTCAAAGTAGCACAGAAACTGCGACTTAATGAACGTTACAAGTTAAACTAGGTGTCCATTTCAAAATCTAGATCATTTTGGAGAAAAAATGGACAAAAAAACTCCAAACTTAGTCTTTTCAAGTCCTTAATTTACAGGATTTATATAAATGTTCTAAAACTCATGCATTGAACTGGCTTTAATTCCAGACATCATTGTCATCTAAATAATCTTTAATGTTATAGTAGCTTTTTTGGCACAAAGTGCGCTTCACACATTTTTTGAACCGCGTTTCTGGCAAGCTTATTACATCCTCAGGGATCTTATTGTAGAAACGTAGCATTCTTACTAGCAAATTACATAATTAGATAATCTCACCCCGAAATAGCCCTGGACGTCGTCAATCTGCGCCCACACCACGTCGCCGACACTGTCGGCGAGGCAGGTCAGCGCGCCGCTCACGCCCCAGTATGAGTCAGTCTGGCGGCACTCGTGCGAGCCACACGCTGCACATAGGTTCGGGTACTTTGCCTCTGGAACATTCCAATTTGGGTAACCTTAGGCTACTTTGATTCTGGAAAATCTGGTCAGGTTAGGTTACACATCACCGCACAGGTCGATTCAAACAGGACACGAATAGCTTACTTAAGCCTCGAGCTGTTCGCAAGAACTACTGTTCAGGTCCGACTCTACAACCTACCGCTAAATGGCTCTGCACACTCGCGCATCTTTAAATCAGACTTCAGATACTTATAGGAGCCCATGAAAGACGTCCACTGTTGGGCATAGGCCTCTTCACCGTCGCCGGTCCTCTGCTGATCTTGTCCACCGTTCGTCCTGCTGCCTTCAGATCCTTAGCAGTTAAATACTTGTAGTGGACGCCGAGACGGGTTAGGTGGAATTAGGTTCGCACTTAGCTGTAGGCTGAACGAGGCCTTTTTATATTGTGTAAATGTAGAGAATCCCTAAAATGTGTTAGTCTAAGTTAGGTTCGCAGATAGTTGTATGCTGAACGAGGGCCTTTAAATATTATGTAATATGTGTAAATATGGTGCAAGACCAGTGGAAAATTCCACCGACATCTGTGATTGGTCGAACGGCTGGCCCGAATAGTATATAAGCCGGAACATTCACTGCATTAGCATGAGCTTTCAGTTAGCTACTACACCACCCTGAACCTGGAAGAAATAAACAGCTATCGAGAACCACTGGAAGTTTGCATCACCACCTATACAGTCCACACCCCATTTAATACTCGTAATAAGGAAGACCTCAGACTCACTTAGCTCAGCATCCCTCGCCTCGTCGGGAATCCAGGGGCCGGCGATGCATGCGCGCGCGAAGTACTTAGCCAGGCCTCGGAAGCGGTCTTCCGTCAGAGACAGGTCCGCGTTGCAGCTCCGCACCACCGTCACCAGAGACTCCATATACTATGGGGAGAAACGATATTCTCCTTCAAATGATCGCGAGTCGACTCGCGCGTCTGATGAAAAAGGATTCGTGATGTGGACGCGAGGAATGCCGTTGTTGTGTTCCTACTCATCATCACCAGCCTACCGCTGTCTACTGCGAAGGGGTTTTCTCTCATACGCCATCTCTCACGGTCTCACTACCTGCAACCACACTATTCGTTTTGTCTGTTGTGTATTTAGTTTTCCTTCTGTGTTGAGCATATTATGTTACTTATGTGCTTATTTTGTTTCTGTGATGTATCTTGTTGGTATAATAAATGTCTTTCTTCTTCTTCTATTATTATTATTATTATTTCCACTGAGGGTCGCTGTACATTTGTACAAATTTCCTCAGTCTGGGTGTTCATGTTTGTGACGTCCTTGCCTGGTACCATAGTTACCATAGTACAGGGTATACTAGTTTGGGACCAGGACAAGTGATTGTGTCGTGGGGAAGTTATTATTATTATTATTATTAAACCCTGTCAAAGTAATCATGTTGCCAGAAAGAAATTGTGTGCTTTGAAGGAGACCTAGGTATGTTCAGCATCGGACGAATATGGTCTAATGGATTGGATTATGTTAGCTCTGCAAATATTGACATCACATCTAATCACGATTATCCTGGGTCTTAATGTTTTTTTCTTGTGTATCACATAGTCCGACCAACCTCAAAGAATTGTATGGATGCTGACCCGTTGTACTCGGTGGTTGCTCTAAAAACTTTTGCCAAACCAGAGCTTGTTATTACCTCGGTGAGCGTATCGCTGAGGATTCGGTAGTCAGCGCCACCGTGTCCCTGGTGGCAGAGCGTGGTGTTCTGCAGGATGGTGTGCAGATCCCGCGAGCCGCCCGACAGGATGCGCCGGTTCGCCACCGCCACTAGGGAGCGCGCGTATGCACCTGCAGATTTTATGCGCAGTTTAGGCGAAATTCATTTATGACGTAAGACTAAAATTAGATGCCTATACGCATCCAAGCGCACCACGGCACTGTCGCGGTTGCCGGCGGTGTACGTAATGCTTGTTAAGCCTGCCACACAACAAACGCCGCTGTTTTGGGCCGCAGCCCATACAAAACATAACACTAAACTGCTGCGATTTGTGTGAACCGCAGCGGTCCTAGTCTGTCGCAGGCCTAACATTCTTTGGGCAACGCAATGTAAAGCCAGGGTTACGTTTTGTAAAACGCCGAACGGTAAGGACCTTGCAGGGTTGGTATAGAAGATGGATAGGGAATAGGTAAGGTCGAGAAGTACTCTACTCGAGAATACTCTCTCTCTGAGAGAAGGCCTGTGCCCTATAGTGGGGCGTATAGAGGCTGCTTATGAAGGTCGAGAAGTAGCAACCTTGAGTACAGCTCTTTGAGCACATTTAAGTGGAAGTATTGTAGTTTTGGGCGATCCTCCCCATGAGGTAATGCAATAGGTGGGTATTGATTGCCACAATGTAAAGTAGACCTGTTTTAATAGATGTGCATCTGCTATGCTTCGCAGTTTTTTGAATACAAATGTTAATGAGACTCTATTTGTTACTGAGATGATTTGTTGATGGAAAGATAGTGTGGAGTCAATAATAATGCCAAGATATTTAGTACTACCTGTGTTGGATATAGAGGGACAAAGACAGTTACTAGTACGGGCTAAATTTTTTTTTTTTTTTCGGTTAGTACTAAAAACCGTTACACATATATTTTGCAGCTCTGTATATTAGAAATCCTTAAAAATACTTACAGTGTATATATATACTCAGTTTCACTTCTGCTGAACAACAATTGCATGTTGTAATTGAATTACACAACACCTGCCACTTTCACCACTACTTGTGCATCATCACCACAACACAATGGCTTCGGAGAAACGAACTGGGCCTACTGTTGCTGATCCACTGCGTGCACTGGAGGAACTCGAGACAAAGTTTGCTGCAGGTATGGCAGCATTTGAAGCAAGATGTAAAACTCTTGCTCCAGTGCCAACTTCGACTCCCAAGGAACAGTCAAGCCTGACTCATTTGCTGGAGGACTTCAAATCATTCAAAGAAGTCATGCTGCAGGCGGTTGGACTCCTGAGAACTCAGTTGGCATCCGTGTCACGGCTCGTGGATGACCTCGACAATAAGGGCCGCCGCAAGTTCCTTCTATTCCGTGGGGTGCCCGAGACGCCTGGAGAGAATGTTGCTGATCTGGTTGCCGATATAGTGACATCAAAGGTTAAGATCACTGCCTTTAATCCCGCCTCAGATATAAGATACTGCTATCGTCTTGGTAAGCAGCAGGGAGATAACAAGAGGACGATCCTTGCCAGATTTGCAGGGCCAGACATCCGCTCCCAGATTTGGCGTAACAAAAAGGAGCTAAAGGGCAGCGATATATCGGTTGCTGAGTTCCTGACGTAACTTCGCAGACAACTCTTCAGCGAGGCGCGGAGCCGTTGTGGTGTCTACAACAGCTGGACAAAAGACGGCAACGTCTACATAAAGCTGAAGAATGGTGCTTCACGCTGGCTGTTCAGCATCATGGAACTCGACGAGTTGTGCCCCAGGACTCCATCGTCATCGTCAGCCAGTAAACAGGAGGTTAAACCAATCAAGCGAACCCGGAGTCGTCCTGCAAGTAAACAACAAAAATGAGTGTCGATTTAACCGTGCGCACCCATTCTACACGTGAACAGATAGTTAATAGATAAGTAGGTACTTACTTCTCTTCAACATAGCGATAATCTGTCCTTTTTATCATTGTGAGATACCTTAGCGAATGTGCTGATTTTTATCGTTTTAATCACGTGTTTATTTGTAACCCACTGGAAAAATGGACAAAACATATTAATCTGTGGGCGATATTGTTACGTGGTTACAACTGACAACCATATGACAGCTCAGGGCACGTTCCGAATTTTTATTCGCTGACAAGCCACAAAACTTTTATGCATTGCTTTGTTTGTTTTTTAACCTTGTTTTTTTTTTTATTTTGTGTATTTCTTGTGTTCTCGTGGTGATGATGGAGGCATTCTCCCCCAAACGGCAGTAATATGACTGGTTAGTTACCAGTGTTTTGCCTGATTTATAAGCTTATAATTATTATTTATATTTATCTCCTCTATTTTGTAAAATATTTTTATTGTATATTTAAGTATTACGTACAATGAACAGTCCCCCCCACTCTGATACGTCCGATTTATTTTACTCCTTAGATTCTGCAGATAATTTTTCCGATGCCTCCGACATGTCACAGGCACCTCTCCATTTAGGCGAACTGCTTCACAACACTTTCTCCTCACTTCGCAAGAGTTTGAATTTCTGTCACATTAATGCTCAGAGCATTCCTGCACATTACTCTGACCTCTTGTCTTCCTTCACCAGCAATCAAATTCACGCGTGTCTCATTTCCGAAACTTTTCTCAAACCCACACTACCCTCTACTTGTTACTCTTTACCTGGTTACGTGCTTATCCGTAACGATCGCACTGGGAAGGGTGGTGGGGGTGTTGCCATCTATCTGCGTTCAGATTTGAAATACAAAGTCCTGTCACAGTCTCCTTCTAATTACACAGGTAATATGGAATATATTCTCTTAGAGCTCGACTTCAATAGTATAAAATTTCTGCTTTCTGTAGTTTACGCCCCCCCTAAAGTCGACTACTTCGACACGCTGGATCGATTGCTGGCCACATATCTTCCCGACTACGATCATGTCCTCTTGTTAGGTGATTTTAACACCTGTCTCCTCCGTGACGACGCCCGTTCTCGTAAACTTAAACTACTAACTACATCTTTCAACATTTATATTCCGGATCTCGATCCTACCCACCACGTTAATGATTCCCACTCTCTTCTTGATCTTATTCTCACCACGAAACCTGATCGTATTTCTGCCCATGGCCAACTCTCTGCCCCAGGATTTTCCCACCACGATCTCATTTTCGTCTCTTATAAATTAAAAGTCCCCAAATTCAAGCCTAAGGTTCTCCTTCAGCGTAACTTTGCTAGGATGGATCTGGACGCGCTTAAGGAAGATGCTGAGAGCGTGGACTGGAGTCAGATTAGGGATCTTAGCACAGTAGACGACATGATAGAGAGGTTCAATTCACTGGTGACGGGTCTCTACGATAGACATGCCCCTATACGCCCAGTTCAGATGAAACGCCCTCCTGTGCCATGGTTGACGGATGACATCCGGAGGCTCATGGCGCAGAGGGACAAACTGAAGCGGAAACATAAGAAAGATCCGTCGGACCATAACTGGACCCAGTTCAAGCTGGCCCTAGATCCTAAATCGCTGCAATCAGATGATCAGGAACGCAAAACGTCGCCACATACATTCCTCACTTGAAAACTGTTCCCCGAATAATCTATGGAAATTCCTGCGTACCCTCGGGTTCGGTAAGTGCCGGCAAGTAGTTAACCCTTCTCTCGACTTAAGTGGCCTGAACCGCCACTTTTCTTCCCCTCCGCACTGTATCGACCCGATACTCAAGGAATGTGCCATTAGGCAGATTGCATCTGCCCCTTCGGCCTCCACTTGTGGCTTCTCTTTTGCTCCCGTCTCTGGTTCCGAAGTAAAAAGGATCATCCTTTCCATCCCTAGTAAAGCAGTTGGTCATGACGGCATCGGCCGCGACCTTCTTCTCCCCATCATAGATTCTATCCTACCCTGCCTCGTTTTCATCCTTAATCATTCTTTGTCCTCCCACTCCTTTCCTAGTGAATGGAAAATGGCGTACATGGTGCCTATCCCCAAAATATCTCACCCCTGTGAATTTAAACATTATCGTCCTATCTCTATTCTACCTTTTCTGTCGTAAGTGCTGGAGCGGATTGTAAACCGACAATTCTCATATTACCTACGCACAAACCGTCTCCTCAATTCTTTCCAATCAGGTTTCCGCCCAGCACATAGCACCTGTACTGCTCTAATTAAAATTACCGATGACTTCCGCCATGCCAGAGATGATCGCTGTCTAACCCTTCTCACACTGCTGGATTTCAGCAACGCTTTTAACTGTGTAGACCACGAAATTCTCCTGGCTGTCCTCAGATCCTTAAATATTTCGGGGCCAGTGGCTCAGTGGTTCATATCCTATCTTTCAGGACGCCGGCAACGCATCCATCTAGGAACAACCTTTTCAGACAGGTGCGATGTCACTGCCGGCGTACCTCAGGGCGGCGTGCTCTCTCCACTTCTTTTCTCCGTATTTATAAATACTCTCGTCTCTGTTATCCACTTCAGTTCCCATCATCTGTATGCAGACGATCTCCAACTTTACACATCGTTTAAAATGGAGGACATCGATACCGCTGTCGCCTCTATGTCTAATGACCTGGAGTCCATTCGGCAGTGGACCGTCAGGTACGGTCTTCTTTTGAACCCCTCTAAAACTCAGGTCATGTTTGTCGGTAGTAAGGCCCTCATCGCCAGACTAGATTTGACCTCTCTTCCCAAGGTGCTCTTTAATGGTATTGCACTTCCCTACTGCAGCAAGGTGAAAAATCTTGGTCTGCACATCCAGAGCGATCTTTCGTGGGATGTGCATGTGTGAGATAAGTAGGAAAGTATTTGCCTCAATGCACTCCCTTAAGCGTTTACAGAAGTTTCTTCCATTCTCAGCCAAGGTTACGCTTGTCAATTCATTGCTACTCCCCATTATCGATTATGCTGACGTATGCTATCCTGACCTTGGTGAGGAGCTATTAAGCAAACTCGATCGACTTCTCAACTTATGCATTCGATATATTTTCGGATTGCGTAAGTATGATCACGTCTCCCAATTTCGCTCCAAGCTCAAGTGGCTTAATATCCGTTTCCGCAGGAATGCTCATATCTTGTCCACTCTCTACAATGTGTTGAATAACACTTGCTCCCCTTCCTATCTCAGGGAACGCTTTGTTCATCTCCACAGTGACGCCCGCTCTTTGCGGTCGTCCCGGATTCTTCATCTCCGCACCCCAGAGCATAATGCGGCGGGATATTCTGATTCTTTTACCGTGACTGCGATTCGCTTGTGGAACAGCCTGCCTCTGGACATTCGTCAGGCTTCAACCCTGGAGATTTTCAAAAAGAAAGTTCTTTATCACTTCCTTGATCTGCAGAATAGGCAGTAAACGATCACCAGTTATTTTATTTTATTGCTTATTGGTATGTAAGTCGTGTTTAGTAGTAGTAATTATCTTCAATATGTATGTACGTATTTTTGTTGTTATTTATTTATTCATATTTATTTATGTACTATCATTTATGTAGATTTATAATAATTTCTATTATCCCCCCCCCCCACTAAGTCTAAGTTAATGTATTTCCCTAGGTTTACGTAAGTTTATTATTGTATTTAATCTTCTTCTTGCACTACCCGTCGCCAGTCTCTTCAAAACCAAAGGTTTGCTGGAAGAGAATGCTTCTTGCATTAAGCACGCCCTTGTACACTTACAATGTAATTAGTGCAATAAAGAATTAAAATAAATAAAATAGTATGATTTAGACAGTGATGAGCAATTAAAAGTTTTGTACTGCGAATAACGAGGCTGCGAGGGGAAGAGTTTATAAATTTAGTTTTATCTGCATTAAGCGTGAGCAGATTTTGCTAAAGCCAGGTGTTTACTTGGTTGAAACCGTTTTGTGCATATTCGAAGACTTTTTCTCTAGTTTTCGCTGAGAAAAGTAGCGCAGTGTCATCGTCAAGCTATCGTCCCGGAGTTTATTTCCAAGTCACAGAGGTATTTTACATAGACCAAAAATAGGGTTGGTCCTAGTATACTTTTGGGGAACTCCGAAAAAAGCATTTTTTAGCTCAGAACTCATGACATTGCCTATTTTCACTTGTTGTGAACGTCCAGTGAGGTAGTCGGTGAACAATTTGAGCTGTTGTCCTCTTATATATTCTAATTTATGCAGAAGAACAGCAATAGACACTCTGTCAAAAGTTTTTGTGCCTGCACGTTACTTTTATTCAATAAATGTTGGAATAATCATCTCAAGTGAATGATTGAGCGCGCATATGTGTGTGTGTGTGTGTGTGTGTGTGTGTGTGTGTGTGTGTGTGTGTGTGTGTGTGTGTGTGTGTGTGTGTGTGTGTGTGTGTGGTTCAGGTGCGGGTGCGCGTGCGCGTGCGCGTGCGTGTGCGTGTGCGTGTGCGTGTGCGTGTGTGTGTGTGTGTGTGTATGTGTATTTTAATTTTATTTTCTTTATTAGGTTCCACAACAGTTTATAGTACATCAAAATTAAGGTAATGACAAATTGATTAAGGTACGTTAACAAATTATAGTGTATGAACGAATGAATTAATGAATAAAGGAATTAATGTTTACACATAAATTCATCATCATCAGCCATTTGACGCCCACTGCAGGACATAGGCCTCCTTCGTGGTTTTCGTAACCATGAGGGGTTTTGTTATAATCGCCACGCTCGGCAGGCGGGTTGGCGATCGCAGTATGCGGTTGGAATGTCAGGAAGACGCTGCTGCCCGTCTCCTCGTAATTGATTTCCTTAGTCGCACTCTACGACATACACGGAAGGAAATGGATTGACGCTATTCTTAATCCGGCGCCACACGGATTAATTAATTTATTCATTCATTCATTGTTTACACATTAATTCATTTATTCATTAATGAACGAAAAAAACGGAAAAAGAATGAATCCTTTGAGTGTACTCACGAGGCCTGTCCCTGAGCTCGGCTGTGACCAGTACTTGCAGGTTGGCCCACTGCGCCGCCACCAGGTCCTCCGGGTTGAAGACGCCGAAGTCCACCGTACCTTTGCTCATGCGCCGGAGACAGTCCAGCCTGCGGAGGAGTGATTCCAAAATTAATGATTTTGGAAACAGCTTTTCTTTATTAAAACCTACGTATAGAAAAGCAAAAATATATTTTAAAAGTTCGTAATTTAATTAACACCACATTAATTTATCAAAAGTTTACTCATTTCATTAGAATAATTCAAAATGTTAAATTCTTTTCATTTTATTTTCTTCATTTTACAAAGTCCACAGCACAAAGTTACAAAAGATAGGTAATTAATGTAGACCAAACATAGGCCAATTACGGACTAATATTTTTAAACTTATCTTCTTTACAAAGCACAGTTAGAAATTATACA
This sequence comes from Yponomeuta cagnagella, assembly GCA_947310995.1. Lineage (NCBI taxonomy): Eukaryota > Metazoa > Arthropoda > Insecta > Lepidoptera > Yponomeutidae > Yponomeuta > Yponomeuta cagnagella. The sequence continues at coordinate 320,178 of OX371295.1, read as the reverse complement.
GCCAGCATAAACAAAATAAAAAAGCAAAACTAACGTAAATCTTGCAAAGTTATGCGAGCGAGAACAGCCTTAACTGTATTTATTTTAACGTTCAATTTTTGGCCCAATAAAATGGGTGTTCAAAGGACTTTGATCTCTTTTTTACAACTTAAACTTTCGTAAGCACTGCACATTTTATACTTTTATGTGACCTTTATTCAGACTTTTATTTTTACTTTTTTGAGACTTTGATCTCTATTAAGTCTCTCTCCTCAGGGAAGAGACCCGTGCCCCTCGGTGGGGACATAATGGGTAGATGATGAAGTCTCTGTGTCTGGACAGATTTTCTTTGGCAAATGGTTTGTCTATCGGTGTTATGAAATGTTTTAAAAGCTCACCTGTCGGTCCCGAAGACGCACTCGACGCCCGCCTTGGCATTGTCCAGCTCGGCGCAGTGCTGCGCGGCGCGCTTGAACGAGCCGCGCCCCTCCACCACGCACAGGCGCACTGCCAGGCAAAAGTTAAATAAACATTACTTAGATTGATCGTGTTTTTTCGAAATTATACAATGAAAATGATACAATGAAGAATTAAATAAAAAATAAAAACCGACTTCGAAACACTACAGCACTAAAAAGTTAGAAATAATTTAAATAATTAGAAGTAGAAGTATTTATACATGTAGGTATTGTAGAAGTATAATTTGGAGCCGGTGCCCAAAATATATGTGCTGGTCTTGAAACTGGGCACCGACCACAAATTATACTTCTACAATACATACATGTATAAATACTTCTACTTCTAATTATTTAAATTATTACTAACTTTTTAGTGCTGTAGTGTTTCGAAGTCGGTTTTTATTTTTTATTTAAAAAAAATTATTTTTCAATTTTTAGTGGGGCAGCGGGAGAAAAATAAATAAGTCCCTTATAACCATAATTTACCCTACTTAATTCGTTGCTCTAAAATGTAATGTTCTACCGTCTCCGAAAGTCTTCACCAGAACATCACCAAATTAACTTGGTACTTAAACTACTTTTACGCTATTCTATAAAACATACGGATATAACTAAAAGATGGGCCCCAATAGGGCTTATTTGCTGCTGTCCATTGAAGAGTTCCGTTCTCCATCTCTGAAAGTCTTCATCAGATCTTCACCAAATTAAAATAGGACCGATTGGACATTATACCTGTTCGAACAAAAAAAAAATTGTCGAAATCAGTTAAGATTTGACGGAGTTATGGAGGAACATAGCCAAATAATAATATAAGCGTCGAATTGATAACCTCCTCGTTTGTTGAAGTCGGTTAAAAAGGGAAAAAAATCGGACTGAAAACAGGCTTGAACCGCGTCTTCTGGTTTCGGGACTGAGCTATTACAACCTTGTAGATGATGGCCAATTTAGCTTCGTATTCTAATGACATTTTTGCACTTTTTCATTGCCTAGAAACACGGATCATCATCATCATCATCATCAGCCACTCGACGCCCACTGTAGGACAAGGGAATCCTTCATGGTTTTCCTAACCATGAGGGGTTTTGCCATAATCGCCACGCTTGGCAGGCGGGAAAAACACGTGTATAACGACGTTTATCGTCTCCGAAACCCGCTGCATACTAAATTTCATGAAAATCGTTGAAGCCGTTATTTATGTATATGTTACAGTCATAGTGATTAAATAGCTATTATACATAATGACTGGTCATTATATATAAAAGCCAAATTCACTAGACAAAGTAATAAATTATTATGCTAACGTTTTATTTTGGCAAGTGTTATATAGCAAATAATTGTTTGATTAAATTTATATTTCGCATTTTGTTTGTTAGGTCAGTACACATAAGCAAAAATAGGTTCGAAGTTCTAAACTTCGGGTGTTAGTTCTTTTTTTTTATATAAAAGCGAAAAAAAAATATTTCACTAAAAAACTTAGTTTTGTGTCAAATTTAAACAAGGTTGGTGCATGGAAAAGTCATAGGTACCCTACATTATGATGTGGCAAAACATGGGATACCGTTAATTTACCGGATTTTGTGTTAATTATCACTTTATCTAAACTGAGTAGACATTATATATAATGACTAGACAATATATATGTTACAGCCAAAGTAATAAATCTGGATATTATATATATTGTCTAGTCATTATATATAATGTCTACTCAGTTTAGATAAAGTGATAATTAACACAAAATCCGGTAAATTAACGGTATCCCACGTTTTGCCATATCATAATGTAGGGTACCTATGACTTTTTCATGCACCAACCTTGTTTAAGTTTGACACAAAACTAAGTTTTTTAGTGAAATATTTTTTTTCGCTTTTATATAAAAAAAAAGAACTAACACCCGAAGTTTCCTGGAACTTCGAACCTATTTTTGCTTATGTGTACTGACCTAACAAAAAAAATGCGAAATATAAATTTAATCAAACAATTATTTGCTATATAACACTTGCCAAAATAAAACGTTAGCATAATAATTTATTACTTTGTCTAGTGAATTTGGCTTTTATATATAATGACCAGTCATTATGTATAATAGCTATTTAATCACTTTGGCTGTAACATATATAACCCGTGCAACTTAACTCAGCGCCTCGCGTTTTTCAAGCTCCCTCGCGAGAGATGCCTATTTAATTTGCGCGGGCTTAATTATTGGAATTACATTCCAATAATCCATTGCGATGTCTTAGTTGACTACAAAATAGAGGCAAGTAACAGCTATTGTGCTGATAACGTTGTATGTGTGTATTAGAGTTTAATACACACATAGTACTTGAACAAACAGAATCATGTAAGCACGACAATAGCACGGGTATAACCCGCGCAAATTAAACATTAGAATAGCTAACTAGACTAAAAGCATTAGATAGATATATAGATTAGATTGCACCACGGCACGCACTCCGTAGTACAATTATGGGTTACCGTAGGCACTGACTGAAAATCAGCGCTGAGGGATCACTTCCTTAGCACAACGCTGAGTCAGCTGCCTTTTGTGGCAATGTAGATACACCACAGGCTACATCTATAGTCCTATTTTATTTATTCGTTTTGTCTGTTGTGTATTTAGTTTTCCTTCTGTGTTGTGCATATTATGTTACTTATGTGCTTATGTTGTTTCTGTGATGTATCTTGTTGGTATAATAAATGTCTTTCTTCTTCTTCTTCTTCTTCTTCAGATAAGTCAGAAATAACTAATTTAGGCGCGTAGCCCACTGATCTGCATGGCGCAGGCATTCCACGGGCATGACCTGTGGGCATGACTATTAAAAGGAGTGGAGCATAGGAACTCACAGCAAATGCCAACTGACCTGGAACTGACTGCAATCGGGCGCGGGCGCCGAAATGGCATGCTACAGCACGACCGACGAAAGGCTGTTGAGTGTGTTCAAATAATGACCTTATGACCGTATGTTTGGTACGGTATTTGAATCAAACAGAATGATGTCCATGCCATGCCCGAGCCAGACGCCAGATCGGTGGGCTCAGCGCCTTAGAAAACGTTTTATTTGTAAGAAATAGAATTAAACTTATTGGAACTTCAGGGCGCGTCGGAAACTGAAAGCATAATATTATGGCTAATTTAATTAATAAATGCACTCAATTGTAATTGTACTCAAAACATGTCGTTTTGAGTAAGTATAAACTTTTTTTGTACAATACAACAGAAATGCTAAGAATAAAAAAAACGGCCAAGTGCAAGTCATTACATTAGACAAGGATCGAATTTGAGAACAGCGCCATCTATAGAAACCAACGAGAAGTGTTTAACATTGACATTTAACATGACATCGCGGTACTGGCTGCTAGATGGCGAGCGCTGTTTTTAGGACAACGTTTGTTGTACACTAAAAACAGAATAAAATAAGTATTTAAGGGGAGCCCCCCTACATCCCTACTAACCTCCTCAATTCTGACCTTGAAAATAACAATTGAATACCATTGTTTTTTTTTCAAGGTCAGGACTGAGGTTAAACATTTATTTTATTCTGTTTTTAGTGTTTGATGTTATAGCGACAACAAAAATACATCATTTGTGGAAATTTCAACTGCCTAGCTATCACGGTTCATGAGAAATGACATGAGACAGACAGACAGACAGACAGGCGGACAGTGATGTCTTAGTAATAGGGTCCCGTTTGGCACCCTGCGGGTACGGAACCCTTAAAAAACATAACGGACAAAATACACAATTAATAATATTTCTTCGTACATTCGACAGCACACATGTGCGCTCTATACATTATATTACATAAACTCACGCCTGTACCCTGGAGGGGTAGACAGAGGGTAGTTTATTTTTATAATATTTATCTTTTTGAAGTTCTCATTATGTGAGATTATTCCCCCCACGCCCACCGCTAACAGGAATACAATTAATTTACGTGAGAGCCTCCGGATTGCAAAATATTTTTTTAAAACACTCATCGTTAGTCTTTCTATTGTTTTTTGACATCTAAATTAATAACATTATCCGTGGGCGATTCATTTGGTGCGATATTTGGCATTGGATCTAACTAGTGGCATGAAGGCAAAGGTTAAAATTATGTAAGGTATACTAGAGTGAACTACTACTTCAATTTACCCTCGGTTTCTCATACGCAAACAATCTGTTAAGGCTGTTCTTACGTGGAGCATGCTGTCTCGCTCGCAAAATTGAATAATTTTGGCGATTGTAATAAAATGAGTACATATTATTTTTGTTGCACTAACCCGTGCTGAGGAAAATTTTAAAAACCTATTTCTAAAAATTCCACCCATGCCGGGACTTGAACCCGCAACCTCTGGCTAACCGTACCAGCGCTCTCCCAACTGAGCTAATGGGGAAGTGCAGGCATCAGTGAAATTTCGAGCCTCTTTACAAACTTCTCTGTATTACGTACAGGCAGCGACATCTGGCCGAAGCGATTTACATCACTTGCAGCCCCGAGCACCCACTTTGCAGTTAGGTTTTTACATCGGAATGATATCACTGTACCTACAGGTTTTTAAAAATGAGTATACTTTTGATAAATGTGGTCTGACGGTTTGATAGATAACACGGTCGAATACCAATGAGGGGTCGTGGGTTCGATTCCTACTGGGGGCTATCCTACATTTACACAACTAGGATACCCTGTGCTATGGTAACCAGGCAAGGACATCACAAACATGGAAATCATGGATATCTATGAAAATATTATGTATGTTAGGAAAAATATCAGTGACTTTAAAACTGTAGGTAGCCAACACAATGTAAATACTAGAAATAGACATAAACTTTCGTTCCCAAAATTTAGGCTGGCAAAGGTTAATACATCCATTATGGGGCATTGTATACGTTTCTACAATAAGATCCCTGAGGATATAATAAGCTTGCCAGAAACGCGGTTCAAAAAATGTGTGAAGCGCACTTTGTGCCAAAAAAGCTACTATAACATTAAAGATTATTTAGATGACAATGATGTCTGGAATTAAAGCCAGTTCAATGCATGAGTTTTAGAACATTTATATAAATCCTGTAAATTAAGGACTTGAAAAGACTAAGTTTGGAGTTTTTTTGTCCATTTTTTCTCCAAATTGATCTAGATTTTGAAATGGACACCTAGTTTAACTTGTAACGTTCATTAAGTCGCAGTTTCTGTGCTACTTTGAATAAAAAAAATTGATTTTGATTTTGATTTTGATTTTTGATTTTACACCCAAACTGAGGCAATTTGTACAAATGTACGTCGGCCCTCAGTGGGAATCGAACCCGCGACCTCTGTTTTGGTAGCTAAACGCCTTAACGGCTATTCTGTTATTGTATTGTATTTAATGTGTTGAACTTGTACGATATGTACGATGTGACAAGATAATTGTTTTCCTCTATAATAATTAATTTAATGAACCTGGTTATCCTTGACCATTATGATTATTGATGATATTCACGAATTGGGTAAACCAGTGGAGTTGTTATAAGAAGCTGTTATTTCGATTCACGATTATTCAAAATGCCCTACGTACATCCAATGGGCATCTGTTTAGTCAAATTTAAATGGTAATGGGACTAGCGAGCACATTCACGGCCGAGTTTCATAAAACTACAATTTAGTTATGTATGTTTATCATAACTACATAGGTAATGGTTTATGTAGGTACATGTTTATTTATATAAGTATGTATTTTAATATTTATATTTGCACCGACTACCCGTATCTCTTTTCCTCCAGATCTTTTTCCATCATACGGTTGTCTGGAAGAAATTGCTATTAGCAATAAGGCAGCTGATTGTACTGTATCTTTGTGAATATTTTATTATAGGTATGTTGTGTTTTTCCTGGTATAAAAAAAGAATATTCTTATCTTATCTCATCTTACAATTCGTAGTTTCATATGACAATTCGAGCCTACATAGCGTAGCAGCGTCTGCTTGTTAATCTGTGGGTTGATCGACTTTGCAATGTACATCGAATTGTCATAGTAAGCCACGAACTGTAGTTCCATGAAACGGGCCCTACGAGGTCGCAGGTTCGAGCCCCGCTGCAATGACTTTGTTTTCTAAGTCACGAACATTTGCGAATTTGTAGTAGCAATAGCACTCGGTAACTAAGGAAAATATCGTGAGAAAACCTGAGCGCCTGAAGTTTTCACGTACGCTTGAAATCGCATGCAAGCGTTGGGTACGCGTGGTGATTAAGCCCATACTCTCTCTCTTAGAGAAGGCTTGTGCCCTACCATGGGACGTATATAGGCGGTATAGCTTTGTAGATAACAGATTCTATTGAAAAACTATGTTTAGACTCTAGGACCCTCAGAATATCCGATTTCCGAATTTTGATTTTTAGGGTTCCGTACCTCAAAGCGAAAAACGGAACCCTTATAGGATCACTTTGTTGTCCGTCCGTCTGTCTGTCCAGACACTTTATCTCGGGATCGCGTAGGGGTATCGAGTTGAAATCAAAACCATACTCAGGTTTACAGTCCCTTGAAGCTGTGAAAAAATAAAACTTCTAAGTTGACTTAAAAAAAGTTACGGCCGTTTATGCCGCAAGAAACTAATATTTCGACACTGTCAAGGGAATAAAAATTTATAGGGAAGTAATACGCCACCAACTTATAAAAGTAAAATTTCGTACAAAATCCATTGAAAATTACTTGGATGAAGTTGTTAGTTCTGTAAAGCAGATAAAAAAACCCTCTTTCTACGGAACCCTACATTGCGCGTGGCCCGACACGCACTTGGCCGGTTTTTATTTCTGATTTCCTTAATTTACTTTAGTTGCCAACTTCGCTTCCCGTGTATTTGTCAGGCCATTAGAACTTGTCTCTTTAAATAGGTGAGTAGTCTGTTTACTTCCAACATTTTGTCCTCTGCATGTCGGTAATGGGACAAACCAGTAAAGTTGTGTTTGCTTTTTTAATCTGTTTCCTGCGTCAATGACCACCGATCCTCGCTGTGTGTGTGTCGGCTGTCAAGGTCGGCTCAAAGAAGATAAATAGTGTGCCATATACCCCATATCAGTCAGGATTTAGACAAATAAATAATAATCAATATGGTAAAAAATAAAAATAAAACCGGTCAAGTGCGTGTCGGGCCACAGGCTGTGTAGGGTTCCATAGAAAGAGGGGGTACCATCTGCTTTACAGAATTAACAACTTCATCAATGTAATTTTGAATGGATTTTGCACGAAGTTTTCCTTTGATAAGTTGGTCGCCTATTACTCGTTAATAGTTTTTCTTTTAAGCTCATTTCATGTGCTACTGCCCTGAATTTTTTCACGTTTCTACAATTAACCTTTTAGCCGGGAGAGCGGGGTGGGGTGGGGGAGGGAGGGAAGCCGTACTCGGACAAAAATGTTAATATTTCGCAAACGGAACCCTGGGTCCCCTTCGAATGTCCGACAGTTATTAAACAAATTTTCAGACAACAAGCAACGTAATGCAAATGTATCATTTCACAACTCAACATTCCATATAAAAATGTTTCACAAACCTTACATACCACAAAGTAATTCTTTCTTATAATGTCCTTTGGCAAAAGAACATTAGTTAACTCTTCTAAATATAAATGCATTATACCGACAACGTTCTACTACTAATATGATTTAAGATACAAAGTCGCTATTCACGCTAGTCAAAATATAGGGCACGGCGGGTGAAAGAAGGTGAAGCCGACCGCATTAAAAATCATCATGCTCATCTGGGATCAGTAGGTAAGGTTGGGTCAGGCTTGTGATCTCGCTAAGCGGAGCTCCCTTTTTGTTACCAATAAGTGCTTCTGACACAACAAAGTTAGTTTCTTATAGGTTACTTTAAAAAGCCAATTGCAAAATGCATTATTTGTTATCTGTCAAATGTTGACATGTAAGTTTGTCTTTTAAACATTATAGTAAATAATAACAAAGAAAATGACTGCATTTGATATGAATCTTTGTGGAAAGGTCATTGTGTGAACGGGGTATCAAATAAATATTCACTTGAGTGCACATCCGTCTGAGTGAATCGCCTGATTCCGTCTCTACTGAGGAAGTCAATTAGGTGCATTGTTAGGAAAACCCAATGTGTTTCTTCTGAGTCAGAACTTGTAAAATTAAATCATTATTTATCGGTTGTTTAATTGTTTGGTATTACCCCCTATAAATAGATATAATCATACCTACCATGAATTATTCGAACGTGAGACGAGGGCGCGGAAAAGACGCGGCATCTTTACAGTTCCCTTGTATACAGAATATTCTGAAGCGATGGGACATAGCCCACACAGATAAGATTGGTGCGGATGCGAACTCTATGCAACGCGTCGCGTCTTTTCCGTGCCCTCATCCCACGTCCTTCCTGTGTGCCCCACGCCTAAAGGTGCCTAAAAGGGGGAACGCAAAGAAGAGAACGCAAAACTTGACAACCATTTCATCATCATCAACCATCAGTATCGCTAAATGACCTACTTCTAAAATAAGTAAAAGTTCAAAAAATCCATTTCTTTTTATTTTTCGTACAAAGTTAATTTTTGCTCAAGTGGTTTAATTCATGAAGAAACACGAGTAAAAAGTATATCGTTCTCAGGTTTTGTATCACTAACAACACGTAAAACAGAACTACTTGGGCCGACCTGCACCACTTCCTTAAATGCGGCTTAAACAGCATTTAACTAAAATTCTTCATACAAAAGTCGATTTAAATGGCGAGTTTAGTGACTTTTAAGAAGTGGTGCGAGTCGGCCTTAACCTCCGCCATCCCGACCTTGAAAATATCAATGACTTTGTTTTGTTATGTTCAAGGTCGGGACCGAGGAGGTCACAGAGAGCTGGTCTCTGGTCTGCCAACTGGACTTGGACTGCCTCGTTAGTCTAGGGGTATCGCGTCTACCATGCGGGATGTCGAGGGTCCGATCCCTGCTGGGGGCCACCGTAGGTTTGTACATTCTGTTAGCTTTTAGAACATACCTGGGGCTCTAGAGTAGGCTTCGGTTGTCGCCGAAAGCACACGAGTGTAATAGGTACTACTTCCTGCTCTGTATAAAACTTTTCTTCGCTATTTTGAAAAGTCATGTAAATTAAGTGTCATATTAGTTCCGATATTTCTATTACACGCATATATCCGATTCTATCCGACAGTAGCCGAGGTATATTCTAAAAGCTAACAGACTGTACAAATGGCCTAATTCACGGTGTGTTTCCATGTTTGTGATGCGCAGGGTATCCTAATTGGGACCAGGACAAGTGACTGTGTTGTGTGTTGTGCGGAAGTTGTCTGGAAGTGTGTATCCGTATATGTCTCGGGTGGGAGCGCAGCAGGTGACCCTCTGGGACCTTTGCTTTTTAGGCAAATCCATGATGTGGTGGCGTCCCTGAGCTCTCCATTGGACCTGTGGTACTTGGATGATGGCACGGTGGTGATGGTAATGTAGATGATATCTTGGGGGTGCTGAGATATATTGAGCCTTCCAGTTATTTTTAAAGAAATCATTTCCAAACGTAATTATAATGTCGATAATAATTGATGTCCTGTAACTCTGTGATACATTGAGCAGGTATAAAAATTACCAAAGACCCAATTACCAAAAATATTTTCGGTTTCGAAAAGTATCAAAATTGCACATAAAATACGTCAAACGATGCTGAAATGACGATTGTAAACGATTATAATAATTATTTACCTACTGAATTTAATTTACGGTGTGGACTGAAAGAGGATGTAGTGACTAGAATTGAGAAAGGAATGTTGCGTTGGTTTGAACATGAGGATGAAGGAAGAAAGATTGACGAAACAAATATATCGAGTGAATGTGGTGGAAAAAACGATAAGAGACGACCCAGATGGACATACTTCAACCAAATAGGGGATGAATTAGCAAAGGGCCATATAAAAAGTACGCGAAACCGGCGTGCGTGCATGCAACGACTAGTGAATGTTGAGGAAGCAAAAGTGATCTATCAGGATCGTGGCAAGTGCCAGTCCCTAGTCTTCGCCTACCCCTCTGGGATACATGCGTGAGTTTATGTATGTGTATGTATGTAAAGAATTTACATTCTATTTGTTGAATGTCAATATACAACGTTAGTCGCTGCCTTCGGGTCGAGTTGTAGCGGAGGAAAAGGCGAAATAGCCAACTCCAGTCTGTCCTCAAATCATCTTAGACATAAGACATCAGTTGCGACCATGATTGCCATTATACGAGTTATCATAATTATAGTAGGAAATGTAAGTGCAAGAGCGCGCGTTGATGTCTTTTACAGTGAGGTGTGTAGGACTGAGTTAAGCGCAACTGTTTTAGACCATCTCTGCTTACAAATTTTATTGTCAGTTTGAATTATACAATTCTCATGGCATTAAATTTGTTAATAATGTACATTGCTTCGGCCAGATGTCGCTGCTTGTACGTAATACAAAGAAGTTTGTAAAGAGGCTCGAAATTTCATCGATGCTTGCACTTGCCCATTAGCTCAGTTGGGAGAACGCTGGCACGGTGAGCCAGTGGTCGCGGATTGAAGTCCCGGCGTGGGTGGAATTTTTAGCCTCTAAATAGGTTTTTAAAATTGTCCTCAGCACGAGTCAGTGCAACAAAAAGAATATTGTCTATCTATCTATCTATCTGCTATGTAAAATATCTTTGCTGAAATAAGTAACTTTTTTATTTTGTATTTTTACCTCTTACCGTATTGGCAAAGTTTCATCGAGATCCCGCGTGTCGTTTGTAAATAAGAACCAAACTACGTTTGTATGTGAATTGCTCCTTGAGGGGCGTTCTCAGAGAGAGAGTATGGGCTTAATCACCACGCGTGCCCACCGCGGATTGACGATTTCAAGCGCTGAGGTATGTGAATAGCTCAGACACCCAGGTTTCCTCACGATGTTTTCCTTCACAGTTAGCGAATGGTATTGCTACTATAACTTCACAAATGTACATAACTTAGAAAGAAAAGTCATAGGTACATGCCCGCACTGGGAATCGAACCTGGGTCTCCCGCTTCCGAGTCCAATGTTCTACCCACTAGGCTACCACCGCTCTGAGGATGCCACTAAGTAAACACTCAACTATCGGTCTATGGCTTCTTCTGACACAATGATATTTAAACGCTTCCATGCAGTTCACCGGCGCCTCAATAAATAAGAAAACTGACCAAGTGCATGTCGGACTCGCGCACAAAGGGTTCCGTTTCTTATATACAACATTAGACGTATCTATACAACATTAGACAAAGGTCGAGAAAAGATCGAGACAAATAAAAATATTTAAATATTTATTTTATTCTTTTTTGCTATAGTGACATATCATGATCTATAAAAATGTCATCTGCCTGGCTATCACGGTTCATGAGATACAGCCTGGTGACAGACAGACGGACCAACAGACAGACAAACGGGTGGACGAGCGGACGGACGGACGGACGGACGGGCGGCTAGACGGACAGACGGACAGACAGACCGACGGACCGTGAAGTCTTAGTAATAGGGTCCCAGTTGGCATCCTTCGGGTACGGAACCCTTATCTTATTTTACTAGCCTTCCTTGCAAAAACGGCCATTTTCAGCGTTAATGCTATCTAGTCCTAGGTTGTTATTCACTAACATCTTTTTTAACAAAATTTAGAGAATATAGACACCTTTTTTTAAAAGTATCAATAAAAAAACCGGCCAAGTGCGAGTCGGACTCGCGCACCGAGGGTTCCGTACAAACCTGCAATGTCAACAACATTTTTTCACGGGTTAAAGGCAATTAGATCTAAGTATTTGATATGAATTTCAACTTGATAGCTCTACGCGTTCATGAGGAAAAAAGTAATAAGTTTATATTTATTAAAAAATATATATTTTGTAATGTAACTAAAAATTTAAGGTTTTCGGAATTTTTCCTTTATGTGTGCTATAAAACGTTGCTTCATGCCAAATTTCAAGATTCTAGGTCGACTGGAAGTACCCTTTAGGTTTTGATTCCCTTGCGAGTACTTGCGAGTTTCAAAATATGCAGCTTAAATTGCTGTTTCTTTTGATTGCGTTGACATAGAAGTTAGATTTTGTTACAGCTTAAAGGTATTATAGACCTGAGTATTTGGTATGAATTTCAATTTAATACCTCTACGCGTTTATGAGGAAATGGGTAGTAAGTTTAAAATTATTAAAAAAATATATATTATGTGATGTAACTAAAAATTTATGGTTTTCGTAATTTTTCCTTTATCTATGCTATAAGACGTTGCTTCGTACCAAATTTCAAGATTCTGAGTTCACGGGAAGCACCCTGTAGGTTTTGATTCCCTTGCAAGTGTCGAAAATTTGCGGCATAAACGGCTGTATCTTTTGATTGCGTTGGCTTAGAAGTTTGATTTTTTCACAGCTTCAAGGGACAATAGACCTGAGTAATTGATATAAATTTCAGCTTCATACCTCCACGCGTTCCTGAGAAAAAGGGTCTTGACAGACGGACGGACGGACAGACGGACAACAAAGTGATCCTATAAGGGTTCCGTTTTTTCCTTTTGAGGTACGGAACCCTAAAAACAATAAGATTTAAGAAAACTTAAATGCAATAAAAGTAAATTAATAAATAAATAATAGCTTATTTAACATATCGTTTTTAGAAAGAGCGCCTTTGACTCTTGCAATCATGTATACAGTGATACTTCGGTCCCACAACCGATACCTATAATGGAAATGTAATATTTTTGGTAGGCGTATTTAAATACGAGTCATTTTTCCCTGGAATTTCCGCGCTCGGGTTCGGGGGATTCCCCTCAACGGACGCAAGCCCTAAGTACCTGCTGAATGTCCACACACACACTGGCCTTTCCTTGACTGACGGCTAGTTATGTCATCTTTACCTACCTACTTAAGAGCATTGTCGACACCACCGCATTGATTACCGAGATTTAAGCCTGTCTTACGTTTGCTTTATTTTCATGCTTTTTACGCTTGCCTTATATAGAGCAGGGTTCCTCAAACTGGGGTTCGCGAGTCCCCAGGGGTTTGCCAATAGATGGTAGGGGGTTCGCGACAAGATTTAAATAATGTATTTTCATACAGACTTTTCTTACAATTCTTCTGAAATACATGTAGGATAGATCTACCATCTATCGGTCTTCCTTTTTCAAATCTTCTAATTTTATAGTTCATCTACAAGCTATTGTAAAATTAGAGTTGGCATCATTCAGGGGTTTGATCTGTTATTATTTGTTTTATTTATTGTTACGGGGGGGGGGGGTTTAGGGGGAAGCCTAAAGCCATACACCTAAAGCACAGCAAATTTTTAGGGTTACCATATGAATAAAATAAAGATCCAGTGATTACTGATTTATTATTTGCAGTGAATTATCATCGTCATCAGCCTACTCGTGCCCACTGCTGGGTATAGGCATTTTCCCCATTACGCCGTCTTTCGCGTTCTCTGGCCCTTCGCATCCACGGGCCCCGGTGAAGTGTTGACACGGTGAATTATTGATCTTACAAATTACCAACGCCAGTACGTTATTCATTTTGTAAACTGTTTCATGTTTCATCTCTACACGTGTATAGCATTATCTTAAAATAGCAAGTATTTTGTAGGGTATATACTTAATATTAACAACTTAAAATCTTTCCTTCCAACGTCGAGAGTCGTCCTACTATATGGGTGCGAAACGTGGATGGTAACCAAAGACACCACGCACCGGGACCAAGTGTCCGTCCACCGATGCCTCAGACAGATCCGCCGTATTTCTGGCCTGAGAAAATATGTAACGAGAAACTGTTGGAGCCCTGCCGCGAAATACCGATCATCATATCAAGCGCCGCAAGTGGACATGGATAGGCCACACTCTTAGCAGGGAACCCAGCCATATACCAAGTAGAGCTCTAGAGTGGACCCCCCAAGGAAACAGGAAACGTGGCCGTTCCAAACTGACCTGGCGGCGCTCATTGGCGGCGGAGGTTAAGACGTCCGCGGGCGGCCTAACCTGGCCCGAGTTGAAGACAGAACGAGATGGAGGAGTATTGTGGACGCCCTCTGCCCCACTTAAGGGGCATAGGACATTAAGTCATACTTATATTATGATTTCAGAAAAGATAAGTAGACTTGCCCCACTACAAACTCGACCCGAAGAAGGCAGCGGCTAAGCGACTGTAAATTCTTTGCGTTGAAATATTTTTTTGATTTCTGAATTAATGAAGCTCTTAACTATGTCAAGAGAAGCATAATATTTTATATTTTACAGCTATATAGACCAGGTATATTTACAGAGTATATTTTGCAATAATTGTAATTTTAGATTGGAGTTTTTTGTACTTGTACTATAAAGCAAATAGAATGATTAATAAAGTTCCCAAAGGTTCAATAAAACCTAAGCCGCTTTCTCCATCAGCATAACTAACGCAGTAACAACCGTACCATATCCACGCTACCAAGTACTTGCTGATAGAATTAAATTCGACCTTTATTAATTCACCGTACTAGCGAATCAAATTCTAAAATGGTCCAATAAAAGCCAAGCCGATCTCTCCATCGGCATAACAAAGTAACAACCGAAACATGTAGGTACGTGCTACTGAACACTGTACTGATAAGGTTAAATGGAACCTTTAATATTTCATTTATTACAATTTTATGATACGAAATTCTGAACCTACCGTTACTTTAAGTTATTTTCACACCTCCTGCTCGACAATGCCTTATTACGTACCGTCAAATATCATCGTAAAGCATGGCCTTGTCTCTCGAGGGCAATAATAATGAAGAATTTCCCTAGGGAATAAAGTGATTTGAATTTAGAATGTCAAAATTCGCATGAAAACTATGGAGAAGCCCCGCATTGCAATTCGAAATTCGAATTGTTGTTCGAAACTCACCTCTTTTTTTTCTGAAATACTGTGTCCTGTGACCGCGCGAAACACCAACAAAAAAAAGAAAAAAAGGCGCGAATTGCAAATACGAATTTAAAAGTTATATTCAATTTAAGTTGCTAAGCCGTAAAAGAGTGTGGACTTTATATTTAATTTCAGGTTTTAATACATATTTTCAACTTATGCAGCCCTGTCTTTTTATTGTCTCCCAGATGGTGTGAAAAGTACAGTATTCACCTCTGGAATAAAACATGTCTTAGTCTCGGGCGGTATGAACTAATTGACAGAAGTCAACATTCATAAAAGACGGTTAAGGTATTTTTTCCGGTAACTTGCAGCCCCTAGCACCCACTTTGCTGTTAGGTTGTACATTGGAATTAGCTAGAGGTCGTGGGTTCAAGTCCCGGCATGGGTGGATTTTTTAGGATCTAAATAGGTTTTCAAAATTGTCCTCAGCAGGGATAAGTGCAACAAAAAGAATAATGTTCCTATGATTTTCGGCCAAATGCCGAGGTTTTCTACTTTAATGGTCGAGGTTTAATAAATACTATTCTATTTTATTTTTATTGTCGAAAACATCATGTAATGCTTTGTCAGGGTTCCGTAGCTCAGAGTAAGGTAGAACGTTAAGTTTGTAATCATCTGTCCGGACCCCTCAGGAAGCAGTGCTACATGCACTTGACCGGTTTTTTAATGATTATGTTGGTAATTGGTCAACCGAATCGGTTTGACCGCTGTGCCGTCATTGCAAGTAGGTAAGTAATGCTTTTGGAATAACCTTTTGTTGACGGCACTTAGCGCGTTTTACGCTAGATAAAGCATACAGTGAAGTCGCCAGCGCATTGATTTTTACATGCGTGTGTTACCTCTAAGCCGCGTTTCGTAAAACTACCATTCGTAGTTTATTATAGGGCCGTGGCAGCGCTGCGGTAGAACGCCGGCCTCACATTTGGGAGGCCGTGGGTTCGAATCCCGGCATGTACCAATGACTTTGTTTTCCAAGTTACGTACATTTGTGAAGTTGTTTTAGCAATACCACTCGCCAACTGTGAAGGAAACATCGTGAGGAAACCCTAACGTCTGAGGTATTTACATATATTTATATACCTCCGTGCTTGCTAGTTACTTACGATGAACTATGCACATCGCGTAGTCTTCCTGATTAATAAGTCAGTGGATTGATCGACATTGCAATGTATGACATTCCATATTCAGAAACTGGTGGTGAGCTAGTCAATTAGTGAGTGTTAGTGCCTTAAAAATATTATATGTTTTGTTGTTGAAAATGCGTTGTTAAGCACATCAAATTACTTCATAATTTTATTCCGGAAACCGGCCTGCACGGATTACTAACTTTGCGAATTAGGGAACTTTGAAAACGTATGCGCTCTAAATCTAAATCAAATCTGATCATGATTAGTGTTGGTCATTTAAATAAAAGTGTACCTTAATACGAGTACGATTTATCGGCCTCTGGTCCATCGGAGTAGCCCTGTGCAATAGTTACTAAAACATTCGAACCAATCGATTATTGCGTTTATTCGAATAAAATTGATTGATAGTAATGATTGATTGATAGTTTCTTGGACCATTATTGTTTTTATTGTACATTAATGATCTTCCGGCTATAACAAATCATAAATGCATACTATTTGCGGATGACATATCTTTAATAATACCTTACCAAACTGCACATTTTGAAGAAGAAATAAATAGAACGATTGAAAGTATTTGCGCTTGGCTAGCTAAAAACAATTTGCAAGTTAACCCAAAAAAAACAAAGTATACACTATTTAAAAATATAAAAATGAGACAGATCGACTTAAAACTAAAATGTAAAAATGAGGAAATAGAAAGAACAACGTGTGCAAAATTCCTAGGCATTAATATTGACGAAAACTTGAATTGGTCACGACATATAGATCAGGTTATTAGTAAAATAAATAGCAAAATTTATTTAATATATAGGCTAAATAATATAGCTGATAGGAAAACTGCACTTCTTGCATATCATGGATGTGTGGCTCCCATAATACGTTATGGCTTGATCTTATGGGGTAACTCTACGGAGTCGAACAGGGCATTTATAATACAGAAAAGATGTATTCGTGCCATCGCGGCCGCTAAACCACTAGACTCTTGCAAACCGCTTTTTAAGAAATACAACATACTTACCTTACCTTGCATGTATATCTTTGAGGCAGCTTGTTTTGTAGCGAAACATAAAAACTTATTCACAACAAAAAAACAGGCATTAAGCTTTAGAACGCGATATGAAGATAAACTGATATTACCAGTATGTAAAACAACTTTGCACAGCAGAAATTGCGGCTCTATGCTTGTAAGAGTGTATAACAAAATACCTGTTGAATTTCTAAATTTAAGATGGTCGATGTTCAAGAGAGAAATGTATAATTGGCTGTGCCAAAGGTGCTACTATTCGATAAATGAATTTATGACAGATAAGTTTAAGTAAAGTGCCATTTTATTTTTGACATTCCAGCTATTTTTAAATAATTTAATTTTTTATTTTTAATGTATTTGACTTAATTTTATTAATTAAATGCAACTGACATTTCAATTACTGTATTGACCTGAACATTATATTATATTAACATTTGTAGATTTAGCACCTGACATAAAAACTTATTTGACATTTGTAATTCATTAATTTCATTATGGTATTTTGACATTACAATTAAATATTTGCATGTTAGAACATATCTAACAGAATGTGAGCTCATATATAATATCATGCCATCCTTGTGTACCACGTTCTAAGCAAATAAAATTATTTTATTTTATTTATTTTATTTTATTTATTTTGACGTACCAATGACTTTGTTTTTCAAGTCTCGTACATTTGTGAGGTTGTAGTAGCAATACCACTCGCTAACTGTGAAGGAAAACATTGTGAGGAACCCTGAGTGTCGGAGGTGTTCACATACCTCAGCGTTTGAAATTGCCAATCCGCGGTGGGCATGCGTGGTAATTAAGCCCATACCTTGTACACTTACAATGTAATTAGTGCAATAAATAATTAAAATAAATAAATAAGGCCTGTGTCCTGCATTGGAACGTATATGGGCTACTTAAAGTTCAATGTGGGCTACATAAAAAGGATCATTACGCCCAGAGCTGGCGTTGCTTTCGGCACACAAATACTCAGGCAACGCCCGTGTACAGTCATGATTATTATAAGTGTACTGAGGTCATAGTTTTTAGGGTTCCGTACCCGAAGGGTGCCTATTACTAAGACTTCACTGTCCGTCTGTCTGTCTGTCACCAGGCTGTATCTCATGAATTGTGATAGCTAGGCGGTTGAAATTTTCACAGATAATGTATTTCTGTTGCCGCTATAACAACAAATACTAAAAACAGAATAAAATAAATATTTAAGGCGGGCTCCCATACAAAAAACGTATTTTTTTGCCGTTTTTTCTCGATCTTTGAGTCTAATGTTGTATAGATAATGGTACGGAACCTTTCGCGAGTCCGACTCGCACTTGGTCGGTTTTTATGAACCATCATTCAAGTATTTTTTTTAAGGATTTTCGTTCAACTTCAATCGCGTACAGTCAATCGTTTCACACTACCGAAACCGGAGTATTTATATTTATTAGAATATTAAATGTTTGGAAGGAGTGGACAGCTAAGGAGGTATCCCAATGGGACTCAATGGACAACATTTAATAATAAAAAATGTTAGATGCAAGCAGTAATAACAACAAACTAAATCTAAATTCATCGCCATAAATAATGCTAATAATAGCAAAAAGGGCATATATTAAACACAAAATGCCAGTTAACTAGACCACTCCGAGACATCTCTAACCCAAAGGTCCCCGTAACGTTGCATCAGAAATGCTCCGGAGCAATTATCAAAACCACGGTTCCTCAAGCGAGAAACTAATAGTTTGATTCGATTCCCTTTTAATCGAGTACACAACAGTCGATAACTTTTTCGAGCAGCGCCCATCTCTAGGTTCGGGGCCGCGCGGTCAGCTCCCAAGGTCGGCGGCCGGCCGCTTGTGTTGTGTCCATCTTTTTTTCTTATTCATACAAGTTGTTTCACAAACGTCTTGCAGAACTTGAGCGGGTTATTCTGCTCGTATCGGGTTAGTCTACATACGACTTGTATTATGACATGCTATTATAATTCTGACTTGTTAAGTTGTTACTTTTTCCGTCATACATATAAAAATATTACGAAGAGGTTAGATTTGGTGATTCTATTTTAAATAGCCATTGTTACTGCTCCGTGTGGCGCCGGATTAAGAATAGCGTCACTCCATTTCCTCCCGTGGATGTCGTAGAAGGCGACTAAGGGAATATATTACCAGGAGACGGGCAGCAGCGTCTTACTAGACGTCTTATTAGATGTAACCTACATCCGTCCCACGGTAGGGCACAGGCCTTCTCTCAGAGAGTGGGCTTAATCACCACACGTGCCCACTGCGGGTTGGCAACTTCAAGTGCTGAGGTATGTAACACCTCAGATACTCAGGTTTCCCCACCATCTTTTCCTTCACGGTTAGCGAGTGGTATTGTTACTATAAATTCACAAATGTACCTAACTTTGAAAACAAAGTCATTGTACATGCTCGGGGAACCGCGCTACAACTGCTTTTATTTTATTACGCTACAATACATTATAAACTTGCGCTTGTATCATGGAAGGGTAGGCAGAGACCAGGGTTTCTGACAGATCTTGACAGACTTTTTTCGCTTCATTTTATTACTGAGCTGAAATATCGACAAATATGTCAGCTGTTTCGGAAGCGCCCGAATATATCTAATCGTTTAGTGATTAAAAAAAAACTAAAAAAATAATGAAAGAGTAATTCCCGTTTCTCATACATACATAACTTTGGAGAAAAAAATATAAATGAAATAAGAAACATAAAAACCGGCCAAGTGTGAGTCGGACTCGCGCACGAAGGGTTCCGTACCATTATCTATACAACATTTGAGGACTTCAAGCGTCTACCTGTTGCCGTTATTAATATCGAGCAAAAAACGGCAAAATCTATGTAACTATCACAGTTCATGAGATACAGCCTGATGACGGACGGACGGTCCCTTACCCTTTGGGTACGGAACCCTAAAAATGGCCAAGTGCGAGGTCTTTACTACCGTAAATAGAGCGGTGGGTACATCAGTTATTTCTATACCTAATATTACAATCTGATCTGATGATTGATCATTGTTATTACTTCTAATGAGGATAATTTATGATAATTTGTGAGTGCACAGTTTATTTTTGTTGGTCATTACATTATAAAATAACTCATAATAAGTCAGAGATAAATACGGTTGTTGAAATAGGTGAGATAATAATATTCTTTAGCAGCAAAAAAACTATATTTCCTTTTCCTTATCAAATCTTTTCTTATTTTTCGTAATTTTAATATATTATTTGACTTGAGTGCAAAATCCTTACTAATAAACGTGAAAGTTTGTATGTATGGATGGATGTTTGTTACTCTTTCACGTAAAAACGGCTGAACGGATCAGGATGAAATTTTGCACAGAGATAGATTATAGTCTGGATTAGCACATTGGTTATTTTCTATCCCGGAAAAATACATATCAAAATTACCACGCGAATGAAGTCGCAGGCAACAGCTAGTGTTAAATAAAAAAATACAGCGTATGTTGTATTTATGTGACTTGTTCCTTTGTACTTCTTTATGTTAGTTGTTATGCCTTTTTTTCTTTTTTAATTTATCCCAATAAATGTCTTTCTTTATTTCTTTAATTGTAATTTTTCAATTTTATAACATCTTGTACAATTTACCCATGTTTGCAAATAAATAAATTGATTGATTGATAGCACAAAAGTAGTTGTGAATGAGCGTCAAAATCGCGCATTTAAAAAATTAACCCTGTATGTACATTTGTACTTTTAGTCATTGAACATTCTCTTCCGGTGCACTAATGAAAGAAACGATGAGGCTTTTAATATAGTAAACCGGTGTGTCGGAATTTGAAAATAAGTCGAATTTAATGACCACGACAAATTGCTACGTACAAGGTGTTCAAAATAAACTTATCACGTCTGATGCCGGAGGTCGTGGGTTCGATTCCCACTGGGTTGGTTTTATTTGCATGTTCTTGATGATCTTGCCTGGTTATCATAGCACAGGGTATCCTAGTTTCGACAAGTGATTGTGCTGTGTGGAAGTTATTTATCATCTTTTCACACCGACGATTTACAGTCAGATCGACCGTCCTAGGAATCTTACTATACTATTGTCTGGGGGGAAATTTTACTATTGTGGTTTGTGTTGACGTGAAACGTCTTTTACCGCGGTAGAAGGGGGTCACTGGCTAAAAAAACCGCATGCAACGAAGACACGTCGCCTCGCCGCGGGCTGTACCTCTGTAACTACGTGTCGTTTGCAGTTCGTTTATACATCGTTGAGAAAACTATTACTATTGACTCGTGCCGCTAGATGGCGCCAGTGGCGCGTAACACATTGCGCAGTAAAATTCCGACACTGCCCCGCCCGCTTTTTAAGTTTTTAAGTCAAATTCATTTTAAGTTGTACAAGTCTAGAAGTTCAAATCGTTTCTGTTTTGTTTTGTAACTACTCGTTGTAGTTAGAACTGAGATTCCCGCACTTAGCCTCATAGTTAGTTGGGCCATTGTACGTAGCAAGCGCTGAGCTATGTGAATACTTCAGCCATTGGGGTTTCCTCACGACATTTTCCTTTATTTTTAGCGAGTGGTATTGCTTGGTATTATTTTGTACTATTCTTGTAATTACTATTAGTACTTACTAAGAGTTAAAGGCGAATGCTACATGAGCTTGTAATTAGCAACCTTGTATGACTCAAACTGTATTCTAATTAAGAAAAAATGTTTTAGGAAGGGGCCGTTGGCTTACCTATTAAATAAAATAAATAAAAAATAATAATACACGATCACCTGCTCCTTCCTTATTGATGGTGACTACTCCAATCTAATGTAAATATTAGCAGCGTGATACTGGGAGCTTATCAAGATTACCCGTTTTATGTTGTAAGTGACACAGAGTTTCGGTGAGGAAGGAGATTATTTTACCAATCGATCCAAAGAAATACTAGCTCTAAATTATACTAGCTCTGAAATCGCAAAAAAAAAATGTCACCTGATCCTTGGAACATTTCGACAGTTGCTCAGCGAAACTGTAAATGCACCGATATTTGCTTTACGATTTCTGCAACCCGCTGTATAAAAAACCGGCCAAGTGCAAGTCGGACACGCGTACCGCAGGTTCCGTACTCGCGCTTGGCCTTTTTTTATTATTTTTCATTAGAATAAGTTCATAAGTCCCATAAACACGCCAAGTTTGATGCCTGTATGTATTACCGTTTTTACGATAGAGCATAAACTAAACAGCAAAAAGACACGTGTGTTGTTTCGAGACCCCCTTTATTTTTTATTATTTTTTAAAATTTATTATTTTATAGATAATCCGCCGTAATAACACATATTCCGTGAAAATTTCAACTGACTATTACGGTTTCAAAAATAGAGCCATTCAAAGGTCGGATACGGAACCCTAAAAAGAGGATACGGCGGACTTAACGTAGTATTTTCTACCAGTCAGCCGCAGCAGAACCGTCGAACTCACAGTTTCCGTTGTCCCCAGATCCAACTCCTTGCTGGGAAGAAATCTTCATGCAACCAAGTAGGCACAGGAGAACATAGCATATCTTTGGCATTTTGCAGGTATTTTTTTATCACTTTTTTAACAATAATTACTCAATTATTTCAGTACTAACACTTAAAATTTTAAGATAATTATTTTAACGCGTTATACTTTTTTGCGTCATTCCATTTTGGAAGACACGTCTTGTGTGAGGATAACGCGCGATTCAAACTGGCCTTTCAAGGTTCAAAACATAATATACAACATAACCTTTATATAGCCGGTTATACGACCATTCTACGGAGACACCTCACTCTTTGCGATTAATAGGGGGAAAATACAGTCATTTCAAATTGGTCACTCTGTGGTTGAGAAATATTATGTACACTGATTGATACAGGGAAATTAACCGAACCTTCTATTCGATTTTCGTCGTTAAGTCAAGAGCAATACAAGCCAATGTAGAGTAGCGCAACGAACGCTGACTCCACTTCGGGGATTTTGCTTAAGTATGAGCTCACACTTCAGTAAAAAATGGCGCGAAAATGTTGATCTTTTCTGGTTTGATAACTTGTTTATATGCGAATCATTGTTCAGTTTAGCGAATCATTGCATAAGCGAAGGGCAAGATGAGACTGCCTCGATGGTCTAGCAGTATCATGTCTGATTACCATGCCGGAGGTCTTGGGTTCTATTCCCACTGGTTGCCGCCGCACATTTGTACAAATGGCCTCAGTCTGGGTGTATTTTGTATTTGTTTGTGACATTCTTGCCTGGTTACCATAGCGCAGGGTATCCTAGTTTGGGACCGGGTCAAGTGATTGTGTCGTGTGGAAGTTATTATTGTTATTAATGTAGCCGAAACCGGCGTGCGCGCATGCGGCGACAAATAAATGTTGATCCACCCACCGATGCTCGGGATGCCAAAGGTGACAATGTCACGTTTAGCTGAATGTCCATTTCCCTGTATATTTAGTTTCCTGAATATCATAAGCGGCCTATATACGTCCCACTGTAGGGCACAGGCCTTCTCTCAGACAGAGAGTATGGGCTTAATCACCACGCGTGCCCACCGCGGATTGGCGATTTCAAGAGCTAAGGTATGTGAATAGCTCAGACACTCAGGTTTCCTTACGATGTTTTTCTTCACCGTTAGCGAGTGGTATTGCTACTTGAATCGCTCGTAGCCCCGGCTGCCTAAGTGATCTTAAACGATCACGAAGGTTAAGCAACACAGGGCGCGTTCAGTGCATGGATGGGTCGCCGTCTATGCCTAACGCTAGTGGCCTTTTTCCGAGCGGTTCCGTGCTTCGCAAGGCACGTTAAGCTGTTGGTGCCGGCTGCCGTCGATAGATGGCAGTCGTTAAGCCAAGTCAGAGGCCTTAGGGCGGCTTGACAACTTCTGACAGTAGACGAGCCAATAGTCTACAAGCCTCCACCAATCCGGACTTGGCCCCCGTGGTGGAGTATGGCCTATACCTTCCTCAGGGAAGAGACCCGTGCCCCTCGGTGGGGACATAATGGGTTGATGATGATTGCTACTATAACTTCACAAATGTAAAACAAAGTCGTTGTACATGCTCGGGGAACCGCGCTACAAGGGCTTTTATTTTATTACGTTACATTACATTTATAAACTTACGCCTGTATCCCGAAGGCACAGGACAAATAAAGCCGGAGGGGTAATGCTGATGCTGGGATCCTGCCCTGAATATCCATGTCCCGAATGTCCATGTCCCGAATGTCCATTGCTCTGTACGTCTAACGTGTCCACCTGATTAAATCAGCCGTTTAATTTACCGCCTAGGAAGTTTATTACGCGGCGGCATCAATTACATGGCTAGCTTTTTAATTGTAATAAAGCATGGTCTAAAACTTTCGGCTGACCGAAAAGTAGCCTTTTTATTAAACGACTGAGTGAAAAGCCACCATCTAGTTTGAATTGTTCAAGATGGCGTCAATGCAACAGCTGATTTGCTTCACCGAAGTGAGCTTCCAAAACCCCGAGAGCTTTCAACTGAGCTTCAAAAGCGCTTCTAAGGCCTAGACATTGGGAAAAACGTGGATGATATCAATAACAGGTACGTAGAAACTGTCTATACGGTCGGGTCCAAGTTTTATAAAACCCACCGTACTATTAGAACCAAAAAGATCTCAGACCACATCCTCAAACTCGCGACAACTGAGGCGCGACTTTGAAAAGAGACTTGCGACGCGCTTCAATACCGACAATATTGTGAAGGTATTAAAAAACTAAAGTCTTTTTCAGAGATCTGTCTATCGGCCAGAGCCGACTCTCTAAGTTGTAGACCGAAGATGGTAGCATCGTCTCGTCAGGTCCTATCTGGCATGCAATAAGTATATTTATTATTCGGAATTTTATAATAAATTTTTGGAGCTAGCCCAATTACGCTTTTCGTTAGTAGAGCTCTGTTTTTGAAGTTACATTTCGAAGCCTATGAGGATTTCTTAATCTATAGTTTTTGTAAACAATATTGGATTCGTTTTTACAAATAAAGCAACTTTAAAAATATACGTACAGGGAAATGTTAAAAACTTCTGTTCCTTAAAATATGGTTCTTTAGGTGTCTGTCGACGTTAATTTACGCATAGCTCTAATACATCTCTTTTGAGATTTAAATATAATTTCTCTATTTGAGCAGTTCCCCCAGAATATCATAACTACCACACTGAAGTGTATGAAAGTGTGGAAGCTTACATAGCCTTGACAGGCACATAACACTGCGTCGCGGTTCACAACACAACTTTAGCGAGCTTATATAACGCGTATGAAAATTTATAAGGTTTTTTAAATACATATTTCTTCTGATTGTGGCTTCCAAGTCAAATTTTTATCAATAACTAACCCTAAGAATTTTGTATGATGTACTGTCCAAAATACCTCAGTGTCTCAAGGCAAAGTTGTATTTAACCATGTGTGTCACCAATGATGACTTATGGATGTGAGACCTGGTCGCTGACTATGGCTCTCATAAGAAGGCTCAAGGTCGCCCAACGAGCAATGGAGAGAGCTATGTTAGGAGTTTCACTGCGTGAACGAATCAGGAATGAAGAGATCCGCAGAAGAACCCGAGCTACTAATATATCTTGAAGAATTGCTCAGTTGAAGTGGCAGTGGGCGGGGCACATAGCCCGAAGAACGGACGGCCGCCTTTGGGGCGGAAAAGTGCTGACCTGGCGACCGCGGACCGGACGACGCAGCGTGCGAAGGCCCCCCACCAGATGGTCTGACGACCTGGTTAGGGCGGCGGGGACTCGCTGGATGCGGGCGGCAAAACACCGTGAAGCTTGGAAAGCCATGAGGGAGGCCTTTATCCTGCAGTGGAGTGGGCTTCAAATGGCTGATGATGAAGTGAGCTTCGGTAGGGTGACCAAGATATTTGGCTGACTGAAACTGAAAAGAACAAAGTAGTTATTAAAAAGGCACTGAACGGGACTTGTTCAGTGTTTTAATAGTCACACAAAGAAAAAGTTATAACATTGCTATAAACATTTTCGCAGGCGCTTCTTAAAACTACTAGCAAAAAATCACTATTTGTCTTAATTCTTTATTGCATTAATTACATTGTAAATGTACAAGGGCGTGCTTAATATAAGAAACACTCTCTTTCAGCAAACCTTTGGTATTTAAGAGACTGGCGACGGGTAGTGCAAGAAAAACATTAAATACAATAGTTGATAAAGTTACGTAAACATAGAGGAGAGGGGGGGGAGGGGGATTAAATGATAGGGATAGTAATCACATACCAATAAGCAATAAAATAAAATAACTGGTGAGAGGTTACTGCCTGTTCTGCTGATCAAGGTAGTGGTTAAAAACTTTCTTTCTTTCGAATGTCAGGAAAAATCAAAACATACGCTTGGGTTTACAACGACAATTCGAATCGATTGTACCCATTGCAAAGTCGACTAAGACTAAGATTACAGCTAGTAGGATGACTCGGCTACGTCGGCACATCGAATTGCCATAATGAACTATGAATTGTAATTTTATGAAACACGGCCCTGGGGGGCGAGGCTCTTGGAGTTTTTTTTGTCCATTTTTTCTCCAAAATGATCTAGATTTTGAAATGGACACCTAGTTTAACCTGTTACGTTCATAAGGTCACACTTTCTCTGCTATGTTGAATAAAATATTTTTGAATTTGAACTTAAATGCATAGATGTTCAATAGAGTGATTAGTGCGGCAATGGTTGTCTGATTGACACTATTGGTAGTTTACTAGCCAATCGCATTCCAATGGTATTTACTTACTACAATCCGGTATACTCACTGACTGACTGACTGATCATCTATAGGTTTCCTCGGAAACGGTAAGAGCTACGTGAAAATGTTGTATGAGAAAGTTGTAGGAAATGTATGATATACAGGCATCCTATGAAGCCGATTTTTTAATTTCGAACGCGTTCTCCTATACAAATGGGCTAACTTTTTTGTTTACTGGCCGATTTGGATGAAATTTTGAACAGGTGTTTGTTTCGTGATCTCATTTTGAAAAAAAAAACGTTTGAACGTTCGAAATTCAAAATAGGGACGAGAATATGGCCGCCCAAAAAATCGACCTCTGCGCAAAAAAGCCGGCAGCCAGCTGGGCATATGCTGGAGACGTGCCCTAAACGTTGTCAAAGGACCCAGGTATATGAGAAAAATCGGACATTTTGGATTTTCAAGATGGCGGCCGAGATATCGACGATTGAAAATAAGAAAATGTTGTATGGAGAATTTGTACTGAAAATCGACTTTTAGTACAAAATAACAAAAACCGGCCAAGTGCGAGTCGGACTCGCGCACCGAGGGTTCCGTACAAACCTGCAAGGTTTACAAAGTTCGTTCATTACGACAATCGAGTCATAACTATGGTATTTTTATTGCAAAACATGAGGAAAAAAGTAATAAGTTTATATTTATTAAAAAATATATATTTTGTAATGTAACTAAAAATTTAAGGTTTTCGGAATTTTTCCTTTATGTGTGCTATAAAACGTTGCTTCATGCCAAATTTCAAGATTCTAGGTCGACTGGAAGTACCCTTTAGGTTTTGATTCCCTTGCGAGTACTTGCGAGTTTCAAAATATGCAGCCTAAATTGCTGTTTCTTTTGATTGCGTTGACATAGAAGTTAGATTTTGTTACAGCTTAAAGGTATTATAGACCTGAGTATTTGGTATGAATTTCAATTTAATACCTCTACGCGTTTATGAGGAAATGGGTAGTAAGTTTAAAATTATTAAAAAAATATATATTATGTGATGTAACTAAAAATTTATGGTTTTCGTAATTTTTCCTTTATCTATGCTATAAGACGTTGCTTCGTACCAAATTTCAAGATTCTGAGTTCACGGGAAGCACCCTGTAGGTTTTGATTCCCTTGCAAGTGTCGAAAATTTGCGGCATAAACGGCTGTATCTTTTGATTGCGTTGGCTTAGAAGTTTGATTTTTTCACAGCTTCAAGGGACAGTAGACCTGAGTAATTGATATAAATTTCAGCTTCATACCTCCACGCGTTCCTGAGAAAAAGGGTCTTGACAGACGGACGGACGGACAGACGGACAACAAAGTGATCCTATAAGGGTTCCGTTTTTTCCTTTTGAGGTACGGAACCCTAAAAATATATATTTTGTAATGTAACTAAAAATTTAAGGTTTTCGGAATTTTTCCTTTATGTGTGCTATAAAACGTTGCTTCATGCCAAATTTCAAGATTCTAGGTCGACTGGAAGTACCCTTTAGGTTTTGATTCCCTTGCGAGTACTTGCGAGTTTCAAAATATGCAGCTTAAATTGCTGTTTCTTTTGATTGCGTTGACATACAAGTTAGATTTTGTTACAGCTTAAAGGTATTATAGACTTGAGTATTTGGTATGAATTTCAATTTAATACCTCTACGCGTTTATGAGGAAATGGGTAGTAAGTTTAAAATTATTAAAAAAATATATATTATGTGATGTAACTAAAAATTTATGGTTTTCGTAATTTTTCCTTTATCTATGCTATAAGACGTTGCTTCGTACCAAATTTCAAGATTCTGAGTTCACGGGAAGCACCCTGTAGGTTTTGATTCCCTTGCAAGTGTCGAAAATTTGCGGCATAAACGGCTGTATCTTTTGATTGCGTTGGCTTAGAAGTTTGATTTTTTCACAGCTTCAAGGGACAGTAGACCTGAGTAATTGATATAAATTTCAGCTTCATACCTCCACGCGTTCCTGAGAAAAAGGGTCTTGACAGACGGACGGACGGACAGACGGACAACAAAGTGATCCTATAAGGGTTCCGTTTTTTCCTTTTGAGGTACGGAACCCTAAAAATGGCCTTAAGGCTCTTATTTTATTTTATTTTATTTTATTTTATTGGGGATAATAAACAGTTATACAATATCAACATGATTGACAAATAAGGGTAAGAAATAGAATAGGTAATAGTATAACCCACCACATTATCCACAGATTACTTTAAGCATTGAAGGAGAACAAAAAGAAATAATTACGCTAGAGAAACATAACTTTGTGTGCATTGTTACATACTTATTTAACAATAAGCAGAACATTATAAATTAATTACATATTATAGTTAGAAAAAAAAAAATTGTTTGATGATATTAATTAAGTAGCTATACCCTGACTCCTCCTCTTTCGAACATTGAGCAGATGTGGTTAGCACTGAGTGGTAATTTGTATTCATTTCTACTTGGTACCGCTCACAGACCCGATAGGGTGAAAGTTGATATTTTTTTGGATTCTCTTACAGATTCGATAGCTACTTTGAACCGGTTTATGCTAGGTGATTTTAATATAAACTTATTAAACACAGAAGATCGAACAAAAAAAGAATTGTCGAAATCGGTTAAGATTTGACAGCGTTATGCGAGAACATAGCGCAAATAAAAATAAAAAATTGATAACCTCCTCCTTTTTTGAAGTCCGTTAAAAACCAACATTACATACCAAAATTAATTATCAACAATGAAACAAACATTAACACAGACACATTCATACGTATACACACACACACACACACACACACACACACACACACACACACACGCACACATGCACATGTCGCACAATTTTTTTTGAGGTAATCCTGTACATACAAAAATGTGTACTTAGATACGTATTTGACGCCGCAACGAGAATTTCCTGTTTGTATCTGCAACAGGAAAATTGTAAACAACAATCTGGTTATGTGGTGTGGCGATAACCCTCCGAGATAAAGCAGAGCTACATGATGCCTTCAAACCTGTTTTGTCTGTCTGCACTGCAGAGCAAACTCGGCTATAC
The DNA here is from genome assembly GCA_947310995.1 of Yponomeuta cagnagella. NCBI lineage: Eukaryota > Metazoa > Arthropoda > Insecta > Lepidoptera > Yponomeutidae > Yponomeuta > Yponomeuta cagnagella. The sequence goes on along the minus strand of OX371295.1, from coordinate 289,984 downwards.
CGTTATTGTTGTCAGTGCGCCTTAGTTTGGCTTTTAAATCAAGTGTGTGGAAAAAATATTTTGAAAACAAAAAAAAATTGTTTTAGAGAAAGAAGATTTTCTCAAAAACATTATATGGACTATGTTTTCTTTGATTGCTTTTCTAACAATTCTTGGTGAGTTTGTGCATCTAACCTTAAAATAAAGAAAAGTGTTAATTTATTGACAGTGAATTAATAAAACTTATTTGCAGCCACTTCTTCAAGCCAACAGCAGCAAAATTATGGTAAGATTTTACTTATCAACAGAATTTTTTTATGACTTCAATATACATATGTATAACTACCTACTATTCTACGTTGCACTATGAGGAAAATTCATAATATAACTTCTGTAGCAAAATTTACTGCAGCAGAATTTCCATACAAGAGTTTTTATACTTTGCCAAAGAGCCAAAAAATCTTGACATAGGCTCTTGCCTTGAGGGCGTGATCATACGAATTTTTACATAGGCTCTTGCCTTGAGGGCGTGATCATACGAATCCTTTTTGAGTGAAGGTACCCTTAAAAGTCATCTTTCATTTCATTCTATTTTACTTTGATGAACTGTTGAAGAGTCTTTAAAGGGAAGATGAGATATGACATAGCAATGTGAATTATTATTAGCGTAGTTACCGCGTCATTGGATTTGTTTATTTTGTGATAGTTTTTTTCTGATGCACAATAAAGAATTATGTTATCTTATCTTGCATTTAAAATAAGTTGTTCCATGTAAACAGAATGCACTCTCTGTCCGACTACTCAAGTACGGCCAGTTGATGAATAGCTACATCTTCGTGCCACTGGCTTTGGAGATAACTGGGATCTGGGGTTCGCAGGGGAGAGCCCTTGTGAAAGAGATCGGTCGGCGCTTGAGGAACCGAAGTTTTGACAACCGCTCCGGGGCACATCTGATGCAGAGGATCTCCCTTGCTGTGCAGCGCGGGAACGCCGCCAGCATTATGGGGACCTTTGGGTCGGATGTGGCTCGGGGTGGTTTATTGAATTGACAGTTAGTTAAATTTTTTTTATGTATTCGCATGTGACTTTTGTTTTTCCGGTGTTTTTCTCTAAATAGATTCCTTTTTTATTCCATTTTGAATAAATATGCTCCACTACACAAGAATAAACATGTAAACTTATCCTGCGTTTCGACCATCACATCACGAACCCTCAAACCTCATCATACCTACTTCACTGTTCAAACGTGCAGACTGCGGGCGAGTGACCCCCCAGGCCGACCCCCTGGTGGTGGGGGGCAGCCGGGCGCAGCGCGGGGAGCTGCCGTGGCACGTCGGCGTGTACCAGAAGACCTCGCGCCCGTACAGGCAGATCTGCGGGGGCAGCATCATCGCCCAGAAGCTCGTCATATCTGGTCAGTTCATGGTGTGAGTCTAGTTAGTAGGAGTCAGTATATTTTATCTTTTTCAGTAAATGCTTTTTAAAATTGATGAGATGATTTGAGAAAAGATGGTCAGAGTGGAGTGAATTTACCCGCTGCCTTTTTCTCCACTACAAATACGGCTCGAAGGCAGCGGCTAACATAGTAACACAGTACATTGACATTCAGCAAACAGAATGTAAATTCTATTCTTTTTGTTGCACTAACCCCGTGCTGAGGACAATTTTTAAAAACCTATTAAAATAATATAATCATGTAGGTACAGCGATATCATTTCAATGTAAAAATCTAACTGCAAAGTGGGTTACTCGGGGCTGCAAGTGATGTAAATCGCTTCGGTCAGATGTCGCTGCCTGTATGTAATACAGAGAAGTTGTAAAGAGGCTTGAAATTTCATCGATGCTTGCACTTGCCCATTAGCTCAGTTGGGAGAGCGCTGGCACGGTTAGCTAGAGGTCGCGGGTTCAGGTCCCGGCATGGGTGGAAGTTTTAGCCTCTAAACAGGTTTTTAAGAATGTAAATTCTTTACGTTGAAATAAATTATTGATTTCTGAAATCTAAAATAAAGGACTACCTAGATTTGTAAAGTTGAAGACACTGATTTCTGCTTCCCCTTTACCGTCAGCGGCGCACTGCTTCTGGAACACGGTGGACGAGCTGGCGCCCGCCTCGGACTTCGCGGTTGCGGCCGGCAAGATCTTCAAGCCGTGGTACGAGGATCAAGATCCCGACGCGCAGTACTCCGATGTACGTGAGAAACTCCGCACTGGTCTTCCGGTGCCTGAAGAAAAATGCTGAGCAAAGTTCTTGTTATTGGTTTAACTTTAATCTTCATCTTCAGGCGTTGAGGGCCTGATCTTTGGAGCGTCTTAACGTAGGTAACACGCTTCCCTCCGCAGGTGGATGAGTTGTTGATCCCGCGTCTGTTCCGCGGGGTGGACCGCAACTACGCCGAGGACCTGGCGCTGCTGGTGCTGGAGCGCGCCTTCCAGTACAAGCCCTACCTGAGTCCCGTGTGCGTGGACTTCGACCCGCGCCTGGAGGAGAGCCAGCTGCGCCCTGGCAACCTGGGGAAGGTAACCATATTTGAGTAACACACACACGTGCTCCCATCACTGCATTCCGAATGCAGCTGTCTGCAAGGCCCATGACCACTTCTTACTCACTTTTATTAATTTATTTTTTTGGATATCCAGCAGCTTGGAATAGTGACAGGAGGCTCGAGTTTGTGTAACGTATTCACAGAGGTAACAAATTTTTGTACGTACTTATTCCTTCTTCTGTTCTGTTCTGAGGAATCAGACCGAAACTGGCTCTGCAGTGAGATCTTTAAATACCACTTATGTTGTACGCTCAGAGGATATACCTCGCCTCCAGGTCGCCGGCTGGGGACTGACCTCGTCGGACGGGCAGAACACGGTAGCACTGAACGTGATCGACTTGCCAGTTGTGGCCATCAACGAGTGCTTAGAGAAGTCGCCAAAGAACTATTGGCAGTACATCACCATCGACAAAATATGCGCCGGCTATGATAATGGTAAGTGGATTTAAAGGCTCACCAGTTACAGTAACTAGTGGCATCCCCTAAGAACATTAATCTGTCCAATTTCATCCATGCAGCAGACTACTTTAGGAGCTGAGAAGCTATCGCAGAGGTCTTAATTGGCTCCTAACTTCTTTATATACGTTCAGTGGTTGAGGTAGTTGCCAATATATATTCGATAATATAATGTATGTCCGTAAAAATATAACAATGTTCAGATTAAGTAGGGACGTCCATAAGGTAAACACTAGAAATAGAAATAAGCTTGCTTATTCTAAATTTTGTTGAGTCAAGGTAAAAACGTTCATTTTTGCAACAGAACTCCAGAACATGTTCTATCCTTGTCTGAAAACAAATTTAAAACATTCATTAAAAATCGCTACGTAAAAAAGCCTATTAGAGAATAGACGAGTATATGAACGATCGTCAAGCACAGCGTAGGACGACCAGCCACAAGATGGACAGATGACCTCATCCAAGTGGCAGGAGGACGCTGGATGCAGGCCGCTTCCAACCGGTCTTTTTGGGAATCCATGGAGGAGGCCTATGTCAATCAGTGGACTTCTTGTGGCTGAATGATGATGAAGATGATGATGAACGATGTAAGCCCTTGGTAGTAAACCAATTCCGCCGATTTCATTGTTATTTAATTATTAATATTATAATTTATTTAGTTTTAAAAAGGTGTACTGACGACGTGATTGCATATTAATAACTATAGCACACATTTTATAGCTGACAAGAACTCAATCTGCAGGTTTGCTAAAGGTCATTCGAATGTTGGCGTGGTGGCCGGGTCACCTATCTCCCTCTAAAATGGTTGAGACTGGTGATGGCTGACCCCTGCGTTATGCTCGTGAACGGGTGCTGTTCGTGTGTCTGGCCGCAGCATTAATGTTTTTCCTACTTTTGTAAGATGTGTTATTTTGGCTTTTAAAGTTATTGGTGGCTATCACGGAATCATATCATATAGGCTTTGATGTTTAAGATGATTTGAGAAAAGATGGTCAGAGTGGAGTTTTTTTTTCCGCTGCCTTTTTCTCCACTACAAATACGGCCCGAAGGCAGCGGCTAACATAGTAACATAGTACATTGACATTCAGCAAACAGAATGTAAATTCTTTACGTTGACATAAATTATTGATTTCTGATTTGAGTAAGTATCCAATCATTAGAGATTGTGTGCGCAGGCACGGCGACACTGTGCCAGGGCGACAGCGGCGGCGGGCTGGTGTTCCCGCACACGACCGAGCCCGGCGTGGAGCGCTACTTTCTGCGCGGCGTGGTCTCCACCTCGCCCCGGAGCTCCACAGAGTGCAACACCTTCGCCATCGCGAGCTTCACCAAGATCTCCGTTCACAGGAGCTTCATCGAGCTCCGGTATAAGCCGGAAGAGGAGCCGATGCCTGTGAATAGCGGTGTCGGGTAAGTGGGACTTCAAATCTTCGGAATGTGGTCCGTGATGTGTTAGAAACTACTACTAAAAGCCTAAACATGAATAGTAAAGCGTGAATGTACACCAATGACCAGGTATTTTTGTCATGATCTTCAAAGTTTGAGAACGATATTTTTGATCTGTTATAGTTGAAAACAATATTTTTATTAAGACAAATTATATTAATAAACAATACAAATATGAGTTAACCTAGAATTTACCTAAATATTTTAATATAACCAATCTAACCTACAATTTAAATTATTCAACAAGATACCTACATATAAAAAGCTGCGCCCAGATCATCGCTGCCTCCGGGAAGGGGTTTTTTATTTATTTATTTTATTTCGAGCTTAATGAAAACTTACAGTTAAACTTAGCATGATATACATTTTAATAAATACATAATACATACATACATAATCAGCCTATTACGTCCCACAGTAGGGCACAGGCCTTCTCTCAGGGAGAGACTTGCCCACCGCGGATTGGAGATGTCAATGTCTCAGACACTCAGGTTTCCTCACGATGTTTTCCTTTACAGTTAGCAAGTTGTATTGCTACTATATTTTTTTATTTTATTTTATTTTATTTCCACTTTTACCTATCTTTACAGGCTTAGCCTAATTCGATTGGATAACTTTACTAATATACATAACTTAGAAAACAAAGTTATAGATACATGCCCGCACTGGGAATCGAACTTGGGTCCGAGTCCAATGTTCTACCCACTAGGTTACCACCGCTGGTTACATAATATTATTTGCATTTCAGCTTGTCAAGTTCATCAGAGTCAGTCTCAACAGGATCAAGACCAACAGGTAGGTCACATCACTTCACAAGATTCGATAATAAAATTTCGTTTATTTTTCAGGCATTAAAAGATACAATAAAATAATTCAATACATTTTCTGTGTTGCTTAGACTGCGGCTCGGGACTAGTGGACGGGTCTAAACGGATCCAGGTGCCGTGGCACGTCGACATCTACCGCACCGACACCTCGCCCTGCCGCCATGTCTGCGGCGGCTCCATCTTCAACCCAGGCCTCATCATCACTGGTATATCATGTATTTTCTTTACTACCGTACTGTTATGTACGCTATTGACCTGGCAGTTATTTTAGCCATGATCTTCAAAGTACATTTTATCCTAGTTGTCAGGATGGTGTAGGTGCTGTAAAAGCCTACTCCATCTAAGAAAAAAAACCAATGTCCCAGGCACTGCAGCATCCGAGTGGTCCCTGCGAGTGAAGGTGCCACTGGACGCTATATAAATCATCTGGTTACTTCACCATTTGGAAGAGTCATTTTGTTCTCTGCAGCTGCACACTGCTTCTTTGAAAACGGGCAGCGCGTAAAGGATGATGCCTTCATGGTCGTCGCTGGTAAGACGAACAAAGCAGTCTACGACGTTTCGGACGCGAACATTCAGGCCAGAAATGTAAGATCAAAATATGTTATATTATATTGAGGAATGTTGAGGAAGCGAAAGTGATCTGTCAGGATCGTAGCAAGTGGCACTCCCTGGTCTCTGCCTACCCCTCTGGGATACAGGCGTGAGTTTATGTTATGTTATGTTATATTAGGGGTTAAAGTATGAAATTGCCGTAATGAGCCACTAATATCAATTTCAGTTTCTCCAACAAAATTCTGGACTATATAGATCAAACTATAGAACTAGGTAGTTATTGGGCATTCTGAATCACCATTTTTCGACATCACGCTCACGGCTCCGCCGTTCACTCGATGCCAAAAAAAGGCGATCCAACATGCCCAATAACTACGTTGGTCAAGTCGATAATTCCTGTTGCGGACAATAATTATGAAGTTAAACAAAAAAATTTCCGGGAGCTGAACTCGTTAGTAGACCCCTCTCCAAACGCAGCATTGATATTGCGGGCTGTTTCTGCCGCGTTAGTTCCGCGTCGGAACTCGTATTCAAAAATCACTCGAATTTTCGCAGTATCCATCTTTCTTGTCTAAATTGAATAACAAAAACAATTGAAAGTCGATATTCAAATGTTTCACATTTTTTAAAAAAAGATCATCATAGAAACCATTTGAAAAAAGTTTCATTCGAAAACCTCAAACCATGAAGATTCTATGTCAATTCAAAGAACCTATTGCAATAAAACGGCAATTTCATACTTTAACCCCTATTATTCTCGCATAAATGTTTACGCGACACGCCGCGCGTTCGCTCCATAATGAGCAGACGCTACTCGCCATATCGAACTGGTGTAACAAAAAAAGCGCAACCTTTTTTAAGGTTCCGTAGTCCGACAAGGAACCCTTATAGTTTCGCCATGTCCGTCTGTCTGTCTGTCTGTCCGCGGCCTAGCGCAAAGACCGGTGGCACTACAAAGTTGTAATTTAGTATGTGTATACATATTTATCACGCCGACAAAGTTAGAGAATAAAATTTTGGAAAAAAAAATTTTATACCTTACCCCTATCCCCACTTTTCATGTTACCCCTAACATGAAAAGTGGAAAAGTGGGCATGATTTTTTTTTCTCGACTATCCCATCATGCGGGGCATTGTTGGATTGGTCATTGAAAAATATTGTGGGTGTACGAAGACTATTTTTTTATTTAGGGTTCCGTTTGCGAAATATTAAGCTTTAAAGTGCAAATTTTTGTCCGAGTAGGGCGTCCCCTCTCCTCTCCTGCCTGATTGTAGAAACGTGAATTAATTCAGGGTAGTAGCACATATAATGAATTTAAAAGAAAAAGTATCACGGCTAAGTAGGCTTTACTAGTTAACGCGTAATAGGCAACCAACTTATAAAAGTAAAATTTCGTACAAAATCCATTGAAAATGACTTCGATGAAGTTGTTAGTTCTGTAAAGCAGATAAAAAACCCCTCTTTCTACGGAACCCTACATTGCGCATGGCCCGACACGCACTTGGCGGTTTTTTTAACAATGGAAATGTCTTTTCTTTCGCTCCATTGTAGGCTTCGATTTCACGAAAAAGTGCGATCCCCTTATATTATGGGTGTTTCTCTGCTGTTTGGAAACTCGCCCATACAAGACAGTCCTTGTCCTAAGCAAATTTTATTGACTGCTGTGAATGTTTGTTAATTTAATGAAGGGCAGATCACTCACACACCACCTCTGGCCCGCACCGTAGTGCCATCGGTGCGGGCCAGAGGTGGTGTGTGAGTGATCGCGTCTACCCGAAGTGCCCTAGCTACTCTATAGTAAGCTTGGTGGGAGGGGGAGATGGTCTTCATGAGATCGCCCCATTGGGCGTTACTATGTTCCGAGAAGCGGGATCTGACTTGCCGCTGGAGTTCGTTAGCGCGTTTCTTGTAGGCAGGAGTTGGGTAAAGGGTGGCCCTCCTGAGGGCGGCTCTTTTGGCCCTAATCAGATTCTTGACAGCGAGAGGCAGTTTCCGGTCGTGGACCGGTACTACACGCTCGATGGATGAGGGATGCCGCTGCCACTTGGATGAGGTCATCTGTCCATCTTGTGGCTGGTCGTCCTACGCTGCGCTTGCCGATATGTGGTCTCCATTCGAGAACTTTTTGGCCCCATCGGCCATCAGTTCTGCGTGCTATGTGCCCCGCTCACTGCCACTTCAACTTACTAATCCGCTGGGCTTTGTCGACAACTTTCGTTCGTCTACAGATCTTATCATTTCTGATTCGATCTCGTAGAGAAATTCCGAGCATAGCCCTTTCCGTAGCTCGTTGCGTGACGTTGAGCCTTCTTATGAGGCCCATAGTGAGAGACCACGTTTCAGTGCCATAAGTTATCACTGGTAACACACACTGGTTGTACAATTTTGTCTTGAGCGATTGAGGTATATTAGACGAAAAGACTTTTCTAAGTTTCCCGAATGCTGCCCAGCCGAGTTGGATTCGACGATTGACCTCTTTCACGAAGTTGGACCGGCTTAGTTGGACTGTTTGTCCTAGGTAGACGTATTCGTCTACAACTTTGAGAGTCGAGTTCCCCAATGTTATTGGGGTGGGTACAACACGGGCGTTCGACATGACCTTCGTTTTGTCCATGTTTATTTTAAGGCCCACGCGTTTGAAAACTCGACTGAGGTCTTCGAGCATTATGCCGAGGTCTTCCATCGTTTCTGCCATGACTAATATATCGTCGGCAAATCGAAGGTGCGTGATGTACTCGCCATTGATATTGATGCCGCGTCCCTGCCATTCCAGAAGCTTAAAGGCATCTTCCAGTGCGTTCGTGAACAGTTTCGGAGAGATAACGTCTCCCTGTCTCACGCCTCTTCTCAATGGAATTGGCTCCGAATTCTGTTCCTGTACTCGGACCGACATGGTGGCGCTGTTGTACAAGCACTTCAGCACCTCGATATACCGATAGTCAATACGGCAACGCTGGAGAGACTCGAGCACTGCCCAAGTCTCGATCGAATCGAAGGCTTTCTCATAGTCCACAAATGCTAAGCAGAATGGCAAATTATACTCCTCAGTCTTCTATAATTTGCCGCAGCGTGTGGATGTGGTCTATGGTACTAAAGCCCTTTCAAAAACCGGCTTGTTCCGAAAGAAACTTCACACCGGTTCCCCTCCGTTTCATGATGTAAACGTTCCGAGCCACAACAAAATTAGACTTTATGCTGTTTTAAAATTCTAATATTCGAGTCTAGCATACCTGGGGTGCGACCACGTAAGTCCTCCACTGTATGGAGTTGTCTAATTTAGCCTACTCCGAACTGTTATATACATACATACTCGTATTCTGATACTTCGAAGTCATTTAAATGCTTAACCCGATAGAGTGAATAGTTGTGTGATACAAGGGCTGATCATTAATCGCAGATCGCCTCCGCGAGACGGCCATTCGTATTTAACAAAGGCAATGAAAACAACGGCGACGACGTTGCCGTCATACTCTTGAACTCGTCGCTCGTCTTCAACGACCGGATCAGGCCGATTTGCCTCACATACTCAGCTCACCCGCGGATTGGGGAGATTGGCAAGGTACGTACCACATTTACATCACCACACCGTCATGTTTTATTGCTTCCATATGCAGCATGTGAATATACAGATTTGCCGTATTTATTAACAGATCTAATAGTAAATCATGTATCAGTAAATTATGTTACCAGCTAATGTCTACCATTCACAAATTCACGTATTCCAACAATTGTTTCCTCTACCTCCTGCGGTCGACTGGTAGAAAATTCTTATGACATTAAATCCGCCACATTGTACAATTTTTAATGCAAGTGCAATAAAAGTATCAATCAATAAATAAATATTCAATGAAACCGTTAAAAACACCTGTGTTTTGTGGTAAGGATTTGATTCGAATTTGGCGCGCGCCTGCACGCAACATAAATTGTCATATATGTTTTTGCACCGGCAGATAGCCAGCTGGCCACCTTTGGGTGTGAACTCCTCGAGCGAGAGGCTGCGGGTGCTGTCGCTGCGGAGCGAGGGCCGCGCCGGCTGCGTGGGGCATCCCCCGCCTCGAAACCCCGATGAATCCAAGAATAACAAGTTCTGCGCTACCGGTAATACTCGTATTGTTACGTTCTAAGGATGGGTCCGTGGTTGTAAAAGCACTTTACAATCCGATGAATAAGAGTAGGATTTATTTCCGCACTATTTCCTAACTTTACACCACTTTTCTATAAATGCTCTTAATAACACTGCACTAATCCGATAATTCTCGTAGTACCTCGCTTGTATTTCGTTTTGCTTCCGCGACCAAAATAAAACTGACTGACTGGCGGCACGCGTCGTCCCCGCTTATATGTATACCGTTTGAGATGTTCTCGAAAACTCCATCAAGTCGTGGAAGATTCTACAATACTGCCGTCTCGCTCGATCATATTGTCTCTGTCACATCGGAATGTTCGGACTATAGCTATCTCTCTCTAATAGTGCTATCTCTATCACTCCTATTGAAAATCTCGTCATATACTGAAATGTACTTCAATCGCCCATAAGGCGTCCTGAAAATGCCTGAAAACGGGTTTTGGCCTAAAACGGACTGAAAACATGTTTCAGGTGCCGAAAAACAACGGTAACTTGGATGAAATTTTGATAAACTAGTATGTGACAGGGCACCCTCTGAAACGGTCCAAAACGGTATTGTAGCCTGCTGAAAAAGCCTCCAAGGCTTTTTATCTCCTATCCACCGTCGTAACAATATAATCACTGGAACAGTATTTGTTCACATGTCTGCACAATACTGTGCGGCTAATTTGTAATACATGACCGGCGGTCTTTGCCGTAATACTCTGAGAACTCTTCCATAACCACCGCTTTCAGGTTTATGTTCTCGAATGAAGTCTTCAATTGAATTGAAGTCTTTCTGATTTGGAGTGTATGACGCGGGATCTTAAATTTTCCGTAATAATACGAGAACTTGTTGAGGAAGCGAAAGTGATCGGTCAGGATCGTAGCAAGTGGCAGTCCCTGGTCTCTGCCTATCCCTCTGGGATACAGGCGTGAGTTGATGTATGTATGTATGTACTTGTCCAAAACTACCGCTTTCAGTTTTACCTTCTCGAAGTCAAAGCCTGTTGGATCACAAAAAATGGAATGCTGCAAGGTGGTGTTTTGGCCCTGCCCTTTTTAGGGTTCCGTAGTCCAACAAGGAACCCTTATTGTGTCGCGATGTCCGTCTGTCTGTCTCTCCCTCTGCGGCCCGGCCCAGCGCAAAGACCGGTGGTACTAGAAAACTGTAATTGGTATGTGTATACATATTTATCACGCCAACAAAGTAAAAGAATAAAATGTTGGATTTTTTTTATTTTTACTGTACCTCCCCTAACATTAAAAGTGGGGATGATTTTTTTTTCTCCTTTACTACATCATGTAGAGCATTGTTGGATTGGTCGTTGAAAATATTACATAACATAACATAAACTCACGCCTGTATCCCAGAGGTGTAGGCAGAGGCCAGGGACTGCCACTTGCTACGATCCTGACAGATCACTTTCGCTTCCTCGAAATTCATTAGTCGTTGCATGCGCGCACGCCGGTTTCGGATACTTTGCTAATACATCCCCTATTTGGTCGAAGTATGTCCGTCGGGGTCGTCCCTTACCTTTAAATTATGGTTTATGGTACTTATATGAAGTTTTTTGTTTGAAAATATTGTGGGTGTAGGAAGACCAGTTTTCCGATTGCGACATATTAAGCTTTAAAGCGCAAATTTTTCTCCGAGCAGGGCGTCCCCCCCCCACCTCTCCTGGCTAAACAGTTGATTGTAGAGACGTGAAAAAATTCATAGTAGTAGCACATATAATGAACTTAAAAGGAAAAGTATCACGGCTAAGTAGGCTTTACTAGTTAACGAGTAATAGGCAACCAACTTATGAGGGTAAAATTTCGTACAAAATCCATTGGAAATGATTTCGATGGAGTTGTTAGTTCTTATATTGTTTTTGTTGCACTAACCCGTATTGAGGACAATTTTCGAAAACATTTTTAGAGGCTAAATAGGCATTTTAAGTAGTCTGTATCGTTTGCCATCGATTCGTTAAAAATAATAATTAAACTCTGCAACATTAATTAACGTTGATTTAACTATTCATTTGAATGCAGGTCAACATGCGCTGTGCCAGCAGAACGCTGGCAACGGTATAGCGTTTCTCAGGACCCGGCCCGGCGACGGTGCCCCACGGTACTTTCTGATGGGCATCGTGGGCGGGCACACGGCGCGGGCAGACTCCTGGAATGAACCCTGCAGAGGAAGCAATTTAACAGCATTTACTATTGTCACTCCCCACGTTATTGTTGCGCCAACCAATGAATTGACCTAATTTTAAATAAACCTATCAAACGGAGTTTAGTAAATAAATGTCCTAAATGAATCGTGTGATCTTAAAACCACACATGTCCTTTCATTACAACTTGTCAGGAAATAGAAAAAACTGTTTTATTCAAATGCTAATATCTACAACAGCAATATTTTAGCATATTATGTTAATTTCTGTATGAATGAACTAAATTTTTTTTTTCTAATGTAATTCAATAGGTAGGTGTAAATAATTTAATACAAAAAAAATGGACAAGTGTTATTTTAACAACACATGTGACTTGTGTTGTTTTAAAGTCACACGATTCAAATATGAAAACAGTACAAAACATTATTGTTTAGACACATACACATCCCAAATACAACAAAATAAGTACCAAAATACATAGGTTCGCTGTTTTACTTTTATTTATAGATCTCATGTAAAATGTTATTTAGCGCCATCTATTGTTGCACTACGAAATAATGAAACAGAAAGAAAGAAAGAAATAATAACCATTTATTGCCATGCCAGATTTATAGTAATTAAATTATAGCTAGTAGCCAGGACTTGACTATATATGACTACATATGACTATATATCCTCATACATACATAACTTTGGATAGAAAAACATAAATGAAATAAGGAATAAGAAATAAATTACCAGGAGACGAGCAGCAGCGTCTTCCTGAGATTCCAACCGCATACCTACTGCGATCGCCAATCCGCCCACCAAGCGTGGCGATTATGGAAAAACCCCTCATGGTTATGAAAACCACGAAGGAGGCCTATGTCCTGCAGTGGACGTCAAATGGCTGATGATGATGATGCAATGAAATAAGAAACATAAAAACCGGCCAAGTGAGAATCGGACGCGTGCGTGAAGGGTTGCCATTATCCATACAATATTGGACAAAGATCGAATTTGAACACAGCGCCATCTATAGAAACCAACAAGAAGCGTTTAACATTGACATTTAACGACATGACATCGGTGCTGTGAAGGTTACATAGATGGCCGCTAGATGGCGAACGCTGTCTTTTGACAACGGCAACGTTTGTTGTACGGGAGCCCCCTTAAATATTTATTTTATTCTGTTTCTAGTATTGGATGTTATAGCGGCAATATAAATACATCATCTGTAGAAATTTCAACTTCCTAGCTATCACGGTTAAAAAGATACAGCCTGGTGACAGACAGTCAGACAGACGGACAATGAAGTCCCGTTTGGCACCCTTAGGGTACGGAGCTCTAAAAACGAACAAAACTAAAAGTACACACTGGCCCGGATTTGAACTATAGACTCCCTGTTTCGAAGACAATCTTCTTCCCAACTGAGTTACTGTGACGTTTCCGATAGGGACGAAATTATTGTCTGTACAGGGTAATTTAAAAAAAAAAAAATTGTCGCCATGATCTTTGGGCATTCAAGGGGTCATCTTCGTGATCAATGAACCTAATGTGATACATAGCTTGTCTCTATGTATCTTAGTCTTGTCTAGCTGTCTTGTAGGTTGTCTGGTTGGTACAAACTAATCCAAAATGATGTAAAAAAGACTTAGATAGATAGATAGATATGTCGGGGATTGAGATTAATCCACACGTTTTTACATAGGTAGATAGGTGAAATAAAAATAGATAATCGTTTAGTGCCTCGTGGCAGCTTGTGTAATTTTGTTACAGGAGAAAAAAGGAATTGTAGAACAAGATGGCGCCTTGCGCTAGTGATGTTGTGTTTTATAGTGCTGTCACGCGTTGCGCGTAGACATACTCCGGGCCGGGTTGAAGTGACGAGGGCAGCTAAGCAGCAAGGTAAGTTTCTTTGTATCGTCTTCTTTCTACTCAAGGTAAGTTTCATTGTATCTTCTTCTTTCTATTCATGTTATTAAACTATTTTCTTTCAGGTGCTGCGGGGAACGCCATCTCCAGTTCCAATTGTAGTTCTCGGGTGAAGTGTTGCAGGTACGTGAAGTCAGTTTTCATTTGGTAGTGGGCAGAGGCGAGTGAGAGCTCTGCGTATTATTCCTCTCGCTGTCCGTATATCAGCGACGCGCGAGATTCCGTCTTTTCCAGGCATAAGTTTCTCAATGCGTCCGAGGCGCCAGTTGAGGGGCGGGACGTTATCCTCATGTATTAATACCATGTCATTTACTTGTAGTGTGTTCATGTTCTTTTTCCACTTTGTACGCTGTTGCAGCTCGCTGATGTATTCGTGTTGCCAGCGTAGCCAGAACTGTTGCCGCATTCTCTCGATCGTTTCATAGCGGGATCGACTGGGGCGTGTGTCGTCGATGGCGGGCGTCGGTACCGATGTTAAAGGCCGGCCGATTATGAAGTGGGCTGGGGAGAGGGGTAGGTAGTCCGTAGGATGGGAAGATAATGGAGACAGGGGGCGACTATTCATTATGCCCTCGACCTGGGCGAAGAGAGTAGATAACTCTTCGAACGTAAGATTTGAATTGCCCATAACTCGTTTGATATGGTGCTTTGCCGATTTAATACCGGCCTCTGCCAGTCCAGAAAAATGTGGAGCGTAAGGGGGATGGAAATTGAACTTGATGTGTAAGTTAGTTGCAAGATCAGATATAGCATTAGAATTGTTTTTAAGAAATTGACCTACTTCTTTTGAGGCTGCAGTAAAGTTTCGACCATTGTCGCAAAATATTTCAAGAGGCTTCCCCCTCCGGGAGATGAACCGGCGCAAACTGAGCAAGAAGGCGTCTTTAGATAGTTCGCTTACCGCCTCTAGGTGTACACATTTATAGGCTTGACAGATAAATAGACACAGATAGCATTTGGAGAGGCGAGCGCCACGACCCTTCTTACTTGCAATATTAAATGGTCCTGCGAAGTCCATCCCGATGGTCTGAAAAGGAAGTGTGGGGGTGACACGTTGTGGGGGCAAGTTACCCATCATGGGCGTCAGAGTTTGTCCTCGATGACGTCGACAAGTTACGCAGGCATGAACAGTGGTGCGAGCTAGCTTCCTTCCGCACACAGGCCATATAGATTCACGGATGGAATATAGGAGATGTTGTGGACCTGCGTGCATCAGGCGGATGTGTTCATGCCGAAAGATTAGTTTCGTAAAATGGTGAGTAGAGTCTAGAATAACTGGATGCTTCTTTTCATGGCTATAGGTAGAGCGGTCTAGTCGACCACCTACTCTCATCACTCCATCGTTATCGAGGAACGGGTTGAGTGATAGAATGTTACTTTTTGGAGCAATACCCTGCTTAGTAGATAGTGCATGATATTCTTTGTTGTACGATTGCTTTTGTGCTCGTATAGCTAGAAATAAAAACGAATCATTAATTTCTTTCACAGATAGAGGCCCTGATAATTTATTGTTTTTGTTTTTCAGGTTATGCTTTAGTCGTAGAACATAGGCGTATGTTCGCTGCAGTTTTGCCAGTGAAGAGAAGTTTTCAAATGGGATAGATAGATCGTCGCAGTCGGAACTCGTCGAAGGTAAGACCATCATCTCAGGTAAGTCATTGTTATCTTGTTTGTTTGTTTCAGATGGAGCTTGCGGCCATTGGGAGTCGTCCGCGGCGAGGAAAGCGGGCCCGCGCCACCACAGCGCGTGAGCGGGTAGCTGGTCGGCGGGCACGCCGCGGGAGATCACGTCGGCGGGGTTGGCGGCGCCGGGCACGTGGCGCCACCCAGACACACGCGTGTGCTCGCATATCTCCACCACCTTGTTTGCGACGAAGCTCTTTAGTTTGCTTGGACTGCTGTTGAGCCACGCGAGCACGACGTTGGAGTCACACCAGTGCGTGCACGAGGATATAGAGCAGCGCAGTGATTCGAGAACGCTCTTGGTTAAGTTTGCTGCGAGTAGCGCTCCGAGTAGTTCCAGTTTTGGTGTTGTGAGGGGTGGCTTGGTAGGTGCCACTCTTGATTTAGCGCATAGTAGATTGACTGTTGTATTGCCTTCTTTGTCTGTAGCTCTTAGATAGATGCATGCGCCATAGGCATGCATTGATGCATCGCAGAACGAATGTAATTGTATCTCGACTGGATCTCCAGACAAGGCTCTCCTGGGAATTGTGATGTTCGCTAGCGATGGGAGACTGGCCGTAATTTTCTTCCATTCCTTTAGTAGATCGTCAGGAACCGGCTCGTCCCAATCCAACCCACGCCGCCACAGCTGCTGCATGATTAGCTTGGGCTGAACGGTGCATGGCGACAGGAGGCCGAGTGGATCGTAGATGCTGAAAGTTGATGATAATATTGTGCGTTTAGTAATTTTTTCTTGTGTGCTGGAAGTCGGTAATTCTATAGTGAAGTATAGCTCGTCTGATTGTGGACTCCAGCCTAAGCCGAGTGCGTTCGAGGCGTCACTCAAACTTAGTTTTCCTTGCAGGTCGACCGTCGAGATGGGGAAAATATCAGGTGCATTTGACTTGAATTTTCGCAGATTGAAGCAGCCTGATTTTAAGTGAGCGCTGACTGCATTCAGAATGTGTAGTAGATCTGCTTTCGTGTCGCTGCCGGTCAACATATCATCGCAGTAAAAATCTTTTTGTATTATTTGTTTTATTGTTTCATCTTGACATTCTTCTCCTAATATCCATAGGCATTTTGTAGATAGATAGCTAGCACTGGCAAAGCCGTACGTGACAGTATTGAGTCTGATCGTTTTTAATTGCTGCTTTTCATCTTCACGCCATAGGATCAGTTGTAGGTCTCTGTCGTCTTCGTGGACAAGGACTTGGCGGAAGAATTTATCTATGTCGCCTGCCAGTATGTACTTGTGCGTGCGGAAACGTAGTAATATAGCAAATAGAGAGTCTTGTACTTTCGGGCCGGTGTGCTGGATATCGTTGATGGAGACGCCGGTGGAGGTGGGTGCGGAGCCGTCGAACACCACGCGCAGCTTGGTGGACTCGCTCTGCGCGCGCAGCACGGCGTGGTGGCATAAGTAGTGCGGGCGAGCGATCGGCGTCCGCCCCTCCACGGGCGAGCAGTGGCCCAGCTGACCGTACTCTGCTATAAATTCAGAATAAGCACTTTTGAGTTCTGTATTTTTGCGAAATTTTCTCTCTAAAGATAGAAATCTTTGCCTAGCTCGATAGTAAGAATCACCTAAATTGTCTGGTGAGTCCTTGAATGGCAGCTTTACGACAAAACGGCCGTCTTCTTGGCGAGAGGTGTGTGTATTGAAGAGTTGTTCGCATTCCTTCTCGCTGCTGCTGAGCAGTGGCCTCTTGGGGAGTTCCTCTAGTTCCCAGAATCTAGATATTTTCTCATTAAGATTGTCAGATGTGTCGGTCCTTGAGAAATTGCATTTAATGCTTCTTGGTTCACAGTTACTGAATATAGGGCCAGAGATCAACCAGCCTAACTGTGAACTTCTCAAGTAAGGTAAGTTAGCACCGAGACTCCGCTGTTCGTTGCCCACAATTTGCCAGAATAGGTCTGCGCCTATCAGCATCTCGACAGGGGCAGAGATATTGAATGTAGGATCGGCCAATTGTACTTTTGGCGGGAGATTGAAATACCTTTTGTCGATCAATTGTTTAGGTACATTGTCGGTGAGCTCAGGTAGCACGCCGCAGGCTTGCGTTACATTGAAGTCAGTGCAGAGGGAGTTGAGGCGAACTACACTTCGTTCTGAAATGGAGCCGCATGGGATATTAGCAACACCCATAATTTTGATAGGCACTGTGGGGATAGATTCTAGTTCTAGTTTTTGTTGTAACGCCTTAGTCATGAATGTGCCTTGGCTGCCTGAGTCTAAGAGGCATCGCACCGTTAATTGTTTATTATTGTGAGGATTTGTTACCTTAATGGTAGCCGTGGACAGTAGAACTTGATAGTCAGTCTGAGAGGCTGAAAAATTGACAGAGACACCCTGCACGGGAGTATTGGCGTCAGCTGTGAGAGCTGGCTGCGCAGAGATGCTCGAGTCCCCAGGCTGCGAAAGTGGAATGTGAAGCAGTGAGTTGTGTCGTTTACGACAGTCACGACATGGACCTCTACGACATTCTCTGACTGAATGTCCCTTTTTTAGACAATTTAAACATAGCTTCAACTTCATCACCTCCATCTTTCTTTGTTCTACTGACAGTAATAGAAATTTCGTACAATTGTAGATACTATGGTCACCCGAACAATAATTGCATACCCAGGGTGCTTGAATTTTCGCGCCATTATCTTCATTGCTTTGTGCGCCATTATCTTCATTGTGTGATAGACATGAAAATGATTTGTAAGATCGCTCGTATTTTGTTGTCTTGTTTATAGCATTGTAGTTTGTATTATTGGATTGCTTTTTTGTAAGGCAGGATTCTAACACATCAGCTCGGTCATGTAAGAACTTAGTCAACTGGCTGAGAGAAGGCATATCATTTATAGTATTGCGGTGCTCTTCCCAATCGCGTTTTGTGTGATAGTCCAGTTTATTTGTGATAATATGGATAATCAGAGTGTCCCATTGGTGAGTAGGATGGCCTAAGCTGGACAGTGCTCTGAGGTCCTTATTGACTTGATCGACTAAAGATCTCAATGACTTGTCTGATTCCCGCTGAACTTGTTCTATATTGAATAAAGAATTGAGATGGTTGTTTGTGAGATAGCGTTTGTTATCATAACGTTGGCATAGCAGGTCCCAAGCTTCCTGATAGTGCGCATTGGAGACCTCAAGGTTAGAAAGGACTCTGGCCGCTTCACCCTCCAAATATGAATTGAGATAGTGAAATTTGTGGACAGGCAGCAAGCCGTCATTATCATGAATTAAAGATACATATGTGTCCCGGAAGTCAAGCCACTTGGAATAGTTTCCGTTGAATTTTGCTATTTGAATTTGTGGTAATTTAAAATTTGGTTGATGATGTGGTCGATGAACACTATGAAGTGAGCCAGAGCCAGACTCTGATTGCCTTTGTTTACTTTTGTATTTTTCAGAAATAGTTCCTGCTAAAGCAATCACCCTTGTGAATTGTGAGTCTGTCTTGTCCCTTTCATCGACCTCATCTTCAATATTGTCACAATTTATTTGGTCGATTTGATCTTGCAGCAGACTAAACTCAGTTTTTAACTCGTGAAAAGTTTGTAATTTTAATGTTAACTCATTCACTTGCAACTCACTTAAACTTGGTAATTCTTGAATTAAATCAAGATAGTTTTCAAATTTAGTTAATCTGCCTCTTATACTAGCGCGCTTTGTTATTAATGTTTTGATTTCCGCAGACATTGTGAAGTATTAATTATTAAGTAAACACTTGAGTGATAGACTGAACAATAAGTAGACTCTAAAGGCAGATTGTAAATAGATTGAAAGATCTTACGCTCCTCTGGTCTGCAGTTACCGGTATTCCATCGGCGTCAGCGAAGCGCGGGGGCCGTGAGTGGCGCGTGACGTGAAGCGTCAAGGATGAGAAGCACGCCCGGGGCTCGTGGGCAGGCACAGTACTCCTTTTTGGGCACTGGCCACAAAGATGGGCACGGGCACCTCTTGCGCTGAAATAGTCGGCCCAAACCGGGATATATAACGTGCAAGGCAAGGCAGTGCAAAGGCAAACACTCGGGGGCGCAAAAAAAAATGCAACACTTGAAAATATACACCAAGAAATGACAAAATGTTAATCAGAATATAGTGCGTGAACTTATCGTGAAGTAGCGTGAATCGTTAAAAAGGAGCTGAATGTTTCAATGAAAATAATGTTTGTGCTAACAACCACTTATTAACCAAACGGGAATTGTTTTTAATAGATTGTGAAAACAGGCTAGGCTTTAGGTTATGATAGGCCACGAGGTCTAGGTTTTTGATAGGATATAGTGTTATGGGATAGGACTTAGCTTTTAATCGGCCGGCCAGCATACACGCAGGCTCCTTCCACAAAATAGGTTGATCCACATCAACGAAGAAGCCTTATTTATTGCAGTTGTAGACGTGCAGCGTTGTATCGTAGGTATTGTTCCGGGCCGGGATTGCAGGATTTGTAGCTTCTTAGGACTTAGCTTGTAATCGGCCGGGCAGCATACACGGAGGCTCCTTCCACAAGATAGGTTGATCCACATCAACGAAGAAGCCTTGTTGTATTGTAGTTGTAGACGTGCAGCTTGAGGTATAGTTCCGGGCCGGGATTGCAGGTTTTTCTTATCCAAACGGTCGCCAAATGTCGGGGATTGAGATTAATCCACACGTTTTTACATAGGTAGATAGGTGAAATAAAAATAGATAATCGTTTAGTGCCTCGTGGCAGCTTGTGTAATTTTGTTACAGGAGAAAAAAGGAATTGTAGAACAAGATGGCGCCTTGCGCTAGTGATGTTGTGTTTTATAGTGCTGTCACGCGTTGCGCGTAGACAAGATAGAATATTCTTTTATTGTACATCATACAATTCAATCACATTTTTGCTTTAACTGGCCAGTAAAAAATATTTTAGTGGGTTATAATTAAATTGTGCTGTTAAGTTGCAAGTAACTCTATGTATCTCAGTCTTGTAGGTTGTCTGGAAGAGATTGCTCTGAGCGATATGACCGCTAATTGTGTACTAAGATGTAAGAAATTATAATTGTGCAATTATTTTGTCTGGTTGTGCAATAAAGTGTTTTGGTTCTCTATCTGCATAGCTCCATCCACTCATTGTCTGGTTGTGCAATAAGGTGTTTTGGTTCTCTATCTGCATAGCTCCATCCACTCATTGCCTGCGGTAGTCATCTACGATAATGTAAATCTGATTAAAACTTCAATTTTGTTTTTATAAACAGTTTTTTTATACAATAAATGGCAAATGGATAAATTTGATCCCCTAGACTAGACTTCGGTTTGGTGACTCGCACACGAGACTGGAATATAACAAATATTAGTGTCCTTGTTGGTCTCATTTTGAAATTATGTCTTACGTTTCAAATACTTCTCCAATATTTATTAAGACTAATCAGTGAAAGTGAAAAGCTAAATAAGCTAGCCTTGGTGTAGTGTACATATAAAAAATGTTATGTTATAGCCAAAGTAATAAATCTGGATATTATATATATTGTCTAGTCATTATATATAATGTCTACTAAGTTTAGATAAAGCATAATAATTTATTACTTTGTCTAGTGAATTTGGCTTTTATATATAATGACCAGTCATTATGTATAATAGCTATTTAATCACTATGACTGTAACATATCGTCGCCCTAGTTGTAATACGTCATAACTCATTTTAGACAAGTTTTCAGCACGCGGTTAAAACTAATTTTAAGCTACTTGCTCTTAAAAAACACAATTCGACATGTTCTGAAAAAATATTGATAATAAGGTATAATATCTTATAAAACTAACGTATAACAGTATTTCGTGTCCCTATAACGTTTTTTTGGAGTTATGTCTTATTAGCATGATAAAAAAATGAGATACGTCTTATTACCACTAAATTAAACTAGAGATTTTTCGAAGTAAAGTATCTTTTATTAATCAAAATTAAACAGTTTTAATAAAAAATCAAACATAAAACAAATCTTTAATTCTGGAAAACAACAAATCTCTTAACAGAAAATATTTTTTCTCCTTAATTCTATAACTTTTATCGCTAATTATTTTCACAGCAATTGTAGGAACTATTCAGTCGTGGCATGCACAAGCTTAACTTATTATTATAATCATCTCTTAGTTATCTTAGGTACAAATTAAGTTTCAGTCTTGGGTAAATTATCAAAAAAATTATGGCAATCTCTTGGCAATACTTCTTTTAAATCTTGAAGATCTTTCCATTTCCTGCTTTTGATCGGTAATCTGTCTGTGTACATGGGATTAATACTGAATACTCCGGATTTGCTTCTTACTGGTAGATCTTTCAACTCGTCAGAAAAAAACAGCTTGTACTTTATAATACCATCAGGGCTATATTGAAGCAGGCGGATGTCAGTAACAGTTGGGTCACCGGCTTTTTTTCCAGGTCTTATAGAAGTGTATCGTTGCATAGAAGCATAATTCTTGAAAAACTCGTGGGTAAGTTGTTTAGCTTCATATACAGGAACTTTCTGTTTTGCGTTTTTGGTCAGGGTCACATAGTCATGAGGTAAGTAAATGTCAGTTTTTTTAAGCTTGATCTCTATAACAGAATGTACCGAGTCACATTCCATTTGAGTATGTCCCTTTTCCAGATATTTTTGAGTAATATGTAAATTCTCTTGTATTGATAAATCCAGCAGGGCGTTTGACATGATAGAGTTACGGTTCTGGGCAGTACATCCGTCACTAAATACAACAAGAGGTATCGACTTCGGAACCTTCTCTCGGATATAGTGTACTAAGCACGAAGCAAAGTTTGACGCCTGTAGCTCACCTTCAGATTCATCCCACCAATAACAAGTAGCTTCATGAGTGGCCAAATTATAAATCGTGTAGTTATGGCAGCAAAGCTTCGTTTTATAATAAATAGCACTAGCTTCTACTTTGGGACAGACCTTCACACTTTGTAGATCTACAGTCAGGACAGTAATTTTGTTTTCTAGAGCCAACTTTTTATCATTCTCCTTTTCTTTCCTTGCATCGTTTTTTTTCTTTATGTGAGCATCGTATACCTCCTGGGTGATATTTTTTGTTTCGTAACCACAGCAAATATCACACCTATCCTTCTTCGGTTGTGTCACTCCTAAATTGAGTGCTCCAAACTTTCTATTAAAGACGAAGTCTGATACTGGTTTGATATTATCAGCAAGACATTTTTCCTTGTAAACCCTGTAGACGTGGCTAATGCTTTCAAATACTGGTTCCAGGTATTTCTTTGTTGAAGTGCTTCTGCAATAATGGGAAGGCAATTTGGGAATACTTTGAAAAAACAGATTAATGTGCTCATCTTGGCTTGTCCCGCTGGATGTTGTTGGTTCTTGAGTAGACCGTCTTTTACCTTTTTTGGACACTTGTTTTTTAGTCTCAGTTAAATTTATGCCCGATCTGCTTTGGGATAGCCAAGTGAAAACCATGCGTTCCTTGATACCTAAAGTATTTAGAAACATTGTCTTGCATACTTGCCGCCTTTCTTCATGAAGTTTTAAGAAGTATCCCAAGCTATCTTCTCGTTTACGTGAATCCCCAGCAGAAGACCGTTGCTTTACAGGAATCTTGTCTACCATTGAAGATACAAACGTTTGCTTACCATTCCAATCCAGCTCTTTCCAAAAGTTGTCAAACAAGGTTTTTCTAGCATCCTCGGTGAAATCTGAACAAGAACGTTTTGCAGACTTCAGACAAAAACTAGATTCACATTTAGGACCCATCTGTCTTTCGCTTCTTTCGACACCTGATGTCACCTTTTTATCTTGACGTGAATAACCTAGGTATGACTCTCCCCGCATCCTTTTTTCCTTAGTGACATTCCGTTTCCATGTCGCAGGTGCCGCGTGTTTCCTACGTTTAGGTTCGTGTGTTTCTTCAGAGTTCGATGATGATTCAGGTCCCTGCATTTCTATAACTTGTTGAGTAACTCCATTTTCCGTCTGAGAAGGTATTATGTGATCAGCAGAGGTGATTTGGTGGACAGCATTTTCACATGTAACATCTACGTCAACGTTCACATTAGGATTCTCCAAGATTGATTCCGGTTCCTCTGTCTGAGGTTTGTATGTGGTAAAAGGATCGTCTAGTTGTACAATAAATTGCTGAGATTCGGATGCTGTATTTATCGAATTTAATAGTTCCTCATCTGGTTTATATATCACCACATCTTCAATAATTTTTATGCCAGAATGTGTAGGTTTAGTCTGCTTAGTCTTGGTTGTTAGCTTAATACCATGTTCAACAAGCATGGAAATAAATTCTTGATCATCTTCATCGGAATCCATCTAGAATAAAAAATCAATAATTAAAAGAAATATTTTGTACATTTAGGATCTAAGTTTCAGTTCACATCTTATCAGTAATATGTTTACAAAGTTTTTAGTTAGTTCTTCCATATCTATTTATCCATAAAACAAATTGTCAAATTAGGTAGGTAACGAATTAATATTATCGTCTATTCATCCACGGAAAATAATTTTCCATTAAAATAAAATAAGCCTAAAATGGGCCCCTGACCCTAAGTAATACCTAGTACTAATAAGTCGTAACTCAAAAAAACCGTTACGAAAAGATAGTGTGAATATGTCGTAACTCAAGAGAAACTTTTAACTAGGTTTTTAAGTATTAATGATTGAAAGGAACGTCTAAAAAATACAACGCAACATGAACTAATATTGTACACAATATAAAAACAAAATTCACATACCTTGGCAGTAAGCAGAACTTTTTATTCACCACCAAAAACACAGCGCGACCTGCGCGACGCAAAGAATGTATGACCACTAATGAGTTATGCTATATTCGCACGCAGAATCACGCGTTGCAAGTTGCGACATGCTGCGTCAGTTCATTTATCTCGCTCTTTTTCATACAAAGCCATCTAAGCAATGAAAGAGAAAGATGTATTTAACTTCGCTCTACCCTAATAACAAAAAATGTCAGTTAGGTTTAAAAATGAGTTATGACGTATTACAACTAGGGCGACGATATATATATGTTACAGCCAAAGTAATAAATCTGGATATTATAAATAATGACTGGTCATTATATATAATGTCTACTCAGTTTAGATAAAGTGATAATTAACACAAAATTAATCACATTTACTAGCAATTTTATTTAATATCATATTAATATCATAATGTAGGGTACCTATGACTTTTCCATGCACCAACCTTGTTTAAATTTGACACAAAACTAAGTTTTTTAGTGAAATATTTTTTTTCGCTTTTATATAAAAAAAGAACTAACACCCGAAGTTTCAGGATGGAGCGGAGCGCAGCGACGAACCTTCGAACCTATTCTTGCTTATGTGTACTGACCTAACAAACAAAATGCGAAATATAAATTTAATCAAACAATTATTTGCTATATAACACTTGCCAAAATAAAACGTTAGCATAATAATTTATTACTTTGTCTAGTGAATTTGGCTTTTATATATAATGACCAGTCATTATGTATAATAGCTATTTAATCACTTTGGCTGTAACATATATAACCCGTGCAACTTAACTCAGCGCCTCGCGTTTTTCAAGCTCCCTCGCGAGAGATGCCTATTTAATTTGCGCGGGCTTAATTATTGGAATTACATTCCGATAATCCATTGCGATGTCTTAGTTGACTACAAAATAGAGGCAAGTAACAGCTATTGTGCTGATAACGTTGTATGTGTGTATTAGAGTTTAATACACACATAGTACTTGAACAAACAGAATCATGTAAGCACGACAATAGCACGGGTATAACCCGCGCAAATTAAACAGGCATCCCGCGCGAAAAAATCGTTTCGCACGAGGCGCCGGGTTAGCTAGATGGCATTTGTGCGAATTCCGCTTTTGGAGGTTTTTTGCCTCAGGTTGACTGCTATGGGTCCTAACAATCACTATCGAAATGTTTGAGAGATTGTGCAGACATTTTGTGCAAATTCAGTGGAAAAAATATACGATTTTTTTTTCCCTTGGCGCTAGTGTTACTGATGATGATGATGATTTTGCTAAACTTAAGTCATCGTGGAATCCCATTTTGGATTAATTTAATTAGTAAGAGTTCGGTTCTGTTAATCATTTATGACGAAGCACCGACAGAGGGCACGTAAGTACCTACAACTTGAGTGGACCTCTAGGTAGGTATGACGCGTGCCAGCCGCAACATTGTATGTTTAATGTTGTAAAGAAGGACAGTGAGTGAGTCAAGCGACAAAGTAGGTACTTAAATCGACATTTATTCGGGCAGAGCTTCGCCTTACAAAATGATCAGCACAGAAAAAGTCCAGATTCAAACGGCAGCACATTTTCTCTGCTCTGTGGGCAGCACGGTGGACGTTGCCACCCGGACCGACCCTGGCAAGCCGGCCGAGGTGGAGCCAGCGGGCGCCGGCGGCGGTGACGTATGTGACGTCACGGCTTGTAATATTCGCCCATTTTTAGGGTTCCTTAGTCAACAAGGAACCCTTATAGTTTCGCCATGTCTGTCCGTCCGTCTGCCCGCGGCTTAACACAGAGATGACAAGTACTAGAAAGCTAAAATTTGGCATAGATGTACATATGAATCACGCCGACCAAACGGTAGAATCAAATCGTAAAAAATATTTTTTAGGGTAGGTACCTCCCCAACACCTAAATTAGGGATGCATTTTTGTTTGTCTCGCCTACACCATACAGTGGGGTATCGTTGGATTAGTCATTTCAAAATATTGTCAGTGTAGGGAGATATTTTTTTACTTAGTCTTCCGTTTGCGAAATATTAATCTTTGGTGTGGAAAATTTTCTCCGAGTAGGGCGTCTCCCCAGTTGCGCTAGCTGAGTTTCTGATGTCTCCGATTGTTTTAAAAATTCCCAATTTTTACTTTTTGCCGACGAAATGAAAATATTTAGAACTGTCAACGATGATAACGACTCGGCATTACCGCAAGATGACATTTTCGGACTCGATAATTACTGCCTTAACAACAAACTTGACTTAAATGCTTTAGTGCGTCTTTTACTCGTAAATTATTAACAACTATTTTTATTTATTTATCTATTGATACTTTTATTGCACTTAAAACAAAATCGTGCAATGCGGCGGACTTAATTCCATAAGCATTTTCTACCAGTCAACCGGAGGAGGTAAAGGAAAGAGTTGGTAGGCGTGCGAAAAAAAAGATTAAATAAATTTAAAAATATGCTTTTATAACGTGTAATTAATATAGACTTACGTATTCCGATAATACAATATATATTAGAATACAATAAGCCTATATACCACGATAAAATACATGTTTTATCTACACGCTATAAAAGGTCAACGGAATACATATAATTTTAGTTACCATACATACAAAAAAATGGATTAATAGTAGAGGAAATACAACCGAAAGACCCTTATCACGAAGAGGGGCTAAGGGACCTTGCGGTAACACTTCTCGAGGAAGTGTTCCCGGACAAGGGCTTTACGGATATAAATAAATATGATTAATAGTAGGCACTAAAATGCCACTTATGTAGCAGATTCTACCACTACTTGTGTAATAATATGACATCTACGATAACGTAACAAAACGTTATGACAATGCCACCAACCGCATGAAAGGAGGCGAGACACCCACGAGGAGACAGTTTGAGCAGCTGGACGCGCATGCACCCGTCAGGCCGGAAGGCAGCGCCCCGCCCACGGCCAGCAGCGTCACGACGAGGGTTCCCATGGAAGTTTGCAAAGCCGGCCAAGCTCAACGAGGCCAAGTTATCTCTTACGAACAATTTGGTTTGCTACTTGACTCTAAACTGGACATAAAACTGAGCTCTTTCAAGCAAGAAATCACCAGAGAATTTCACCAAATCCTGAACCAGCCAAGAGAAAATTTTCAACTTGAGGTAACGGCCGTAAGGAATGAGAACGCCAAGCTGAGAGAAGACATCAAATCTGTCTACAACGGGAGATACCGGGCTGATGGAAGCCATTACCGGTTTTCAGCGCCAGTTGAACGAACGAGACCAGCTGTTACCAAACGATTTGGAAATCACAGATCTCCCCGAATGTGACGGTGAGTCAACGGGACATGTAGCTATAACGGTGGCAACAAAGCTGGGAATGGCGATCGAGGAACAGGCGCGGGCCAGTAGAGGGAGCCCTTATATCCTGTCCGCGTCCCATCCTCTTGCGGCTTACCCGTCGCTCGCTCCGAGATGACCTGATAAGTGCGACAAGGTGCTACCACTGCCGATCTGGGCCTCCACACGCACCCCAGCGTTTTTATATAAATGAACGGCTGACAAAGGTAAATCGCGCCTTATTCGGCAAGGCTTATGTGGTGCGTGATGCGGCTCGCGAGGCACGATGGAGCTTTGTTTGGTCGAGAGATGGAAGAGTGTAGATTCTTCAATTCAAGCTTCGGAGAAAATTATCATTCGCAGTGAGGAGGATTTGGAGAATTGTATAAAAACCTTATTTGGGTCATGTTGTGTGTTTATTTATTATTATGCATGATTTCTTTTTATATAATATAATATTTTTACGGTATATATATATATATATATATATATATATTTTATATATACATAATTATTTATAATTACGTTATTTTTATTGATAATAGATCTGCCTACATTACATACGGTACGTGCGCGCGTGAAAGTAAAACAAATTATTTCAATGCAAATGCCATTTTAACAACAGGACTCTATCATTAACTATATACTTATTTATCATACCTATTATACATATATTACATTCGTACAATTTTATAAATGACAAGAAATAAATATATTTAAAATAGAGAGGTGGTAGCCTAGTGGGTAGAACATCGGACTCGGAAGCGAGAGACCCAGGTTCGATCCTGAGTGCCGTGATATACCTATGACTTGGTTCTCTAAGTTATGTACATTTGTGAAGACATCGTGAGGAAACCCGAGTGTCTGAGCTATTCACATACCTCAGCTCTCGAAATCGCAAATCCACGGTGTAAAGGCACGAGTGGTGATTAAGCCCACACTCTCTCCCTGAGAGAAGGCCTGTGCCCTACAGTGGGACGTATATAGGCTGCTTATGTAAATATCTAAAATTAGGACGAGCTTTGTGTGCAGGTTGATCATCGCCTGCAGCCGGACATACTCGCTATTAACGAGATGTGGGTAAGGCCCGGTCAGGACCGATTGCGTCATATACCGAGACCCTCTCACCACTCTAAGCATGGTGGGGGTCGAGTTTTTTCATTAAAAACCGGCCAAGTGCGAGTCGGACTCGCGCACCGAGGGTTCCGTACAAACCTGCAATGTCAACAACATTTTTTCACGGGTTAAAGGCAATTAGATCTAAGTATTTGATATGAATTTCAACTTGATAGCTCTACGCGTTCATGAGGAAAAAAGTAATAAGTTTATATTTATTAAAAACCGGCCAAGTGCGAGTCGGACTCGCGCACCGAGGGTTCCGTACAAACCTGCAATGTCAACAACATTTTTTCACGGGTTAAAGGCAATTAGATCTAAGTATTTGATATGAATTTCAACTTGATAGCTCTACGCGTTCATGAGGAAAAAAGTAATAAGTTCATATTTATTAAAAAATATATATTTTGTAATGTAACTAAAAATTTAAGGTTTTCGGAATTTTTCCTTTATGTGTGCTATAAAACGTTGCTTCATGCCAAATTTCAAGATTCTAGGTCGACTGGAAGTACCCTTTAGGTTTTGATTCCCT
This sequence comes from Yponomeuta cagnagella, assembly GCA_947310995.1. Taxonomy (NCBI): domain Eukaryota; kingdom Metazoa; phylum Arthropoda; class Insecta; order Lepidoptera; family Yponomeutidae; genus Yponomeuta; species Yponomeuta cagnagella. The sequence continues at coordinate 260,660 of OX371295.1, read as the reverse complement.
TGCGAGTACTTGCGAGTTTCAAAATATGCAGCTTAAATTGCTGTTTCTTTTGATTGCGTTGACATAGAAGTTAGATTTTGTTACAGCTCAAAGGTATTATAGACCTGAGTATTTGGTATGAATTTCAATTTAATACCTCTACGCGTTTATGAGGAAATGGGTAGTAAGTTTAAAATTATTAAAAAAAAATATATTATGTGATGTAACTAAAAATTTATGGTTTTCGTAATTTTTCCTTTATCTATGCTATAAGACGTTGCTTCGTACCAAATTTCAAGATTCTGAGTTCACGGGAAGCACCCTGTAGGTTTTGATTCCCTTGCAAGTGTCGAAAATTTGCGGCATAAACGGCTGTATCTTTTGATTGCGTTGGCTTAGAAGTTTGATTTTTTCACAGCTTCAAGGGACAGTAGACCTGAGTAATTGATATAAATTTCAGCTTCATACCTCCACGCGTTCCTGAGAAAAAGGGTCTTGACAGACGGACGGACGGACAGACGGACAACAAAGTGATCCTATAAGGGTTCCGTTTTTTCCTTTTGAGGTACGGAACCCTAAAAATATATATTTTGTAATGTAACTAAAAATTTAAGGTTTTCGGAATTTTTCCTTTATGTGTGCTATAAAACGTTGCTTCATGCCAAATTTCAAGATTCTAGGTCGACTGGAAGTACCCTTTAGGTTTTGATTCCCTTGCGAGTACTTGCGAGTTTCAAAATATGCAGCTTAAATTGCTGTTTCTTTTGATTGCGTTGACATACAAGTTAGATTTTGTTACAGCTTAAAGGTATTATAGACTTGAGTATTTGGTATGAATTTCAATTTAATACCTCTACGCGTTTATGAGGAAATGGGTAGTAAGTTTAAAATTATTAAAAAAACCGGCCAAGTGCGAGTCGGACTCGCGCACCGAGGGTTCCGTACAAACCTGCAAGGTTTACAAAGTTCGTTCATTACGACAATCGAGTCATAACTATGGTATTTTTATTGCAAAACATGAGGAAAAAAGTAATAAGTTTATATTTATTAAAAAATATATATTTTGTAATGTAACAAAAAATTTAAGGTTTTCGGAATTTTTCCTTTATGTGTGCTATAAAACGTTGCTTCATGCCAAATTTCAAGATTCTAGGTCGACTGGAAGTACCCTTTAGGTTTTGATTCCCTTGCGAGTACTTGCGAGTTTCAAAATATGCAGCTTAAATTGCTGTTTCTTTTGATTGCGTTGACATAGAAGTTAGATTTTGTTACAGCTTAAAGGTATTATAGACCTGAGTATTTGGTATGAATTTCAATTTAATACCTCTACGCGTTTATGAGGAAATGGGTAGTAAGTTTAAAATTATTAAAAATATATATATTATGTGATGTAACTAAAAATTTATGGTTTTCGTAATTTTTCCTTTATCTATGCTATAAGACGTTGCTTCGTACCAAATTTCAAGATTCTGAGTTCACGGGAAGCACCCTGTAGGTTTTGATTCCCTTGCAAGTGTCGAAAATTTGCGGCATAAACGGCTGTATCTTTTGATTGCGTTGGCTTAGAAGTTTGATTTTTTCACAGCTTCAAGGGACAGTAGACCTGAGTAATTGATATAAATTTCAGCTTCATACCTCCACGCGTTCCTGAGAAAAAGGGTCTTGACAGACGGACGGACGGACAGACGGACAACAAAGTGATCCTATAAGGGTTCCGTTTTTTCCTTTTGAGGTACGGAACCCTAAAAATATATATTATGTGATGTAACTAAAAATTTATGGTTTTCGTAATTTTTCCTTTATCTATGCTATAAGACGTTGCTTCGTACCAAATTTCAAGATTCTGAGTTCACGGGAAGCACCCTGTAGGTTTTGATTCCCTTGCAAGTGTCGAAAATTTGCGGCATAAACGGCTGTATCTTTTGATTGCGTTGGCTTAGAAGTTTGATTTTTTCACAGCTTCAAGGGACAGTAGACCTGAGTAATTGATATAAATTTCAGCTTCATACCTCCACGCGTTCCTGAGAAAAAGGGTCTTGACAGACGGACGGACGGACAGACGGACAACAAAGTGATCCTATAAGGGTTCCGTTTTTTCCTTTTGAGGTACGGAACCCTAAAAATGGCCTTAAGGCTCTTATTTTATTTTATTTTATTGGGGATAATAAACAGTTATACAATATCAACATGATTGACAAATAAGGGTAAGAAATAGAATAGGTAATAGTATAACCCACCACATTATCCACAGATTACTTTAAGCATTGAAGGAGAACAAAAAGAAATAATTACGCTAGAGAAACATAACTTTGTGTGCATTGTTACATACTTATTTAACAATAAGCAGAACATTATAAATTAATTACATATTATAGTTAGAAAAAAAAAAATTGTTTGATGATATTAATTAAGTAGCTATACCCTGACTCCTCCTCTTTCGAACATTGAGCAGATGTGGTTAGCACTGAGTGGTAATTTGTATTCATTTCTACTTGGTACCGCTCACAGACCCGATAGGGTGAAAGTTGATATTTTTTTGGATTCTCTTACAGATTCGATAGCTACTTTGAACCGGTTTATGCTAGGTGATTTTAATATAAACTTATTAAACACAGAAGATCGAACAAAAAAAGAATTGTCGAAATCGGTTAAGATTTGACAGCGTTATGCGAGAACATAGCGCAAATAAAAATAAAAAATTGATAACCTCCTCCTTTTTTGAAGTCCGTTAAAAACCAACATTACATACCAAAATTAATTATCAACAATGAAACAAACATTAACACAGACACATTCATACGTATACACACACACACACACACACACACACACACACACACGCACACATGCACATGTCGCACAATTTTTTTTGAGGTAATCCTGTACATACAAAAATGTGTACTTAGATACGTATTTGACGCCGCAACGAGAATTTCCTGTTTGTATCTGCAACAGGAAAATTGTAAACAACAATCTGGTTATGTGGTGTGGCGATAACCCTCCGAGATAAAGCAGAGCTACATGATGCCTTCAAACCTGTTTTGTCTGTCTGCACTGCAGAGCAAACTCGGCTATACCGTTATTGTTGTCAGTGCGCCTTAGTTTGGCTTTTAAATCAAGTGTGTGGAAAAAATATTTTGAAAACAAAAAAAAATTGTTTTAGAGAAAGAAGATTTTCTCAAAAACATTATATGGACTATGTTTTCTTTGATTGCTTTTCTAACAATTCTTGGTGAGTTTGTGCATCTAACCTTAAAATAAAGAAAAGTGTTAATTTATTGACAGTGAATTAATAAAACTTATTTGCAGCCACTTCTTCAAGCCAACAGCAGCAAAATTATGGTAAGATTTTACTTATCAACAGAATTTTTTTATGACTTCAATATACATATGTATAACTACCTACTATTCTACGTTGCACTATGAGGAAAATTCATAATATAACTTCTGTAGCAAAATTTACTGCAGCAGAATTTCCATACAAGAGTTGACATAGATTCATTCATACCTGAATGCGATGCAGCTGGCCCCGAAACAGCTCGCCGAGAAGATGGTCGAGCTCTCCAAGAACCGCACTCAGTACCACGAGTTCTTCAAGTGGAGGAACTTCTATACGTACGAGGATAATTACAAGCACAAGGTCGGAGCGGCCTGTGATTTGTGCGCGAAGCTCAGCCTCGGACAAGTGCAGATCAGCAAGTATGATAACTTCAGGTTCTGGTGGAACACGAATTGGCAGTACTTGTGCCAGGGCAACAAAACCGCGCCGGCGCCGGGTTTGGCGATGCTGCGGTGATCTGGGCCCCATTTCATAGAACTAAAACTCGTGGTATACTATGACACTTCGATGTTCATTACATAGCCGATTATCCCACTGATTAGCCATCAGATTCTTGACTAATTTATATTTAATTTCAATGACAGATTTTAATTTATTTTTAATTTTATTTCTATTTGATATAGTTTAATCTGATTTTACATGAGTAACAATAAAATAATAGAATATTCTAGTTTAATGTAATGTACAATGTAATTATGTACAAGTGTGTAATGTTGGTGATTACCGCTGAGGCCCCATTGAGGCCCGAGCCGTTAAGTAAGGGTCTTAAGAGACCCGAGTACGGTAATCATTAATACACACGTGTTGATACACGTCTTGTGATCAAGACGTTCTTCAATACACTTGTGAAGAAAATAATATGAAAAATATTTTTTTGGCTTTTCGCGTATAGCGTTTCAGTCACGTACAAAATGTGAACTTCAAAGTTTTCTTTATTACAGAGAAGACAAAAGTTATATTTGAGTGAAAGTTTTATTTATTAAAAACGTACAAGTTGATCTATCTAAATAAGAAAATGCATGAAATGAGCAAGCAATAGGTACGTTAACTTATTTGTACTGTTGAACACGATCTTTTTTGTATTGAAACTTTTTTAAGAAAAAAGCAACTCAACCAATATAGACAAGACATAGGCTCTTGCCTTGAGGGCGTGATCATACGAATTTTTACATAGGCTCTTGCCTTGAGGGCGTGATCATACGAATCCTTTTTGAGTGAAGGTACCCTTAAAAGTCATCTTTCATTTCATTCTATTTTACTTTGATGAACTGTTGAAGAGTCTTTAAAGGGAAGATGAGATATGACATAGCAATGTGAATTATTATTAGCGTAGTTACCGCGTCATTGGATTTGTTTATTTTGTGATAGTTTTTTTCTGATGCACAATAAAGAATTATGTTATCTTATCTTGCATTTAAAATAAGTTGTTCCATGTAAACAGAATGCACTCTCTGTCCGACTACTCAAGTACGGCCAGTTGATGAATAGCTACATCTTCGTGCCACTGGCTTTGGAGATAACTGGGATCTGGGGTTCGCAGGGGAGAGCCCTTGTGAAAGAGATCGGTCGGCGCTTGAGGAACCGAAGTTTTGACAACCGCTCCGGGGCACATCTGATGCAGAGGATCTCCCTTGCTGTGCAGCGCGGGAACGCCGCCAGCATTATGGGGACCTTTGGGTCGGATGTGGCTCGGGGTGGTTTATTGAATTGACAGTTAGTTAAATTTTTTTTATGTATTCGCATGTGACTTTTGTTTTTCCGGTGTTTTTCTCTAAATAGATTCCTTTTTTATTCCATTTTGAATAAATATGCTCCACTACACAAGAATAAACATGTAAACTTATCCTGCGTTTCGACCATCACATCACGAACCCTCAAACCTCATCATACCTACTTCACTGTTCAAACGTGCAGACTGCGGGCGAGTGACCCCCCAGGCCGACCCCCTGGTGGTGGGGGGCAGCCGGGCGCAGCGCGGGGAGCTGCCGTGGCACGTCGGCGTGTACCAGAAGACCTCGCGCCCGTACAGGCAGATCTGCGGGGGCAGCATCATCGCCCAGAAGCTCGTCATATCTGGTCAGTTCATGGTGTGAGTCTAGTTAGTAGGAGTCAGTATATTTTATCTTTTTCAGTAAATGCTTTTTAAAATTGATGAGATGATTTGAGAAAAGATGGTCAGAGTGGAGTGAATTTACCCGCTGCCTTTTTCTCCACTACAAATACGGCTCGAAGGCAGCGGCTAACATAGTAACACAGTACATTGACATTCAGCAAACAGAATGTAAATTCTATTCTTTTTGTTGCACTAACCCCGTGCTGAGGACAATTTTTAAAAACCTATTAAAATAATATAATCATGTAGGTACAGCGATATCATTTCAATGTAAAAATCTAACTGCAAAGTGGGTTACTCGGGGCTGCAAGTGATGTAAATCGCTTCGGTCAGATGTCGCTGCCTGTATGTAATACAGAGAAGTTGTAAAGAGGCTTGAAATTTCATCGATGCTTGCACTTGCCCATTAGCTCAGTTGGGAGAGCGCTGGCACGGTTAGCTAGAGGTCGCGGGTTCAGGTCCCGGCATGGGTGGAAGTTTTAGCCTCTAAACAGGTTTTTAAGAATGTAAATTCTTTACGTTGAAATAAATTATTGATTTCTGAAATCTAAAATAAAGGACTACCTAGATTTGTAAAGTTGAAGACACTGATTTCTGCTTCCCCTTTACCGTCAGCGGCGCACTGCTTCTGGAACACGGTGGACGAGCTGGCGCCCGCCTCGGACTTCGCGGTTGCGGCCGGCAAGATCTTCAAGCCGTGGTACGAGGATCAAGATCCCGACGCGCAGTACTCCGATGTACGTGAGAAACTCCGCACTGGTCTTCCGGTGCCTGAAGAAAAATGCTGAGCAAAGTTCTTGTTATTGGTTTAACTTTAATCTTCATCTTCAGGCGTTGAGCGCCTGATCTTTGGAGCGTCTTAACGTAGGTAACACGCTTCCCTCCGCAGGTGGATGAGTTGTTGATCCCGCGTCTGTTCCGCGGGGTGGACCGCAACTACGCCGAGGACCTGGCGCTGCTGGTGCTGGAGCGCGCCTTCCAGTACAAGCCCTACCTGAGTCCCGTGTGCGTGGACTTTGACCCGCGCCTGGAGGAGAGCCAGCTGCGCCCTGGCAACCTGGGGAAGGTAACCATATTTGAGTAACACACACACGTGCTCCCATCACTGCATTCCGAATGCAGCTGTCTGCAAGGCCCATGACCACTTCTTACTCACTTTTCTTAATTTATTTTTTTTGATATCCAGCAGCTTGGAATAGTGACAGGAGGCTCGAGTTTGTGTAACGTATTCACAGAGGTAACAAATCTTTGTACGTACTTATTCCTTCTTCTGTTCTGTTCTGAGGAATCAGACCGAAACTGGCTCTGCAGTGAGATCTTTAAATACCACTTATGTTGTATGTACGCTCAGAGGATACACCTCGCCTCCAGGTCGCCGGCTGGGGACTGACCTCGTCAGACGGGCAGAACACGGTAGCACTGAACGTGATCGACTTGCCAGTTGTGGCCATCAACGAGTGCTTAGAGAAGTCGCCAAAGAACTATTGGCAGTACATCACCATCGACAAAATATGCGCCGGCTATGATAATGGTAAGTGGATTTAAAGGTTCACCAGTTACAGTAACTAGTGTGGCATCCCCTATTAATATCCATAAGAACATAAATCTGTTCAATTTCATCCATGCAGCAGACTACTTTAGGAGCTGAGAAGCTATCGCAGAGGTCGTAATTGGCTCCTAACTTCTTTATATACGTTCAGTGGTTGAGGTAGTTGCCAATATATATTCGATAATATAATGTATGTCCGTAAAAATATAACAATGTTCAGATTAAGTAGGGACGTCCATAAGGTAAACACTAGAAATAGAAATAAGCTTGCTTATTCTAAATTTTGTTGAGTCAAGGTAAAAACGTTCGTTTTTGCAACAGAATTCCAGAACATGTTCTATCCTTGTCTGAAAACAAATTTAAAACATTCATTAAAAATCGCTACGTAAAAAAGCCTATTAGAGAATAGACGAGTATATGAACGATCGGCAAGCGCAGCGTAGGACGACCAGCCACAAGATGGACAGATGACCTCATCCAAGTAGCAGGAAAGCCCGGATGCAGGCCGCTTCAAACCGGTCTTTTTTGAAATCCACAGAGAAGGCCTATGTCCAGCAGTGGACATAGACCTCGTGAACGGGTGCTGTTCGTGTGTCTGGCCGCAGCATTAATGTTTTTCCTACTTTTGTAAGAAGTATTAATTTGGCTTTTAAAGTTATTGGTGGCTAGTACGGAATCATATCATATAGGCTTTTATGTTTAACATGATTTGAGAAAAGACGGTCAGAGTGGATTTTTTTTTCCCGCTGCCTTTTTCTCCGCTACAAATACGGCCCGAAGGCAGCGGCTAACATAGTAACATAGTACATTGACATTCAGCAAACAGAATGTAGATTCTTTACGTTGACATAAATTATTGATTTCTGACTTGAGTATCCAACTATTAGAGATTGTGTGCGCAGGCACGGCGACGCTGTGCCAGGGCGACAGCGGCGGCGGGCTGGTGTTCCCGCACACGACCGAGCCCGGCGTGGAGCGCTACTTCCTGCGCGGCGTGGTCTCCACCTCGCCCCGGAGCTCCACAGAGTGCAACACCTTCGCCATCGCGAGCTTCACCAAGATCTCCGTTCACAGGAGCTTCATCGAGCTCCGGTATAAGCCGGAAGAGGAGCCGATGCCTGTGAATAGCGGTGTCGGGTAAGTGGGACTTCAAATCTTCGGAATGTGGTTCGTGATGTGTTAGAAACTACTACTAAAAGCCTAAACATGAAAAGTAAAGCGTGAATGTACACCAATGACCAGGTATTTTTGTCATGATCTTCAAAGCTTGATCTGTTATAATAAAATAAAATAAAAATAAAATAAATAAAACAATATTTATTTATGAATAAGGTAATTTGTTAAGAGAAATTATATTAATAAACAATACAATTCAATTCAATTCAATTCAAATATTTTTATTCATTGTAAAAACAGAATGTTTACTTAATGAACGTCAAAGTTGTTAGTTTCACAATTAATGGATTATGTGGAGAAGAAGCTAACAAAGAAACTCCACATTTATTCTTTTCAAAACACGTTTTAACTTAATTAACAGAGTTTTTAACTTAAAATATTAGTCATGAATGTGTTGAACACTAGTCACAATCGTCCTTTAAATAATATTAATCTACTGTTTAATGCCAAACATCTTTTTCTTCTAAATAATCCTTGATGTTATAGTAAGCCTTTTTGCACAAAATGTGCTTAACACATTTTTTAAATCGCGTTGGAGGTAACTCTAATATATCTTGAGGAATTTTGTTGTAGAACCTTATACAGTGCCCCATAAAGGATGTGTTAACTTTTGCAAGTCTAAATAGTGGAAATGACAATTTATGTTTATTTCTAGTATTAACCTTATGGTGGCCACCAACATTTTCGAAGTCTTTGATATTTTTTCTAACGTACATAATATTTTCATAAATGTATTGACATGCAACTGTTAAGATGTTGGTTTCTTTGAAGAAATCTCTTAGCGAATCCCTACTACCTAACCTACAAATATGAGTTAACCTAGAATTTACCTAAATATTTCAATATAACCAACCTAACCTACAATTTAAATTATTCAACAAGATACCTACATATAAAAAGCTGCGCCCAGATCATCGCTGCCTCTGGGAAGGGGTTTTTTATTTATTTATTTTATTTCGAGCTTAATGAAAACTTACAGTTAAACTTAGCATGATATACATTTTATCAAATACATACATACATAATCAGCCTATATACGTCCCACAGTAGGGCACAGGCCTTCTCTCAGGGAGAGTACGGGCTTAATCACCACGCTTGCCCACCGCGGATTGGAGATTTCAATGTCTCAGACACTCAGGTTTCCTCACGATGTTTTCCTTTACAGTTAGCAAGTTGTATTGCTACTATATTTTTTTATTTTTTTTTTATTTAATTTTAATCATTGCCCAGCAGTGGGACACAAACGAGACTACGTAAAAAAAAAAAAAAAAAAATTTTTATTTTATTTTTTTTCCACTTATACCTATCTTTACAGGCTTAGCCTAATTCGATTGGATAACTTTACTAATGTACATAACTTAGAAAACAAAGTTATAGATACATGCCCGCACTGGGAATCGAATTTGGGTCCGAGTCCAATGTTCTACCCACTAGGTTACCACCGCTGGTTACATAATATTATTTGCATTTCAGCTTGTCAAGTTCATCAGAGTCAGTCTCAACAGGATCAAGACCAATAGGTAGGTCACATCACTTCACAAGATTCGATAATAAAATTTCGTTTATTTTTCAGACATTAAAAGATACAATAAAATAATTCAATACATTTTCTGTGTTGCTTAGACTGCGGCTCGGGACTAGTGGACGGGTCTAAACGGATCCAGGTGCCGTGGCACGTGGACATCTACCGCACCGACACCTCGCCCTTCCGCCATGTCTGCGGCGGCTCCATCTTCGACCCAGGCCTCATCATCACTGGTATATCATGTATTTTCTTTACTAACGTACTGTTATGTACGCCATTGACCTGGCAGTTATTTTAGCCATGATCTTCAAAGTACATTTTATCCTAGTTGTCAGGATGGTGTAGGTGCTGGGAAAGCCTACTCCATCTAAGAAAAAAAACCAATGTCCCAGGCACTGCAGCATCCGAGTGGTCCCTGCGAGTGAAGGTGCCACTGGACGCTATATAAATCATCTGGTTACTTCACCATTTGGAAGAGTCATTTTGTTCTCTGCAGCTGCACACTGCTTCTTTGAAAACGGGCAGCGCGTAAAGAATGATGCCTTCATGGTCGTCGCTGGTAAGACGAACGAAGCAGTCTACGACGTTTCGGACGCGAACATTCAGGCCAGAAATGTAAGATCAAAATATGTTATATTATATTGAGGAATGTTGAGGAAGCGAAAGTGATCTATCAGGATCGTAGCAAGTGGCACTCCCTGGTCTCTGCCTAACCCTCTGGGATACAGGCGTGAGTTTATGTTATGTTATATTCTCGCATATATGTTTACGCGACACGCCGCGCGTTCGCTCCATAATGAGCAGACGCTAGTCGCCATATCGAACTGGTGTAACAAAAAAGCGCAACCTTTTTTTAAGGTTCCGTAGTCCGACAAGGAACCCTTATAGTTTCGCCATGTCCGTCTGTCTGTCTGTCTGTCCGCGGCCTAGCGCAAAGACCGGTGGCACTACAAAGTTGTAATTTAGTATGTGTATACATATTTATCACGCCGACAAAGTTAAAGAATAAAATTTTGGAAAAAAAAAAATTATACCTTACCCCTATCCCCACTTTTCATGTTACCCCTAACATGAAAAGTGGAAAAGTGGGCATGATTTTTTTTTCTCGACTATCCCATCATGCGGGGCATTGTTGGATTGGTCATTGAAAAATATTGTGGGTGTACGAAGACTATTTTTTTATTTAGGGTTCTGTTTGCGAAATATTAAGCTTTAAAGTGCAAATTTTTGTCCGAGTAGGGCGTCCCCTCTCCTCTCCTGCCTGATTGTAGAAACGTGAATTAATTCAGGGTAGTAGCACATATAATGAATTTAAAAGAAAAAGTATCACGGCTAAGTAGGCTTTACTAGTTAACGCGTAATAGGCAACCAACTTATAAAAGTAAAATTTCGTACAAAATCCATTGAAAATGACTTCGATGAAGTTGTTAGTTCTGTAAAGCAGATAAAAAAACCCCTCTTTCTACGGAACCCTACATTGCGCATGGCCCGACACGCACTTGGCGGTTTTTTTAACAATGGAAATGTCTTTTCTTTCGCTCCATTGTAGGCTTCGATTTCACGAAAAAGTGCGATCCCCTTACATTATGGGTGTTTCTCTGCTGTTTGGAAACTCGCCCATACAAGACAGTCCTTGTCCTAAGCAAATTTTATTGACTGCTGTGAATGTTTGTTAATTTAATGAAGGGCAACAGTAAATTAAATCTACATTTTAAAAAATCCCACACATTTTCCTCCTAGTTTTTGAGTTATTAACGATTTTATGCAAAACCGTGACAGGGGACTTTGTAATCAACCGGGAATGTTTTTATGGACAAAAACAAGTCTTTACTTATAAAAGTAATCAGTCTTTATTTTTCTTTATAGTTTTGTTTTTTTTTACCCCTAAAAAGGGCACCCTCCGGCTGACGGGAGGTAACGGGGGTTCGTCGTGGGCGGTGTGGAGTCCGCTGCTTGGCGGATAAGGGGGTTGGGGTGTACTTCAGCCGTGCTGAAGAACGTCTCTGAGAGAGATTTGATGAACTGCTGCATAGTTGGAATATCCATGTCCCGATGAAATCGGCATTTCTGACGCACCAGTGAGCGTTCAGAGCCCTGCGTATGAAGAGGTTTTGAACTTTCTGAAGTTCGTACATGACAATGGGGGCCGCGTGCGCGAAGACGGGTGCCGCGTAAGTCAGCACGGAACGAATGCAAACCTTATAGAGCGTTCGCTTGTTCCTAGGGGACATCCTACTGTGTCGGCCTATCTTAGCTGGCGGCCTAAGTAAAAACGGGCGGTCCGGGTCACCTTCCGGATGTGTGGCCTGAACGTCAGCCTCCTATCTAGGGTGACACCTAGATACTTGGCGGTGGTTCGCCAGGGGACTGGGGTACCTAGCATGCGGATAGGGCGGTCGGAGAGACCGCGGCGGACCTTATGGTCGAAGCGGATCGCGGTGCTCTTCTCCGGGTTGACCTCGATTCGCCAGAGCCTGAACCAGGCACCTAGCTCATCGACCGCGGATTGGAGCCTACTCAGGATGGCTGACATCTTCCGACTCTTGCAGTAGAGTGCGGTGTCGTCGGCGAACAGCGACAGTTGGACCCCATTGCCGGGGATGGGGATGTCGTTAGTGTACGAAATGTACAGGAGCGGGGACCCCGGCTCTGAGTGGGCGGGGGGATGAGAGTACGCCGTCGTGTCTAAAACGGAAGGAGCGGTCCTTCAGAAAGGAGTCTATGACGCGGACAAGTCGGTCGGGGAGACCCAGCTCGTATAGCTTGTAGATGAGCCCGGCGTGCCAGACCTTATCGAAGGCCTTGGCGACATCGAAGAAGACGGCTACCGTCTTTTCGCGCCTGGGGTAAAACCCGCTCAGAATGTACTCTTCTATGCGGTGGACTTGCTGAGGGCAAGAGTGAATTGCCCGAAAGCCAAATTGGTGAGGAATTATGAGAGGGGGGGGGGCCTCTGATGGGAAGAGGTGGTTTCTCATGCGAGTGAGGATGACTCTCTCGAAGAGCTTGCCCATAGCCTTTTTACGGACCTCCTCCTCGACCATACCTACGTGAGCTGGGTCGCACTGCTGAGTGCTGGGTGAGCATTGAGACTCAATGCTGTCGGCGAAACACTCGGGCTTTTCATCGTCCTCGAAGGCGGTAGTGCCATCGGTGCGGGCCAGAGGTGGTGTGTGAGTGATCGCGTCTACCCGAAGTGCCCTAGCTACTCTATAGTAAGCTTGGTGGGAGGGGGAGATGGTCTTCATGAGATCGCCCCATTGGGCGTTACTATGTTCCGAGAAGCGGGATCTGACTTGCCGCTGGAGTTCGTTAGCGCGTTTCTTGTAGGCAGGAGTTGGGTAAAGGGTGGCCCTCCTGAGGGCGGCTCTTTTGGCCCTAATCAGGTTCTTGACAGCGAGAGGCAGTTTCCGGTCGTGGACCGGTACTACACGCTCGATGGATGAGGGATGCCGCTGCCACTTGGATGAGGTCATCTGTCCATCTTGTGGCTGGTCGTCCTACGCTGCGCTTGCCGATATGTGGTCTCCATTCGAGAACTTTTTGGCCCCATCGGCCATCAGTTCTGCATGCTATGTGCCCCGCCCACTGCCACTTCAACTTACTAATCCGCTGGGCTATGTCGACAACTTTCGTTCGTCTACGGATCTTATCATTTCTGATTCGATCTCGTAGAGAAATTCCGAGCATAGCCCTTTCCGTAGCTCGTTGCGTGACGTTGAGCCTTCTTATGAGGCCCATAGTGAGAGACCACGTTTCAGTGCCATAAGTTATCACTGGTAACACACACTGGTTGTAAAATTTTGTCTTGAGCGATTGAGATATATTAGATGAAAAGACTTTTCTAAGTTTCCCGAATGCTGCCCAGCCGAGTTGGATTCGACGATTGACCTCTTTTACGAAGTTGGACCGACCTAGTTGGACTGTTTGTCCTAGGTAGACGTATTCGTCTACAACTTCGAGAGTCGAGTTCCCCAATGTTATTGGGGTGGGCACAACACGGGCGTTCGACATGACCTTCGTTTTGTCCATGTTTATTTTAAGGCCCACGCGTTTGAAAACTCGACTGAGGTCTTCGAGCATTATGCCGAGGTCTTCCATCGTTTCTGCCATGACTACTATATCGTCGGCAAATCGAAGGTGCGTGATGTACTCGCCATTGATATTGATGCCGCGTCCCTGCCATTCCAGAAGCTTGAAGGCATCTTCCAGTGCGTTCGTGAACAGTTTCGGAGAGATAACGTCTCCCTGTCTCACGCCTCTTCTCAATGGAATTGGCTCCGAATTCTGTTCCTGTACTCGGACCGACATGGTGGCGCTGTTGTACAAGCACTTCAGCACCTCGATATACCGATAGTCAATACGGCAATGCTGGAGAGACTCGAGCACTGCCCATGCCTCGATCGAATCGAAGGCTTTCTCATAGTCCACAAATGCTAAGCAGAATGGCAAATTATACTCCTCAGTCTTCTGTATAATTTGCCGCAGCGTGTGGATGTGGTCTATGGTACTAAAGCCCTTTCGAAAACCGGCTTGTTCCGAACGAAACTTCACACCGGTTCCCCTCCGTTTCATGATGTAAACGTTCCGAGCCACAACAAAATTAGACTTTATGCTGTTTTAAAATTCTAAAATTCGAGTCTAGCATACCTGGGGTGCGACCACGTAAGTCCTCCACTGTATGGAGTTGTCTAATTTAGCCTACTCCGAACTGTTATATACATACATACTCGTATTCTGATACTTCGAAGTCATTTAAATGCTTAACCCGATAGAGTGAATAGTTGTGTGATACAAGGGCTGATCATTAATCGCAGATCGCCTCCGCGAGACGGCCATTCGTATTTAACAAAGGCAATGAAAACAACGGCGACGACGTTGCCGTCATACTCTTGAACTCGTCGCTCGTCTTCAACGACCGGATCAGGCCAATTTGCCTCACATACTCAGCTCGCCCGCGGATTGGGGAGATTGGCAAGGTACGTACCACATTTACATCACCACACCGTCATGTTTTATTGCTTACATATGCAGCGTGTGAATATACAGATTTGCCGTATTTATTAACAGATCTAATAGTAAATCATGTATCAGTAAATTATGTTACCAGCTAATGTCTACCATTCACAAATTCACGTATTCCAACAATTGTTTCCTCTACCTCCTGCGGTCGACTGGTAGAAAATTCTTATGACATTAAATCCGCCACATTGTACAATTTTTAATGCAAGTGCAATAAAAGTATCAATCAATAAATAAATATTCAATGAAACCGTTAAAAACACCTGTGTTTTGTGGTAAGGATTTGATTCGAATTTGGCGCGCGCCTGCACGCAACATAAATTGTCATATATGTTTTTGCACCGGCAGATAGCCAGCTGGCCACCTTTGGGTGTGAACTCCTCGAGCGAGAGGCTGCGGGTGCTGTCGCTGCGGAGCGAGGGCCGCGCCGGCTGCGTGGGGCATCCCCCGCCTCGAAACCCCGATGAATCCAAGAATAACAAGTTCTGCGCTACCGGTAATACTCGTATTGTTACGTTCTAAGGATGGGTCCGTGGTTGTAAAAGCACTTTACAATCCGATGAATAAGAGTAGGATTTATTTCCGCACTATTTCCTAACTTTACACCACTTTTCTCTAAATGCTCTTAATAACACTGCACTAATCCGATAATTCTCGTAGTACCTCGCTTGTATTTCGTTTTGCTTCCGCGACCAAAATAAAACTGACTGACTGGCGGCACGCGTCGTCCCCGCTTATATGTATACCGTTTGAGATGTTCTCGAAGTTAAATTAGAGTTAAATCAGTTAAATTAGAGCTGGTAGAGTCCACACTATTTTTAGGCATAACAATAGACTCAAAACTGCAATGGGGTCCGCATATTGAAAAACTATCGGGTAGGTTGAGTTCAGCTGCATTTGCAGTTACAAAAATTAGGCAACTTACAGACATATCGACTGCGAGGCTGGTCTATTTTAGTTATTTTCACAGTATCATGTCATATGGGCTGTTATTATGGGGACGGGCAGCAGATATAGAAACAATATTTATTTTGCAAAAAAGAGCAGTAAGAGCAATTTACAACTTAAGCAGTAGGGAATCGCTAAGGGAGCGTTTCAAAGAAATAAGAATTCTTACACTGGCTTGCCAATATATATTCGATAATATAATGTATGTCCGTAAAAATATAACAATGTTCAAATTAAATAGGGACGTCCATAACGTAAACACTAGAAATAGAAATAAGCTTGCTTATTCTAAATTTCGTTTAGCCAAGGTAAATACATCGTTCGTAGGCTATTGCGTTCGTTTTTACAACAGAATTCCAGAACATGTTCTATCCTTGTCTGAAAATAAATTTAAAACATTAAAAAATCGCTATGTAAAAAAGCCTATTATAGAATAGACGAGTATATGAACGATATAAGCCCTTGGTAGTAAGCCAATTCCACTACGATTTCATTGTTATTTAATTATTAATATTATAATTTATTTAGTTTTAAAAACGTGTACTGACGACGTGATTGCACATTAATAACTATAGCACACATTTTATAGCTGACAAGAACTCAATCTGCAGGTTTGCTAAAGGTCATTTGAATGGTGGCGTGGTGGCCGGGTCACCTATCTCCCTCTAAAATGGTTGAGACTGGTGATGGCTGACCCCTGCGTTATGCTCGTGAACGGGTGCTGTTCGTGTGTCTGGCCGCAGCGTTACTGTTTTTCCTACTTTTGTAAGAAGTGTTATTTTGGCTTTTAAAGTTATTAGTGGCTATCACGGAATCATATCATATAGGCTTTGATGTATAAGTTTAAGATGATTTGAGAAAAGATGGTCAGAGTGGAGTTTTTTTTCCCGCTGCCTTTTTCTCCACTACAAATACGGCCCGAAGGCAGCGGCTAACATAGTAACATAGTACATTGACATTCAGCAAACAGAATGTAAATTCTTTACGTTGAAATAAATTATTGATTTCTGATTTCTGAAAACTTCATCAAGTCGTGGAAGGTTCTACAATACTGCCGTCTCGCTCGATCATATTGTCCCTGTCACATCGGAATGTTCGGACTATAGCTATCTCTCTCTAATAGTGCTATCTCTATCACTCCTATTGAAAATCTCGTCATATACTGAAATGTACTTCAATCGCCCATAAGGCGTCCTGAAAATGCCTGAAAACGGGATTTGGCCTAAAACGGACTGAAAACATGTTTCAGGTGCCGAAAAACAACGGTAACTTGGATGAAATTTTGATAAACTAGTATGTGACAGAGCACCCTCTGGAACGGTCCAAAACGGTATTGTAGCCTGCTGAAAAAGCCTCCAAGGCTTTTTATCTCCTATCCACCGTCGTAACAATATAATCACTGGAACAGTATTTGTTCACATGTCTGCACAATACTGTGCGGCTAATTTGTAATACATGACCGGCGGTCTTTGCCGTAATACTCCGAGAACTCTTCCATAAGCACCGCTTTCAGGTTTATGTTCTCGAATGAAGTCTTCAATTGAATTGAAGTCTTTATGATTTGGAGTGTATGACGCGGGATCTTAAATTTTCCGTAATAATACGAGAACTTGTTGAGGAAGCGAAAGTGATCGGTCAGGATCGTAGCAAGTGGCAGTCCCTGGTCTCTGCCTATCCCTCTGGGATACAGGCGTGAGTTTATGTATGTATGAATGTATGTATGTATGTACTTGTCCAAAACTACCGCTTTCAGTTTTACCTTCTCGAAGTCAAAGCCTGTTGGATCACAAAAAATGGAATGCTGCAAGGTGGTGTTTTGGCCCTGCCCTTTTTAGGGTTCCGTAGTCCAACAAGGTACCCTTATTGTGTCGCGATGTCCGTCTGTCTGTCTGTCTGTCTCTCCCTCTGCGGCCCAGCGCAAAGACCGGTGGTACTAGAAAACTGTAATTGGTATGTGTATACATATTTATCACGCCAACAAAGTAAAAGAATAAAATGTTGGATTTTTTTTTATTTTTACTGTACCTCCCCTAACATTAAAAGTGGGGATGATTTTTTTTTCTCCTTTACTACAACATGTAGAGCATTGTTGGATTGATCGTTGAAAATATTACATAACATAACATAAACTCACGCCTGTATCCCAGAGGTGTAGGCAGAGACCAGGGACTGCCACTTGCTACGATCCTGACAGATCACTTTCGCTTCCTCGACATTCATTAGTCGTTGCATGCGCGCACGCCGGTTTCGGATACTTTGCTAATACATCCCCTATTTGGTCGAAGTATGTCCGTCGGGGTCGTCCCTTACCTTTAAATTATAGTTTATGGTACTTATATGAAGTTTTTTGTTTGAAAATATTGTGGTTGTAGGAAGACCAGTTTTCCGATTGCGACATATTTTTGTCCGAGCAGGGCGTCCCCCCCCTCCCACCTCTCCTGGCCAAACGGTTGATTGTAGAGACGTGAAAAAATTCATAGTAGTAGCACATATAATGAACTTAAAAGGAAAAGTATCACGGCTAAGTAGGCTTTACTAGTTAACGAGTAATAGGCAACCAACTTATGAGGGTAAAATTTCGTACAAAATCCATTGGAAATGATTTCGATGGAGTTGTTAGTTCTTATATTGTTTTTGTTGCACTAACCCGTATTGAGGACAATTTTTAAAAACCTTTTTAGAGGCTAAATAGGCATTTTAAGTAGTCTGTATCGTTTGCCATCGATTCGTTAAAAATAATAATTAAACTCTGCAACATTAATTGACGTTGATTTAACTATTCATTTGAATGCAGGTCAACATGCGCTGTGCCAGCAGAACGCTGGCAACGGTATAGCGTTTCTCAGGACCCGGCCCGGCGACGGTGCCCCACGGTACTTTCTGATGGGCATCGTGGGCGGGCACACGGCGCGGGCAGACTCCTGGAATGAACCCTGCAGAGGAAGCAATTTAACAGCATTTACTATTGTCACTCACCACGTTATTAGTGCGCCAACCGATGAATTGAGCTAAATTTTAAATAAACCTATCAAACGGAGTTTAGTAAATAAATGTCCTAAATGAATCGTGTCCTTTCATTACAACTTTGCAGGAAATAGAAAAAACTGTTTTATTCAAATACTAATATCTACAATAGCAATATTTTAGCATACTATTATGTTAATTTCTGTATGAAGGAACTACAATTTTTTTTTCTAGTGTAATTCAATAGGTAGGTGTAAATAATTTAATACAAAAAAAATGGACAAGTGTTATTTTAACAACACATGTGACTTGTGTTGTTTTAAAATCACACGATTCAAATATGAAAACAGTACAAAACATTATTGTTTAGACACATACACATCCCAAATACAACAAAATAAGTACCAAAATACATAGGTTCGCTCTTTTACTTTTATTTATAGATCTCATGTAAAATGTTATTTAGCGCCATCTATTGTTGCACTACGAAATAATGAAACAGAAAGAAAGAAAGAAATAATAACCATTTATTGCCATGCCAGATTTATAGTAATTAAATTATAGCTAGTAGCCAGGATTTGACTATATATTACTACATATGACTATATATCCTCATACATACATAACTTTGGATAGAAAAACATAAATGAAATAAGGAATAAGAAATAAATTACCAGGAGACGGGCAGCAGCGTCTTCCTGAGATTCCAACCGCATACCTACTGCGATCGCCAATCCGCCCGCCAAGCGTGGCGATTATGGCAAAACCCCTCATGGTTATGAAAACCACGAAGGAGGCCTATGTCCTGCAGTGGGCGTCAAATGGCTGATGATGATGATGCAATGAAATAAGAAACATAAAAACCGGCCAAGTGAGAATCGGACGCGTGCGCGAAGGGTTGCCATTATCCATACAATATTGGACAAAGATCGAATTTGAACACAGCGCCATCTATAGAAACCAACAAGAAGCGTTTAACATTGACATTTAACGACATGACATCGGTGCTGTGAAGGTTACATAGATGGCCGCTAGATGGCGAACGCTGTCTTTTGACAACGGCAACGTTTGTTGTACGGGAGCCCCCTTAAATATTTATTTTATTCTGTTTCTAGTATTGGATGTTATAGCGGCAATATAAATACATCATCTGTAAAAATTTCAACTTCCTAGCTATCACGGTTCAAAAGATACAGCCTGGTGACAGACAGTCAGACAGACGGACAATGAAGTCCCGTTTGGCACCCTTGGGGTACGGAGCCCTAAAAACGAACAAAACTAAAAGTACACACTGGCCCGGATTTGAACTATAGACTCCCTGTTTCGAAGACAATCTTCTTCCCAACTGAGTTACTGTGACGTTTCCGATAGGGACGAAATTATTGTCTGTACAGGGTAATTTAAAAAAAAAATATTGTCGCCATGATCTTTGGTCAATGAACCTAATGAACCTAGTTTCGTGATCAATGAACCTAATGTGATACATAGCTTGTCTCTATGTATCTCAGTCTTGTCTAGCTGTCTTTTAGGTTGTCTGGTTGGTACAAACTAATCCAAAATGATGTAAAAAAGACTTAGATAGATAGAATATTCTTTTATTGTACATCATACAATTCAATCACATTTTTGCTTTAATTGGCCAGTAAAAATTATTTTAGTGGGTTATAATTAAATTGTGCTGTTAAGTTGCAAGTGACTCTATGTATCTCAGTCTTGTAGGTTGTCTGGAAGAGATTTCTCTGAGCGATATGACCGCTAATTGTGTACTAAGATGTAAGAAATTATAATTGTGCAATTATTTTGTCTGGTTGTGCAATAAAGTGTTTTGGTTCTCTATCTGCATAGCTCCATCCACTCATTGCCTGCAGTAGTCATCTACGATAGTGTAAATCTGATTAAAACTTCAAGTTTGTTTTTATAAACAGTTTTTTTATACAATAAATTGAGCAAATGGATAAATTTGATCCCCTAGACTAGACTTCGGTTTCGTAACTCGCACACGAGACTGGAATATAACAAATATTAGTGTCCTTGTTGGTCTCATTTTACAGCAGAGTTTTCGAAATTCTGTCTTACGTTTCAAATACTTCTCCAATATTTATTAAGACTAATCAGTGAAAGTGAAAAGCTAAATAAGCTAGCCTTGGTGTAGTGTACATATAAAAAAATAAATTAACAATACAAAACATCGAAGTTGGCAACTCAATACAGACGATGCACAAAAATGTGTTCTGATTGGCTAACTGAACCGCCATTTTGTTTCAAGTGTTGTTTGATTGGCTTTTGTAACATTCGAACACATTTTTTTGGCATTACATTTTTCATAAAGTCACACTTTACATTTTGCACAAGGTCCATCGGAATGCAAGCTTTGACACACTCTTCGAGACACGGTCAGGGCAAGACAGGGTCAGGGCAAGACAGGGTCGCGATTGTATGTCTTTGCACATGTCTTGGGCTCGGTTCACAGTTCCAGATGCGAGAACATGCAGAAGATTTTCTTCGGAGGGGGTGAAGCAGCATTCTCTAGAAACTTCTCGTAGCTCTGCCGAGGACTACCATGATGACGTCATCTCCGGGCGCGACTCTAGCCGGTATCAGCCAGGTCGGACCTCTCTGACGCTCTCGCAGAACTCGTGGATCGCCTTCTCTTTCACGCCAAGCGGGGAAAGACTCGGCCAACTTTGGTGGCGTCACGGCTGGAACAAAAAATACATCTTTATACATAAATACATAATTGCTGTTCGTTAGTCTCGCTAAAACTCTAGAACGACTGGGCCGATTTGGCAAATTTTATATTTTTTTTATATTTGTGGAAGTTCAGGAAAGGTTTAAACGGTGAGAACAACAAAAAAGATTGATAATATAGGTGTTACGAAGTTCACGGGATCCGAACTCTTCTTTTTAGTGTTTTTTTTACTTTTACTGTTATGAAAGTCCGACTTACCGCCGCTAGAGCGGCGCTGCGAGCGCTAGGTGTAAGAGACTGACGTCGCGACGCGCCGCCGCCGCGCGAGCGAGCAGGACGACAGCACCACGTGCAGCACCGCCAGCGAGCCGTACACCGCCGTCTGGTAGCGCGCGATCCATTGCGTGATGCTCGCTTGGCAGTTCTGGGGACGTACACGCGGCAGGTTGTTATTAAGGCTTGAATAAGGGCTAACTAGCGCCGCCAATGAAAAAAAAAATCACATCTTCGTTTGTATTCATTTTTCCAAAAAAGTGAATGACAGAGTTTTCTGTATTAGTGACAGCTATTTTTAGAACCTACAACTTAGAACCGAGGGCCAAGAACCGAGTCCACAATTTCATTTACGTCAAAAACGGCCGTTTTCGCCAAAAACGAAATTGTAGCCTAGATTCTTGAACCTAATTTCTAAGTAGATTCTAAAAAACAACACCGAGCCGTCCTCTGTCTCCAACACTCCTGACCTTCTTTGCTGTAAAGTAAACTCTGCAGTACCCAGAACAGAGAATATAATCACGTACCCAGCGGAGGGTTTTTATATGCAGTTAGTGGATTTATTTTAATGTTATTGCCTCGTCGGTCTAGCGTTTGTAATGTCGTCGCTCGGTGCCACAGCACAGGGTATCCTAGTTTGGGAGCAGACGCACGTGATAGTGTTGTGTGGTCGTTATTTTTGGACGAGCAATGCAAGCGGCAGGACTTACGGCAGCGTGCAGCAGCGCGGCGGTGCAGTTGTCGGGGAAGGTCGCGGCGCCGCAGCACGACCACGGCAGCGGCACCGGCGCTCTGCGACAGTCGGGACAATCAGCACAAGCATCGCCAGGATATTATACTGGCTGTAACTAAATGGCTTCGGTCTGGGCGTATTTCCATGTTTGTAATGTCATTGCCTGGTTACCATCATTATCAGCCATTTGACGCCCACTGCTGGACACAGGCCTCCCTCTTGGTTTTCATAACCACGAGGGGTTTTGCCATAATCGCCACGCTTGGCAGGCGGGTTGGCGATCGCAGTGTGCGGTTGGAATCTCAGGAAGACGCTGCTACCCGTCTCCTGGTAATTGATTTCCTTAGTCGCCTTCTATGACATCCATGGAAGGAAACGGAGTGACGCTATTTTTAATTCGGCGCCACACGGATACTGGTTACCATAGCACAGGGTATCCTAGTTTGGGACCAGGATGAGTGATTGTGTTGTGTGGAAGTTATTATTATTATTACGATGGTGGGTTCTATTCGTCAATACGAAGTTTCACTGTAATTCAAAACAACCAAAAATATAATATCAGGTATAAATTCCATACTCCGTATTGACGAGCCGAGTAGAGCCCCCTTTTTGTTACGGCCAACCTGTCAACGACCCACAGCAGGATCCAGTAATGCAAAATAGCTATTTCAAGTACTCAAACACTCAGGATACTTCAGCATGTTTTCCTCAGTACTTCTGTTGGGAAACACTGGTTTAGCCATCTAAACCTGATGCTATCGCGTCACAGCAAAAAGAAAGTGACTAAGATTTTGTCACGAGCTCTTTTACTCCTACTAAATGTTAAATATCCACAAGGAATTTTAAGTACCGGTGCACCTATAAAACCATGAATTTTAATAAAACTTTAAAAACCCATTTAGAGGCTAAAAATTCCACCCATGTCCCGGGATTGAACCCGCGACCGCTGGCTAACCGTGCCAGCGCTCTCCCAGCTGAGCTAATGAACCTAAGTAATTGAATACTTAGGTTTGTCGTCAGTTCTTACGTTAAAATATTTTAGAGACAATAACTAGTAGAACTTTGGCTTGAAATTGCCAATCCGCGGTGGGCACGCGTGGTGATTAAGCCCATACTCTCTCTCTCTGAAAGAAGGCCTGTGCCCTGCATTCGGACAAATATAGGTTACATAAAAAAAACTAGTAGAGAGCTGGTGCAAGTTACTGACGATGCCGATACGTTGAATTCGCAGCACGAGAAGGCCAGTCTGAGGGCGTGCGTCCACTGGCCGTCCTCCATCTGCAGACCTTTCTGAAACATTCAGGCAATATCAGCTGGGAGAAACCCTACACAGTATAGAATGGCGGAAGAGTTTTCATACATACATAGATACATACAATCCTGTATCCCAGAGGGGCAGGCAGAGACCAGGGACTGCCACTTGCCATGATCCTGACAGATCACTTTCGCTTCCTTAACATTTAGAATTGAGTAAGGAATGTTGCGTTGGTTTAGACATGTGGAGAGGATGAAGGAAGAAAGATTGACGAAACAAATATATCGAGCGGATGTGGATGGAAGGGCCGGTAAGGGATGTCCCAGGCGGACAAACTCCGATCAAATAGGGGATGTATTAGCAAAGGCCAAGATAAAAAGGACCCGAAATCGGCGTGCGTGCATGCAACGACTAATGAAGAGTTTTTAATACAAATTCAATTCAATTTGAGTAGAAAATTGGGTGATATACCAACCTCAATGAAGTAAGAAGAGAAATAATAGAGCAGCGCGCATTCCAGCAGCAGCAGCAGCAGCACCAGCGCCGAGTACTGGAAATGGAAACACACATCCGTATAAAAAATATCCAGGGTGTTAATTAGAGATGTGGCTATCATTTTTTGCATCCGTGGCTAGAGGCTAAAGCTTTTATTATTATCAAATTGGAAAAAAAAGTTACGGTCTTCCTTTGGCTACACTCGCATCTGCACGTGTAACGGAAGTCCTCACCATGACCAGCAGGAAGGGGGTCCTGGCAACAGCGGCGTACAGTCCCAGCAGGCAGACCAGCAGCAGCAGCGCGGCCGCCAGCGCCAGCGCCGCGCCCTGCTGCGCCGACATCACTTCCCGCGGCAGCAGCGCCTGCCGGCCGGCACACATAACTCACAGTCAACGTCAACATTGTTTTATTGAAAGGAGCGAAGCTATTCGAGCACTTTTCGACCGCCCTCTGTCTTTGAAGCCAGATAAGTCAAAATGCCCGGATAGATAAGTTAAACCGGCTATTGTATAATATGACCTTTGGCCATCGAGACCAAATTGTATTTTGATACAAATAAATTTATTCGAAACTTTATATTGACTAGGGACACAATGCATGTGCCCCTTTCTTCAAAGCGACAGATTGCCAAATTGTTGGCATTCAATATTTATGACCCTATTATTGTTAAGACAATAAAACAGGGACCAGTCGTGGATACAAACTGTAGAAAAAATTCTACTTGCAAACCTCTGTATTCTGAGGCTGTAAAAAAACCTAGCATAAGTAGGTTAAGCTTGACTGCTGATTTAAACTGTCAGCGCAGACAACAGAAAAGTCCCCCTTAAACAAACTTGTCTTAGCTAACCAAAATTTACAGGGTGGCTTTTCTGGTAAACTACTAGAATTAGAGTTGTTCTTAGAACAACATAGAGTGAATGTACTTTGTGTCACAGAGCACTGGCTACTAGAGTCTCAAATGAAATTTGCTATACATAATTATGAAATAGCCAGTTGCTTCAATAGAAAGTCTGCATTGCACGGGGGATCCTTAATAATAGTAAATAGTAGTTTAAAATATAAAGAACGGAAAGATATTTGCAGACTTTCTGTTGAAAAAGTTATTGAGCTCTCATGTGTTGAACTGGCTAAGCACATTGTAGTAAGCGTATACAGGCCCCCCACCAGTGACTACAGTTTATTTGAATCAGTACTAGAGGATGTCTTAAATGTAGCTTCAAGTAGTAGCAAGAACCTTATAGTCTGTGGAGATTTTAATATCGACTTGCTGGTAGATTCCACTTTAAATACTGAATTAAAACTTATTTTCAAGTCTTTTAATTTAGTTAATATTTTCTTAGAGCCCACTAGGATTACCGAAATCACAGCCACCTGTCTTGATAATGTATACTGTGACTGTGAATTTTCGCACTATTCTACAATAAATTGCTTAAAGTCAGACCACAGTGGTCAAATTGTACACTTTGAATCTGATTTTAAAAAATCAGAACAAGATATACTTTACAGGCCCATGACAACAAAAAAATTAGAATTATTTAAAACTTATTTAGAAAGTAGTTTACATACCGAAAAAAATAAAACCATCAATGCTAATGCCCATTATGGAGATTTCTTTAAGGTCGTTTCAGATAGTTTTGAAAAAGTTTTTAAATTAAAAAAGCTATCATTGAAAGGAAATAGGGTAGGATTTAGTGAATGGGCCACTGCCGGCATCCGGAAAAGTAGGGACACACTTTATTCACTATATGAGAAAAAGACATACACATATGACCCTAGTTTTCTACAGTATGTTAAATTATATTCAAAATTATTTAGGGCCGTCTGCCACAAAGCTAAATGCGAGCATATAAAAGCCAAAATTCTTAAATCGTCTAATAAATCTAAAACCATTTGGAATATAATAAATAAGGAAACCGGTAAATCCAAATCAGCGGACCGCGAATTTTCGCTTAAGATAGATAATAAATTAATAACGTCAAATGAAGACGTTGCCGCGGCTTTTGAACAATTCTTCACAAATGTTCCAATTATAACTACGGCTCCTTTAGATTCATCTCCTGATCTTGCAGAAAGTATTTTGAAAGATAATGTCCCTCCCTGCGATCACAATTTTTCGTTTGATTATATTGAAGCTCATACCGTGAATAAAGCGTTTAAAAAGCTAAATCTTAAAAAAACTGAAGACCTGTGGGGTATGTCAGTAATAATAGTTAGCTCAGTAATCGATGTCCTAGCACCCCATTTGGCCAGAATCTTTAACAAATGTTTAGATGAGGGTACATTCCCTGACCTAATGAAATATAGTAGGCTCGTCCCTTTATTTAAAAGTGGCGACAGGCAAGATCCCACAAATTTCAGACCAGTCTCGGTTCTACCCGTTTTGAGTAAAATATTCGAGAAAATAGTTCTAGGTCAGCTACTTACACACTTTAATAATTATCAACTTTTTCATAGTGAACAATTTGGTTTCACGCAAGGGCGGTCTACGACGGATGCTGGTGTCACATTAGTTAAACATATATTTAGTGCATGGGAGGATCGGAAGGATAGGTGTTTTCTGTGACTTGTCGAAGGCATTTGACTGCATAGACCATAAAACACTTCTCTTAAAATTAAAACACTACGGAGTGAATGGGAGGAGCTTAAAACTTATGAGATCATATTTAGAAGGGAGGGTTCAAAAAGCTGATATAAATAGGACTAAATCATCAGGGTCGGAGGTTAAGATGGGAGTACCACAGAGATCTATTTTGAGGCCGTTTCTTTTCCTCGTATCATCATCATCATCATTCAGCCACAAGAAGTCCACTGCTGGACATAGGCCTCCTCCATGGATTTCCAAAAAGACCGGTTGGAAGCGGCCTGCATCCAGCGTCTTCCTGCCACTTGAATGACGTCATCTGTCCATCTTGTGGCTGGTCGTCCCACGCTGCGCTTGCCGATATGTGGTCTCCATTCGAGAACTTTTCGGCCCCATCGGCCATCAGTTCTTCGTGCTATGTGCCCCGCCCACTGCCACTTCAACTTACTAATCCGCTGAGCTATGTCGACGACTTTCGTTCGTCTACGGATCTCATCATTTCTGATTCGATCTCGTAGAGAAATTCCGAGCATAGCCCTTTCCATAGCTCGTTGCGTGACCTTGAGCCTTCTTATGAGGCCCATAGTGAGAGACCACGTTTCAGTGCCATAAGTCATCACTGGTAACACACACTGGTTGTAAAATTTTGTCTTGAGCGATTGAGGTATATTAGACGAAAAGACTTTTCTAAGTTTCCCGAAAGCTGCCCAGCCGAGTTGGATTCGACGATTGACCTCTTTCACGAAGTTAGACCGGCCTAGTCGGATTGTTTGTCCTAAGTAGACGTATTCGTCTACAACTTCGAGAGTCGTGTTCCCCAATGTTATTGGGGTGGGCACAACACGAGCGTTCGACATGACCTTCGTTTTGTCCATGTTCATTTTAAGGCCCACACGTTGGAAAACTCGACTGAGGTCGTCGAGCATTATGCCGAGGTCTTCCATCGTCTCTGCCATGACTACTATATCGTCGGCAAATCGAAGGTGCGTGATGTACTCGCCATTGATATTGATGCCGCGTCCCTGCCATTCCAGAAGCTTGAAGGCATCTTCCAGTGCGTTCGTGAACAGTTTCGGAGAGATAACGTCTCCCTGTCTCACGCCTCTTCTCAATGGAATTGCCTCCGAATTCTGCTCCTGTACTCGGACCGACATGGTGGCGCTGTTGTACAAGCACTTCAGCACCTCGATATACCGATAGTCAATACGGCAACGCTGGAGAGACTCGAGCACTGCCCATGTCTCGATCGAATCGAAGGCTTTCTCATAGTCCACAAACGCTAAGCAGAATGGCAAATTATACTCCTCAGTCTTCTGTATAATTTGCCGCAGCGTGTGGATGTGGTCTATGGTACTAAAGCCCTTTCGGAAACCGGCTTGTTCGGGAGGCTGGAAGTCATCAAACCTGCGTTCGAGACGATTCGTGAGGACCCTCGAAAACAGCTTATAAACATGGCTCAGAAGCGAGATGGGTCGGTAGTTCTTCAATAGAGAGTTATCCCCTTTCTTGAAGAACAGCGTCACCACGCTTCTGTTCCATGCTTCTGGCGTTTTTCCTTCGAGCACGACGGAATTGAAGAGCTTCTGAAGGACTTTAAGTACTGGTGTTCCACCCGCTTTCAGGAGCTCTGATGTGATTCCGTCCTCTCCTGGTGCCTTGTTATTCTTGAGCTGTTTCAGGGCCATCCTAATCTCGTACAGGCTGATGTCCGGGATGTCTTCGGTATAATGTCGGGTCAGTTTGGCTCTCGGATCTTTGTTCAAACTGCTAACAGGTTTTGCGACTGAGGTGTATAGCTGTCCGTAGAAACTCTCAATCTCCCTCAGCACCTCTGATTTGGTCGACGCTATACTGCCGTCCTCTCTCTTCAGCTTCGTCAGCTGGCTTTGCCCAATAGACAAGTCTTTTGCGAACACTTTGGAGCCCTTGTTCCGCTCTATAGTCTCTTTAATACGTTCGGTATTAAAGGACCGAATATCGTGCCGCATAGACTTTGAGATATGTCTATTGAGCTGCCTATATGACTTAGCATCCTCGGAGGACTGCAGTTGCAACGCGCGACGTTTAGCCATGAGGTCGAGAGTATAGTTTGAGAGCTTTTGTGGTCTACTCGTACGGTTGGGTCTATAGAACCTCGAGCCCACTGTACGGACAGTTTCTACAAACCTGTTATTGATCTCGTCCACCGATGCGGCGCTCTCCAGGCACTCAAAGCGATTTGACAATTCGAGTTGAAAGTTCTCGGGGTTCTGGATATGGGCACGAGTAGGTCGGAGCGTGGACTTCATGAGACGAGACCTCTCAAGTTTGACATTGATATTCAATGTGCCTCTTACTATTCGGTGATCGCTTCCGGTTTTCACCATGTTGATCACAGAGACGTCATTGAATATTTGTCTCTTGGAGGTCAGGATGAAGTCTATCTCGTTTCTCGTGGAACCATCGGGACTCAACCAGGTCCATTTCCTGTGAGGTGGCTTCTGAAAGAAAGAGTTCATCATAAAGAGTCCCTCTTTCTCCAGGAAGTCTGCCAACCTTTGTCCTCTCGGGTTCCGTTGCCCATAACCAAATTGCCCCACTCTCATCTCACCCTCGCTTCTTGTGCCCAGCTTCGCATTGAAGTCCCCCATAACCACATTAAAATAGGTCTCCGAGGTATGTATGGCCCTACTAATGTCCTCATACATCGCCTCTACCTCCTCATCGGAGTGTGACGAGGTCGGTGCGTATACCTGAATGACCTTCAGCGAATATCTCTTAGATATTCTGAGTATTAGGTACACCACCCTGCTCGACACACTGTTGATGGCCAAAATGTTATTTACGAGGGACTTGTGGACGAGAAACCCGACACCACCCTGGGACTGTTGCTCGCCCTCCCGGTAGTAGAGCAGGTTACCGGATTTCAGGGTTATCGTGTCCTCGCCCTCTCGACGGACTTCAGATAACCCTAGGATATCCCATTGTAACCTACCCATTTCCTCTTCCAGCTCAATTAGCTTTTCGTCTGTCCTCAATGTGCGAATGTTGTGTGTTACCAGGGCCAGTCGTTTTCGTTTTTGGGGGTGGTAGCCAGATCTCTGCCGGAGATTCTTAGCACCCCTTGCTCCGCCGTTACCGTGGCCGCTACCGTAGCCAGGAATAGCGGAGCCGCCGGGGACTGGGGGCCTGGTTTTTTGGTGTATTGCCATGAGGGTATTTGCCTTACTCGCCACGCTTGGCATGCGGGTTGGCGAGCGCATTATATCGTATTTTCGCAGAAGGCGCTGCTGCCCACCTTCTGGTAACCTTCCTCGTATATGTAAATGATTTGCCGTTCATGGTTCAAAACATGTCAGAGATAGTATTGTTTGCAGATGACACGTCACTTATTTTTAAGATTAAGAGACAAGAAAATGACCTTGCGGATACAAATAATGCTCTCTCTAAGGTACTATATTGGTTTACTTCTAATAACTTATTATTAAATTCAAAAAAGACAAAATGTATAAAATTCACACTACCAAATGTCAAAATGGTTGACAGCAATGTTATATTGGGGAATGATAAACTAGACCTTGTAGAAGAAACTGTATTTCTGGGTATCACAATTGATGCAAAGCTTCAATGGGGTCCTCATATAGGAAAATTGGCAAATAGGCTCAGTTCTGCAGCATACGCAGTTAAAAGAATCCGGGAACTAACTGATGTCGCAACTGCTAGGCTTGTTTATTTTAGTTACTTCCATAGTATTATGTCCTATGGTATACTACTGTGGGGTCGGGCAGCAGACATTGAGACCATCTTTGTCCTGCAGAAGAGAGCGATCAGATTCATATATAAGCTAGGCAATAGAGATTCGTTAAGAGATTTCTTTAAAGAAACTAACATCCTAACAGTTGCTAGTCAGTATATCTATGAAAATATTATGTACGTTAGGAAAAATATCAGTGACTTTAAAACTGTAGGTAGCCAACACAATGTAAATACTAGAAATAGACATAAACTTTCGTTCCCAAAATTTAGGCTGGCAAAGGTTAATACATCCTTTATGGGGCATTGTATACGTTTCTACAATAAGATCCCTGAGGATATAATAAGCTTGCCAGAAGCACGGTTCAAAAAATGTGTGAAGCACACTTTGTGCCAAAAAAGCTACTATAACATTAAAGATTATTTAGATGACAAAGATGTCTGGAATTAAAGCCAGTTCAATGCATGAGTTTTAGTACATTTATATAAATCCTGTAAATTAAGGACTTGAAAAGACTAAGTTTTTTTGTCCATTTTTTCTCCAAAATGATCTAGATTTTGAAATGGACACCTAGTTTAACTTGTAACGTTCATTAAGTCGCAGTTTCTGTGCTACTTTGAATAAAAAGTTTTGATTTTGATTTTGATTTTTTTTGATTTCAGGTTGACTGCCATGGGTCCTAACAATCACTATCGAAATGTTTGAGAGATTGTGCAGACTTTTTGTGCAAATTCAGTCTGGAAAAAATATACGATTTTTTTTTCTCTTTGGCGCTAGTTACTTTTTGCTAAACTTAAGTCATCGTGGAATCCCATTTTGGATTAATTTCATTAGTAAGAGTTCGGTTCTGTTAATTATTTATGACGAAGCACCGACAAGAAGGACAGTGAGTGAGTCAAGCGACGAAGTAGGTAAATCGACATTTATTCGGGCAGAGCTTCGCCTTACAAAATGATCAGCACAGAAAAAGTCCAGATTCAAACGGCGGCAGCACATTTTCTCTGCTCTGTGGGCAGCACGGCGGACGTTGCCACCCGGACCGACCCTGGCAAGCCGGCCGAGGTGGAGCCAGCGGGCGTCGGCGGCGGTGACGTATGTGACGTCACGGCTTGTAATATTCGCCCATTTTTAGGGTTCCTTAGTCAACAAGGAACCCTTATAGTTTCGCCATGTCTGTCCGTCCGTCTGCCCGCAGCTTAACACAGAGATGACAAGTACTAGAAAGCTAAAATTTGGCATAGATGTACATATGAATCACGCCGACCAAACGGTAGAATCAAATCGTAAAAAATATTTTACTCGATAATGACTGCCTTAACAATAAACTTGACTTAAATGCTTTATTGCGTCTTTTACTCAAACAACTATTTTTATTTATTTATCTATTGATACTTTTAATGCACTTAAAACAAAATCGTACAATGCGGCGGACTTAATTCCATAAGCATTTTCTACCAGTCAACCGGAGGAGGTAAAGGAAAGAGTTGGTAGGCGTGCGATAAAAAAGATTAAATAAATTTAAAAATATGCTTTTATAACGTGTAATTAATATAGACTTACGTATTCCGATAATACAATATATATTAAAATACAATAAGCCTATATACTACGATAAAATACATGTTATATCTACACGCTAAAAATACATGTTTTATCTGCACCCGTCAGGCCGGAAGGCAGCGCCCCGCCCACGGCCAGCAGCGTATTTTTTTTTTTTTTTTTTTAGCCCTAAAAAGGGCACCCTCCGGAGGACACGGGGGAGGGAGGTGGTGAATGCTCATGCATAACAGCACGGGCCCGGCCGTGCTGCCAATGTGGGACTCACAGGAAGTGCGCCTACCCACTAAACACCACCTGGGGGCTGGTTTGGTCCTAAGGACCCCTAAACCTACATCATGAGCGACCCACCTCAAAGCCGAGGAGGGCGCGCAGCGGAGCTCCTTAAGGGAGCGTCCGCTTGGGACGGCTCGTCACATCGTGACCGCGGCTAGGAGGGAGAGGTGGGGACACCGGCGGGGACACCGGCGGGGGCGGGAGCGGGGGCTACGTCTGACTGGGACTGGGCCTCTAGTAGGCGGTCCAGATCAGATGAAAGTTTATCGGGGGGGTCGACGAGGGCGTTCCTGGGCCTGCGCACCAGGTAACGGGGGTTCGTCGTGGGGGGAGTGTAGTCCGCTGCTTGGCGGATAAGGGGGTTGGGGTGCACTTCGGCCGTGCTAAAAAAGGTCTCTGATAGAGATTTAATGAATTGTTGGATAGTTGGTGTTCGGAATAAAGTAGCAACATTGTCTGTGACAGATGACACTTACTTTTGAGGTTATTGCACTTGAAAATTTTCTTGCTTGGTTGGCTCGTGGTTGAGCAAATTATACTTATCTAGATTGTTTGCAATTGGATTGCCGGCTATATATCTTCGCGTGGAGTGAATTATAAGCCAGGAGGGAAGGTTCCCGATTCATTTCTGACGATTTGTGGTGAGGCGAAAGGATTTCCCTCGTGAAAGTGAGACGAACAGTTCTCCCTTGAGACCGCGAGGTCGTGGTACCAAGAACCTGCACTGAGACGCAGTTTTCTGGGGAAGAGCGCTCTTGGGGTAGTCTGGGGAAGACTAGGGCTCCCATTAGTGATCCGGTGCAGGCATCCCGGGAGGCGCCGGCTGCCTATTCGACGAGGACCGTCGACGAAACATTGGACATTCTGTAAGTGTTTTACTTGTGTTTTAGTGTTTATTAGTATTTAATTTGGGACCAGGAGGCAGGCGGCCCTGTCTCCTTGGTCTCTGGTAGCAGAGCGGGTCCTATACCCAACATTTTCTGGTAGCAGAGCGTGGTTTATCCCATAACCCTGGGGCCAAACCCACACTTTGTAGGTTAACTTTGTTTTCGCATATTTTGTAGATAAACTTTGTATACTTACGACTATACTAACAGTTGCAATTGTTGTTTGCAAGTGTTATATGTGTTTTCATATACAATTGTTGTATGTTAATCGGTGACAAATGGTTTTGTAAAAGTTGATATGTATTGTTTTTGCTATTATATCTAGGACAGATATTACTTTATAATTTGTTCGGTTTGTACAAGACGGCTCTTGTTAAAACACTTGTCTTGTTGTAATATCTAGGACAGATATTTGTTCATAATTATATTGTTCTTGTACAAGACGGCTCTTGTTAATCTTTTATCTTTAATAAAATTGTTAGTCTTTTGTATCTTGGAAAGATGTATGTTAGTAATCTGTGGTAGGGTACCCGTTGCTATATATATATATACTGTACTATTTAATATAATTTCATCTACATTGGGCCATTGTTGAGTTTTGGTATTTTGTTAGCGGGGAGCTATCAATAAATTAATATTTGTTGTCAATATTAATTACTCTAACGCGATGGCGAGGGCGTCATTGGCCAATGAATTGCGTTGGTTTACCAATGCCCAGGGGCTATTGTCACGTAGGGATCGTGACGATGCCATATTGGAACGTGCAGAACAGGTGTCTCAACGTCTCATTGAGGCGGAAGGGGCCATGAAGTCGTTGTCAGGCAGTACTCCAGCACCCACCCACGAGGTCTGGGCAGGTTATGAGGAGGACTTCACCCAGATCATGGAGATTGGTGACTCCATAGTCCAAAGGGCATCGGACATCAGGAGACAACGTGAGGGTCATGTTGTACCTACTCATACACCCAGGGAGGATTTAGTAAGCATCACAGGTAGGCTGCCCACCCTACAGCTGTCACATTTTGGAGGCGCTGTGGAAGAATGGGTTCCATTTAAAAATATGTTTACATCTCTAGTGGACTCTAGAGGAGACTTGTCTCGTGGACAAAAAATGGCATATTTGTTGTCCACTCTGGAGGGCGAAGCGAGGTCGCTCGTCCAACATCTCAAGGTCGAGGACGACCACTACAGCATTGCGTGGGAGTTACTGAACACGCGATACCAGAACGTGCGCCTATTGGCTGATGCGCATGTCAGTCAGCTATTGGCTTTGCCCAAGCTGACCAACCGGTCACAATTGAGGCTGCAGTTGTTGACCCCAATTACAGTGGCCTGTAATGCACTGAGGACGTTGGGACTGCCCGTGGACGAGTGGTCCTTTCTCCTCGTGCACATTACTTTAAGTAGGTTGCCGACAGACATGCGTTCTAGGTTCGAACGGGAGTCTGCGGAGCGCGATGTCAACGCGTTGCCTAAATTCGTGGACCTCATTCAGTTCCTCGAATATGAGGCCAGGGTCGTGGAGACCTCACAACCGGACTTGAGGCAGTCAGCGGCGCCGACGTGTGGATGTGGCGCCTCACAGAGGCGCAGGGCGTCTCAGCCAGCGCAGCCGCTGCGAGGACGCACTACGGCGCGCTTGGCGGCACTGGCGGCGGCCGGGAAGGACTCGGCTTGTTTGCAGTGTGGGCACGCGGGCCATACTCTGCTGAAGTGCCACGACTGGCAAGGGTTGCCAGTTGCTGATAGGCGGCGCATGGTGAAGCGCAATAGCCTGTGCTTTGGCTGCCTGGGGGACCACTTTGAACGGAACTGCCCCAGGCCCCAGCGTTGTCGTGCATGCGGCGGGCCGCACCACTTAATGTTGTGTGCCAACAGGTCGGGAGCGGACTCTCCGACGGCACAACAGCGGCGCCCTACGGGCGGGGGCCCCTCAGGGCGAGGCCCCCCGTCCGATGGGAGGAGGAGTCCTCCACGAGGCGCACCCCCACACCGGGAGCTGAGCCAGGTACCTGCGCGTGGACCCAGGGGGGGCCCCGCACCTGGGGGTTACCATGCAGCCGGCCCGAGTGTGAGTTGGGCCCCTACGGGCGGGGGCCCGATGGTTGACACGGGGAGAGGGCCTCCTTCCTGCGCACCGGTTCCTGCGCGCGCTGGCGTGGAGCAGCGCGGCCCAGGGGTGCCGCAGCGGTACTCTCCGCCGTGCCACGAGTACCCACGGCTGGAGTACCACCCGCCGTACTACAGGTACGGTAGTGCTGCAGGGTATACCCTGCCTAGGATGGCGATGTGCACTCGCCAGCCACAGTACGAGCAGGGTCCCCCCTACGGGAGGGGGAGTCTGTAGCTAGCCTGCCCCTCTGCAAGCGCAGAACCGAGGACGGTTCTGCTGCCCACCGCGGTGGTCCGCGTATGGGGCCCCCAGGGAGATTCGGTTAGGGTTAGGGCCCTGCTAGATTCGGGGGCCCAGGGATGTCTATTATCAACACGAGTGGCCGAGCAATTAGGTTTAGGGCTGGGTGCCCCCTCGGTGCCCCTCTTGGGAATTGGCGGCATGAAGGTTCCGCGTCTGGCTGGGCAGACGTACTTCACCTTTTCGTCGGTACACTCTTCTACGCTGAGGATTTCGGCCATGGCCATGGTAATGGATACCATTGTAGGATGGCAGCCATCTACAGATCTTCCCTCAGGTCTAAGGTCGTGTACGTCGGATCTGGATCTGGCCGATCCACTTTTCTACCATCCCGCTCCAGTGGATCTACTCCTGGGCTCGGATGTATTAGGATGGGTCCTACTAGGCACCCAGAAGGTTCTGGGGCCCTCTTCACTGGTGGCAGTGTCGACAATTTTTGGATTTTCTGTAATGGGGCCAGTCTTTGAGGACTCGACTCCGGACGAGTCGAAGGTCATTGCGTCTGCATCTCTTGCCAAGGCGATGCAAAGATTTTGGGAAGTTGAGGAGCCTCCCATGGTTCCAAGGGTGGATCCGGACCATGAGGAGTGTGAGGCCTTTTATCAAGCCAATACGTCGCGGCTGACGTCCGGTCAATTCGTAACTAGGTTACCGTTCATTGCTTCTTCTCCTGTTCTAGGGCAGTCCAGGGCACTGGCGGAGAAACGACTGCTGGCCATGGAACGGCGCATGCGACGTGACCCCGTCCTTCGCGATAAGTACATTGAGTTTATGCGCGAGTATGAGGCATTGGGCCACATGTCTCCGGCTCGAGTTGATTGGAGCTCAACTGAGCATTATTTCTTGCCTCACCATGCGGTGGTGAAGGCGTCGTCAGGTAAGCTGAGGACCGTATTTGACGGCTCAGCCCCCACGTCGACAGGGGTGTCATTAAATCAGCGCTTGCATTCCGGTCCCAAGTTGCACAGGGATGTCGTGGACATTATACTGAACTTTAGGAGACATCAGGTGGTGTTTGGAGCGGACATCCGGATGATGTTTCGGCAGACGGTTATCCACCCAGATGACAGGCGTTTCCAGCTGATTCTCTGGCGTGAACACCCGGAGGACCCGGTGACTGTCTACGAGCTCAACACCAACACATATGGGTTGAAGTCCAGCCCTTATATTGCCATTCGCTGCTTGTTAGAGTTGGCAGAGCGGGAACGGGCCCGCTTTCCCCGCGCAGCCGCCGTGTTGGCACGCGACCTTTATGTTGACGATGTGTGCACCGGGGCCCAAAGTATCGAGGAGGCTCTCATACTGCGGGATGAATTGATTGCCATTCTAGCAGCCGGAGGCTACGAGCTGCGGAAATGGTTGTCTAACGAGCCGGGTCTGTTGGAGGGTATCCCGGAGGATCACCAACAGAACCCTAATTTGTTTGAGGACGTGGAAGATCCCAACATGATAGCGGTGTTAGGAATGCAATACCAACCCGTTAACGATATTTTCACGTTCCAGGTGGACCTGGAGCACCAGAGGGTCTGGAGTAAACGGACAGTGCTGTCCACCATAGCTCGTATGTTTGATCCGAACGGGTGGATTAGCCCAGTGATCTTCCTGGCCAAGTGTCTGCTGCAGCAGCTCTGGATTATGGACGTCTCGTGGGACGAGCCACTCATCGGGCCTCCACTGGACACCTGGCTTGCGCTGATATCTTCGATGAAGGAGGTCAACCGGGTTGCCCTGCCTCGTCGGATTAATGCCGGGCAAGTATCAGGCAAGTCTGCATGGGTTTTGTGATGCATCCGAGCGGGGGTACGCTGCGGTAGTGTATCTACGTACGGTTGAATCCGAGGGTCGGGTCAACGTCGTTTTACTCTTGGCAAAGAGCAAGGTGGCTCCTATTAGAACTCGTCTGACCATACCTAAGCTAGAGTTGAGCGGAGCTCATCTGTTGTCCAGATTGTTAAGCCACGTCTCTCGTGAGCTGGCTGCCACCATTGACATCCGGGATGTCTTTGCATGGTCAGACAGTCAAGTCGCGCTGGCATGGTTGCGCGCGGCGCCACATACTTTGGAAATCTTCGTGGGAAACCGGGTTTCCCAGATACAGAACATTGGCATCCCCATCATCTGGAGACACGTCCCAGGTGATTGGAACCCAGCTGACTGTGCTTCCCGGGGCTGCACAGCTCCAGAATTGGTGTCTCATTCACTTTGGTGGGGACCAGCCTGGTTGGAGGAACCAGAGACTTCGTGGCCTGTCCAGCAGGTGGACAGGTCGATTCAAGTTTTGCCTGGCGTGCGGGTGCACGCCCTGGCTGTGGAGACGGCCTTGGATCCCGACTGGCTGCCTGGGCGGTATAGCAGTCTGGATAAACTGCTGGCGGTTACCAGCTGGATTAAAAGATTTGTTCGCAACTGTCGAAATCCGAGTGATAAACATTTGTCCCCAGTTGTGAGTGCAGAGGAACGTCGGAACGCGCTGCTGCACTGGATTCGCATCGTGCAGGTGGACCGCTTCGAGGCTGAACTTCGGATCCTGCGCGAGGGTCGCACCAAACTCAAGGGAGCGGTCGCCAGGTTAAATCCTTTTACGGATTCGGAGGGACTTTTGCGTGTTGGGGGTCGGCTTCGGAAAGCTGACCTGCCTTACGGAAGCCGCCACCCCTTGTTGTTACCAAAGGATGGACCTTTGGTAAAGCTCTTGGTGTCGGATCGACACATTCGTAATGCCCATGCCGGATGTGGGGCATTATTAGCTATCCTACAAAGGGAGTTTTGGATATTGTCTGCTCGAAGAGTCATTCGAAGCGTCCTCTTTCAGTGTGTACCTTGTTACAGAGTGAAGGCTTCGCTCATGCAGCCGCAGATGGGAGATCTGCCGCCGGACCGAGTTAATCAGTCTCGGCCATTTGAGGGAGTCGCAACGGACTTTGCGGGGCCGTTTTCAGTAAAAACGACCACCCTTCCCAACGCTCGGGTTGTGAAGGCTTGTTTGTATGCTTGGCCACCAAGGCTGTCCACTTGGAAGTAGTTTCAGCATTGTCTACTGAGGCCTTCGTCGCCGCTTTGGATCGTTTTGTGTCGCGCAGAGGCCTGCCCTCACTTATTCGCTCCGACAATGGCTCAAATTACAAGGGTACCATAAACTATCTAAAGGATGTTAATGTATTTTTAGAAAATAATCGTGATAGTTTAAGTCAAATCCTCGCCCGGAAAGGGGTAACTTGGCGGTTTAGTCCCCCAAATTGCCCTCACTGGGGAGGTATCTTTGAAGCTGCCGTCAAGTCAGCTAAGACTCACCTCCGCCGCGTGATCGGAGAGACTGTCCTGACGTTTGAGGAGCTTGTTACTGTGTTTTGTAAAGTAGAGGCGGTCCTCAATTCTCGTCCTCTCTGTCCCCTGTCCCCTGATCCAAACGATTTAGAGGTCCTGACTCCTGGCCATTTTTTGATTGGGCAGCCACTTACTGCGCTGCCAGAATACCCATGGAGGGATGAACGTACGTCACGGTTGTCACGTTTTCAAATGTTGCAACAAATGGGCCAGGACTTTTGGAATCGTTGGTCGGTTGAATACCTGCATCTGTTGCAGCAAAGGGTGAAGTGGACAGACAGGACAGAGCCTCCTAGGGAAGGGGATTTGGTACTTTTGAAAGAGGCCAACTGGCCATCCTTGTTTTGGCGTCGGGGGCGCATTTTAAAGTTGCTATTTGGGGAGGACGGAACTCCACGCGTCGCGGATGTGTTGGTCGATGGTTCGATTCTGCGACGAGCCGTAGCAACGCTCTCTCGTCTCCCGGTTGATTAGACTAGCGGCCTGAGCCTCTCAGCCCGGAGCGGGGGGATGTTCGGAATAAAGTAGCAACATTGTCTGTGACAGATGACACTTACTTTTGAGGTTATTGCACTTGAAAATTTTCTTGCTTGGTTGGCTCGTGGTTGAGCAAATTATACTTATCTAGATTGTTTGCAATTGGATTGCCGGCTATATATCTTCGCGTGGAGTGAATTATAAGCCAGGAGGGAAGGTTCCCGATTCATTTCTGACGATTTGTGGTGAGGCGAAAGGATTTCCCTCGTGAAAGTGAGACGAACAGTTCTCCCTTGAGACCGCGAGGTCGTGGTACCAAGAACCTGCACTGAGACGCAGTTTTCTGGGGAAGAGCGCTCTTGGGGTAGTCTGGGGAAGACTAGGGCTCCCATTAGTGATCCGGTGCAGGCATCCCGGGAGGCGCCGGCTGCCTATTCGACGAGGACCGTCGACGAAACATTGGACATTCTGTAAGTGTTTTACTTGTGTTTTAGTGTTTATTAGTATTTAATTTGGGACCAGGAGGCAGGCGGCCCTGTCTCCTTGGTCTCTGGTAGCAGAGCGGGTCCTATACCCAACAGTTGGAATGTCCATATCCCGATGGAGGTCGGCATTTCTGACACACCAGTGGGCGTTCAGAGCTCTACGGATAAAAAGCAGCGTCACGACGAGGGTTCCTATGGAAGTTTGCAAAGCCGGCCAAGCTCAACGAGGCCAAGTTATCTCTTACGAACAATTTGGTTTGCTACTTGACTCTAAACTGGACATAAAACTGAGCTCTTTCAAGGAAGAAATCACCAGAGAATTTAACCAAATCCTGAGCCAGCTGAGAGAAAATTTTCAACTTGAGGTAACGGCCGTAAGGAATGAGAACGCCAAGCTGAGGGAAGACATCACATCCCTTCAGCAAGCAGTACCACCTCTGTCTACAACGGGAGATACCGGGCTGATGGAAGCCATTACCGGTCTTC
The DNA here is from genome assembly GCA_947310995.1 of Yponomeuta cagnagella. NCBI lineage: Eukaryota > Metazoa > Arthropoda > Insecta > Lepidoptera > Yponomeutidae > Yponomeuta > Yponomeuta cagnagella. The sequence continues at coordinate 220,377 of OX371295.1, read as the reverse complement.
AGCGCCAGTTGAACGCACGAGACCAGCTGTTACCAAACGATTTGGAAATCACAGATCTCCCCGAATGTGACGGTGAGTCAACGAGACATGTGGCTATAACGGTGGCAACAAAGCTGGGAATGGCGATCGAGGAACAGGCGCGGGCCAGTAGAGGGAGCCCTTATATACCGTCCGCGTCCCATCCTCTTGCGCCAATGCCACCGTTGCCAACTCTATGGCCACGGTGCGTGCCATGCCAACCCTAGGTGCGTGAAGTGCCTAGAGCCTCACGCCACCGGGGACTGCTTGCGCACTCGCGAGTCGGAGGGTCCTCCGGCTTGCGTGCTGTGCAAGCAGCCCGGCCATCCGGCCAACTACCGGGGGTGCCCACGTGCCCCCCGCTCCTCCCCCCCTAAGGCCCCTAAGGCCACAAAGACAACTCAGCCCTCTCCTCAGAGGAGACCAGTCCCACCGCCGGCTAACACCCCGTCCAATTTCCCCTCCCTCGGCCGCCGCGGCCGCCCCACCACCAATCCCAACCCCCCCCAGGCCCCCGCGTGGGCCCCCCGCCCCTCCCTAGCCATTGCTAATATTAATTTGGCCGAAATATCGGTCCTGGCGCGCAAACTGCGCGCCGCAACCTCCCCCACCGCGCGTTTGATGGCTGTAGCTGAACACAGCCATCTGCTCTCCCTTATATAAGCGAGTTAATGTCGCGCCCCCCGGTCCCTCAGACCACTCAGTCTCCCGTCAGCGCGGGACGCATCAAACCTAGCAGTGTCTCGCTCATTTCGTACAATGCTCGCGGCCTCCGCAGCAACGTACCCGAACTTAGAGAGTTCGTCAAAGAATTCGAAGTCGATCTGTTGCTAGTGCAGGAAACTTGGCTCAAACCCCATACCAAGGGCCTGAGTATTCCCAAGTTTTCTCTCGTTAGGAACGACAGAGCCGACGGCCGTAGAGGCGGCGGCACTGCCATTTATTTTAGGAAGTCCCTCCATTCCTCCCCCGTCCCCACTCCGGCCCTCACTAACATGGAGGCTACTATCTGTAGATTAGCTCTGACGGGTCATCCGTCCTTAGTCATAGCCTCTATTTACATATCCAGCGGAACACTACCCCTAAGGAGTGATTTCGAAGCCATCCTCGCTCTAGGCGCCCACACCGTTATGTTCGGGGATTTTAACTCCAAACATACGGATTGGACTTGCCTACAGACGAACCCCGGCGGTACTGCCCTCCTCGGCTTAACCGAGGCGTTAGAATTGGACGTCTTATGTCCCTACTCCCCCACTCATTACCCCGATAACATAGACCACGCCCCCGACGTACTAGACTTCGCTCTAGTAAGGGGTGTCAATCTCAACCTCAGGGCGATCGAGACTCTCGACGACCTAGGTTCCGACCACCGACCGGTGTCCCTCCAGCTAGGTCCCCCATCGTCACCCTCCACACTCTCCACCAAAACTATTACTAGGTAATTGGGACAGTGTCAAAAGCTCCTTAGTCACCACCTTTGAAGCCCCCGACTCGCGTTATGCGCTCTCCCCTGACCACTTCGACTGTACAGACAAGATAGATAGCGCCGTAGAATCCCTCACTCTTCTGGTCCAATCAGCAATTCGTGAGGGCGAGCGTGTAGTACCAGTCCACGACCGGAAACTGCCTCTCGCTATCAAGAACCTGATTAGGGCCAAAAGAGCCGCCCTCCGGAGGGCCTCCCTCTACCCAACTCCTGCCTACAGGAAACGCGCTAATGATCTCCAGCGGCAAGTCAGGTCCCGTCTCTCTGATCATAATAACGCCCAATGGGGCGATCTCATGGAGACCATCTACCCCTCCCACCAGGCTTACTATAGAGTAGCCAGGGCCCTTCGGGCAGACGCGATCTCTCACACACCACCTATGGCCCGCCCCGATGGCTCTACCGCCTTCGAGGACGTTGAGAAAGCCGAGTGTTTCGCCGACAGCATTGAGTCCCAATGCTTGCCCAGCACTCAGCAGTGCGACCCAGCTCACGTCGGTATGGTCGAGGAGGAGGTCCGTAAAAAGACCTCCCTCCCTCTTCCAACCGACGAAAATCCCATTGCGGTTTCCACGGACGAAATTCAGTCTTTCATCAAAAGACTGAAACGTAAAAAGGCCCCAGGAGCGGATGGTATTGCCAACCTAGCGCTCAAGATGTTCCCCACCCAGGTGCTAACCCTGTTAGCACTCATTTTCAATGCCTGTTTTGACCACTGTCACTTCCCAACCGCGTGGAAGGAGGCGACGGTCATAGGCATCCCCAAGCCGGGAAAGCCCCTCAACCTCCCCTCTAGCCATCGCCCCATCAGCAAGGCCATGGGCAAACTCTTCGAGAGAGTCATCCTCACTCGTATGAGAAATCACCTCTTCCCCTCAGAGGGCCCCCCCCTCATCATCCCTCACCAATTTGGCTTTCGGGCAATTCACTCTTGCCCTCAACAAGTCCACCGCATAGTAGAGTTCATTCTGGGCGGGTTTTTCCCCAGGCGCGAAAAGACGGTAGCCGTCTTATTCGATGTCGCCAAGGCCTTCGATAAGGTCTGGCACGCAGGGCTCATTTTTAAGTTGTACGAGCTGGGTCTCCCCGACCGACTTGTCCGCACCTTAGCTTCCTTTCTGAAGGACCGCTCCTTCCGCTTTAGACACGAGGGCATTCTCTCTTCCCTCCGCCCTCTCAGAGCCGGGGTCCCGCAAGGCTCCGTGCTCTCCCCCCTCCTGTACATTTCGTACACTAATGATATCCCCATCCCCCGCAATGGGGTCCAACTGTCACTTTTCGCTGACGACACCGCACTCTACTGCAAGAGTCGGAAAATGTCAGTCATTCTTAATAGGCTCCAATCCGCGGTCGATGAGCTAGGTGCCTGGTTCAGGCTCTGGCGAATCGAGGTCAACCCGAAAAAGAGCACCGCGATCCGCTTCGACCATAAGGTCCGCCGCGGTCTCTCCGACCGACCTATCCGTATGCTAGGTACCCCAGTCCCCTGGCGATCCACCGCCAAGTACCTAGGTGTCACCCTGGACAGTAGACTGACATTTAGGCCACACATCCGGAAGGTGACCCGGACCGCCCGATTTTACCTAGGCTGCTTATCCTCCATGATAGGCCGACACAGTAGGATGTCCCCTAGGAACAAGCGAACGCTCTATAAGGTTTGCATTCGTCCCGTGCTGACTTACGCGGCACCCGTCTTCGCCCACGCGTCTCCCAAAGTACTGTACGAACTTCAGAAAGTTCAAAATCTTTTTATCCGTAGAGCTCTGAACGCCCACTGGTGTGTCAGAAATGCCGACCTCCATCGGGATATGGACATTCCAACTATCCAACAATTCATTAAATCTCTCTCAGAGACCTTTTTTAGCACGGCCGAAGTGCACCCCAATCCCCTTATCCGCCAAGCAGCGGACTACACTCCCCCCACGACGAACCCCCGTTACCTGGTGCGCAGGCCCAGGAACGCCCTCGTCGACCCCCCCGATAAACTTTCATCTGATCTGGACCGCCTACTAGAGGCCCAGTCCCAGTCAGACGTAGCCCCCGCCCCCGCCCCCGCCGGTGTCCCCGCCGGTGTCCCCACCTCTCCCTCCTAGCCGCGGTCACGATGTGACGAGCAGTCCCAAGCGGACGCTCTCTTAAGGAGCTCCGCTGCGCGCCCTCCTCGGCTTCGAGGTGGGTCGCTCATGATGTAGGTTTAGGGGTCCTTAGGACCAAACCAGCCCCCCAGGTGGTGTTTAGTGGGTAGGCGCACTTCCTGTGAGTCCCACATTGGCAGCACGGCCGGGCCCGTGCTGTTATGCTTGAGCATTCACCACCTCCTTCCCCCCGTGTCCTCCGGAGGGTGCCCTTTTTAGGGCTAAAAAAAAAAAAAAAAACATCCTCTTGCGGCTTACCCGTCGCTCGCTCCGAGATGACCTGATAAGCGCGACAAGGTGCTACCACTGCCGATCTGGGCCTCCACACGCACCCCAGCGTTTTTATATAAATGAACGGCTGACAAAGGTAAATCGCGCCTTATTCGGCAAGGCTCGTGATGCGGCTCGCGAGGCACGATGGAGCTTTGTTTGGTCGAGAGATGGAAGAGTGTAGAAGAAATCAAGCTTCGGAGAAAATTTTCATTCGCAGTGAGGAGGATTTGGAGAATTGTATAAAAACCTTATTTGGGTCATGTTGTGTGTTTATTTATTATTATGCATGATTTCTTTTTTACCTAATATATATACCGTAAAAATATTATATATATATATATATATATATATATATACATAATTATTTATAATTATGTTATTTTTATTGATAATAGATCTGCCTACATTACATACGGTACGTGCGCGCGTGAAAGTAAAACAAATTATTTCAATGCAAATGCCATTTTAACAACAGGACTCTATCATTAAGTATATACTTATTTATCATACCCATTATACATATATTACATTCGTACAATTTTATAAATGACAAGAAATAAATATATTTAAAATAGAGAGGTGGTAGCCTAGTGGGTAGAACATCGGACTCGGAAGCGAGAGACCCAGGTTCGATCCTGAGTGCCGTGATATACCTATGACTTGGTTCTCTAAGTTATGTACATTGTGAAGACATCGTGAGGAAACCTGAGTGTCTGAGCTATTCACATACCTCAGCGCTCGAAATCGCAAATCCGCGGTGCAAAGGCACGAGTGGTGATTAAGCCCAAACTCTCTCCCTGAGAGAAGACCTGTGCCCTACAGTGGGACGTATATAGACTGCTTATGTAAATATCTAAAATTAGGACGAGCTTTGTGTGCATGATCATCGTCTGCAGCCGGACATACCTACTCGCTATTAACGAGATGTGGGTAAGGCCCGGTCAGGACCGATTGCGTCATATACCGAGACCCTCTCATCTCTCTAAGCATGGTGGGAGTCGAGTGGGTTTTTACATTAAAAATGGCCTTAAGGCTCTTACCCTGACTCCTCCTCTTTCGAACATTGAGCAGATGTGGTTAGCACTGAGTGGTAATTTGTATTCATTTCTACTTGGTACCGCTCACAGACCCGATAGGGTGAAAGTTGATATTTTTTTGGATTCTCTTACAGATTCGATAGCTACTTTGAACCGGTTTATGCTAGGTGATTTTAATATAAACTTATTAAACACAGAAGATCGAACAAAAAAAGGATTGTCGAAATCGGTTAAGATTTGACGGCGTTATGCGAGAACATAGCGCAAATAAAAATAAAAAATTTGATAACCTCCTCCTTTTTTGAAGTCCGTTAAAAACCAACATTACATACCAAAATTAATTATCAACAATGAAACAAACATTAACACAGACACATTCATACGTATACACACACACACACACACACACGCACGCACACATGCACATGTCGCACAATTTTTTTGAGGTAACCCGGTACATACAAAAATGTGTACTTAGATACGTATTTGACGCCGCAACGAGAATTTCCTGTTTGTATCTGCAACAGGAAAATTGTAAACAACAATCTGGTTATGTGGTGTGGCGATAACCTTCCGAGATAAAGCAGAGCTACATGATGCCTTCAAACCTGTTTTGTCTGTCTGCGCTGCAGAGCAAACTCGGCTATACCGTTAGTGTTGTCAGTGCGCCTTAGTTTGGCTTTTAAATCAAGTGTGTGAAAAAAATATTTTGAAAACAAAAAAAAAATGTTTTAGAGAAAGAAGATTTTCTCAAAAACATTATGTGGACTATGTTTTCTTTGATTGCTTTTCTAACACTTGGTGAGTTTGTGCATCTAACCTTAAAATAAAGAAAAGTGTTAATTTATTGACAGTGAATTATTAAAACTTATTTGCAGCCACTTCTTCAAGCCAACAGCAGCAAAATTATGGTAAGATTTTACTTATCAACAGAATTTTTTAATGACTTTAATATACATATGTATAACTACCTACTATTCTGCGTTGCACTGTGAGGAAAATTCATAATATAACTTCTGTAGCAAAATTTACTGCAGCAGAATTTCCATACAAGAGTTTTTATACGTTCATAAGACTTTATGCTGATTGCCAAAAAATCTTGACGTAGGCTCTTGCCTTGAGGGCGTGATCATACGAATCCTTTTTGAGTGAAGGTAGGTACCCTTAAAAGCCATCTTTCATTTCATTCTATTTTACTTTGATGAACTGTTGAAGAGTCTTCAAAGGGAAGATGAGATATGACATAGCAATGTGAATTATTATTAGCGTAGTGAGCGCGTCTGAATAGTGGTAGGTTAGCAATAAATTGGATTTGTTTATTTTGTGATAGTTTTTTTCCGATGCACAATAAAGAATTATGTTATCTTATCTTGCATTTAAAATAAGTTGTTCCATGTGAACTGAATGCACTCTCTGTCCGACTACTCAAGTACGGCCAGTTGATGAATAGATACATCTTCGTGCCACTGGCTTTGGAGATAACTGGGGTCTGGGGTTCGCAGGGGAGATTCCTTGTGAAAGAGATCGGTCGGCGCTTGAGGAACCGAGGTTTTGACAACAGCTCCGGGGCACATCTGATGCAGAGGATCTCCCTTGCTGTGCAGCGCGGGAACGCCGCCAGCATTATGGGGACCTTTGGGTCGGATGTGGCTCGGGGTGGTTTATTTAATTGACAGTTAGTTAATTTTTTTTTATGTATTCGCATGTGACTTTTGTTTTTCCGGTGTTCTTCTACACAAGAATAAACATGTAAACTTATCCTGCGTTTCGACCATCACATCACGAACCCTCAAACCTCATCATACCTACTTCACTGTTCAAACGTGCAGACTGCGGGCGAGTGACCCCCCTAGCCGACCCCCTGGTGGTGGGGGGCAGCCGGGCGCAGCGCGGGGAGCTGCCGTGGCACGTCGGCGTGTACCAGAAGACCTCGCGCCCGTACAGGCAGATCTGCGGGGGCAGCATCATCGCCCAGAAGCTCGTCATATCTGGTCAGTTCATGGTGTGAGTCTAGTTAGTAGGAGTCAGTATATTTTATCTTTTTCAGTAAATGCTTTTTAAAATTGATGAGATGATTTGAGAAAAGGTGGTCAGAGTGGAGTGAATTTACCCGCTACCTTTTTCTTCACTACAAATACGGCCCAAAGGCAGCGGCTAACATAGTAACATAGTACATTGACATTCAGCAAACAGAATGTAAATTATATTCTTTTTGTTGCACTAACCCCGTGCTGAGGACAATTTTTAAAAACCTATTAAAAGAATATAATCATGTAGGTACAGCGATATCATTCCAATGTAAAAATCTAACTGCAAAGTGGGTTACTCGGGGCTGCAAGTGATGTAAATCGCTTCGGTCAGATGTCGCTGCCTGTATGTAATACAGAGAAGTTGTAAAGGGGCTTGAAATTTCATCGATGCTTGCACTTGCCCATTAGCTCAGTTGGGAGAGCGCTGGCACGGTTAGCTAGAGGTCGCGGGTTCAGGTCCCGGCATGGGTGGAAGTTTCAGCCTTTAAACAGGTTTTTAAGAATGTAAATTGTTTACGTTGAAATAAATTATTGATTTCTGAAATCTAAAATAAAGGACTACCTAGATTTGTAAAGTTGAAGACACTGATTTCTGCTTCCCCTTTACCGTCAGCGGCGCACTGCTTCTGGAACACGGTGGACGAGCTGGCGCCCGCCTCGGACTTCGCGGTTGCGGCCGGCAAGATCTTCAAGCCGTGGTACGAGGATCAAGATCCCGACGCGCAGTACTCCGATGTACGTGAGAAACTCCGCACTGGTCTTCCGGTGCCTGAAGAAAAATGCTGAGCAAAGTTCTTGTTATTGGTTTAACTTTAATCTTCATCTTCAGGCGTTGAGCGCCTGATCTTTGGAGCGTCTTAACGTAGGTAACACGCTTCCCTCCGCAGGTGGATGAGTTGTTGATCCCGCGTCTGTTCCGCGGGGTGGACCGCAACTACGCCGAGGACCTGGCGCTGCTGGTGCTGGAGCGCGCCTTCCAGTACAAGCCCTACCTGAGTCCCGTGTGCGTGGACTTTGACCCGCGCCTGGAGGAGAGCCAGCTGCGCCCTGGCAACCTGGGGAAGGTAACCATATTTGAGTAACACACACACGTGCTCCCATCACTGCATTCCGAATGCAGCTGTCTGCAAGGCCCATGACCACTTCTTACTCACTTTTCTTAATTTATTTTTTTGGATATCCAGCAGCTTGGAATAGTGACAGGAGGCTCGAGTTTGTGTAACGTATTCACAGAGGTAACAAATCTTTGTACGTACTTATTCCTTCTTCTGTTCTGTTCTGAGGAATCAGACCGAAACTGGCTCTGCAGTGAGATCTTTAAATACCACTTATGTTGTATGTACGCTCAGAGGATACACCTCGCCTCCAGGTCGCCGGCTGGGGACTGACCTCGTCAGACGGGCAGAACACGGTAGCACTGAACGTGATCGACTTGCCAGTTGTGGCCATCAACGAGTGCTTAGAGAAGTCGCCAAAGAACTATTGGCAGTACATCACCATCGACAAAATATGCGCCGGCTATGATAATGGTAAGTGGATTTAAAGGTTCACCAGTTACAGTAACTAGTGTGGCATCCCCTATTAATATCCATAAGAACATTAATCTGTCCAATTTCATCCATGCAGCAGACTACTTTAGGAGCTGAGAAGCTATCGCAGAGGTCGTAATTGGCTCCTAACTTCTTTATATACGTTCAGTGGTTGAGGTAGTTGCCAATATATATTCGATAATATAATGTATGTCCGTAAAAATATAACAATGTTCAGATTAAGTAGGGACGTCCATAAGGTAAACACTAGAAATAGAAATAAGCTTGCTTATTCTAAATTTTGTTGAGTCAAGGTAAAAACGTTCGTTTTTGCAACAGAATTCCAGAACATGTTCTATCCTTGTCTGAAAACAAATTTAAAACATTCATTAAAAATCGCTACGTAAAAAAGCCTATTAGAGAATAGACGAGTATATGAACGATCGGCAAGCGCAGCGTAGGACGACCAGCCACAAGATGGACAGATGACCTCATCCAAGTAGCAGGAAAGCCCGGATGCAGGCCGCTTCAAACCGGTCTTTTTGGAAATCCACGGAGAAGGCCTATGTCCAGCAGTGGACATAGACCTCGTGAACGGGTGCTGTTCGTGTGTCTGGCCGCAGCATTAATGTTTTTCCTACTTTTGTAAGAAGTATTAATTTGGCTTTTAAAGTTATTGGTGGCTAGTACGGAATCATATCATATAGGCTTTTATGTTTAACATGATTTGAGAAAAGACGGTCAGAGTGGATTTTTTTTTCCCGCTGCCTTTTTCTCCGCTACAAATACGGCCCGAAGGCAGCGGCTAACATAGTAACATAGTACATTGACATTCAGCAAACAGAATGTAGATTCTTTACGTTGACATAAATTATTGATTTCTGACTTGAGTATCCAACTATTAGAGATTGTGTGCGCAGGCACGGCGACGCTGTGCCAGGGCGACAGCGGCGGCGGGCTGGTGTTCCCGCACACGACCGAGCCCGGCGTGGAGCGCTACTTTCTGCGCGGCGTGGTCTCCACCTCGCCCCGGAGCTCCACAGAGTGCAACACCTTCGCCATCGCGAGCTTCACCAAGATCTCCGTTCACAGGAGCTTCATCGAGCTCCGGTATAAGCCGGAAGAGGAGCCGATGCCTGTGAATAGCGGTGTCGGGTAAGTGGGACTTCAAATCTTCGGAATGTGGTTCGTGATGTGTTAGAAACTACTACTAAAAGCCTAAACATGAAAAGTAAAGCGTGAATGTACACCAATGACCAGGTATTTTTGTCATGATCTTCAAAGTTTGATCTGTTATAGTTGAAAACAATATTTATTTATGAATAAGGTAATTTGTTAAGAGAAATTATATTAATAAACAATACAAATATGAGTTAACCTAGAATTTACCTAAATATTTCAATATAACCAACCTAACCTACAATTTAAATTATTCAACAAGATACCTACATATAAAAAGCTGCGCCCAGATCCTCGCTGCCTCTGGGAAGGGGTTTTTTATTTATTTATTTCGAGCTTAATGAAAACTTACAGTTAAACTTAGCATGATATACATTTTATTAAATACATACATACATAATCAGCCTATATACGACCCACAGTAGGGCACAGGCCTTCTCTCAGGGAGAGAGTACGGGCTTAATCACCACGCTTGCCCACCGCGGATTGGAGATTTCAATGTCTCAGACACTCAGGTTTCCTCACGATGTTTTCCTTTACAGTTAGCAATACAATTGCTACTATATTTTTTTATTTTTTTAAATTTTTTTTTATTTTATTTTTTTTCCACTTATACCTATCTTTACAGGCTTAGCCTAATTCGATTGGATAACTTTACTAATGTACATAACTTAGAAAACAAAGTTATAGATACATGCCTGCACTAGGAATCGAACTTGGGTCCGAGTCCAATGTTCTACCCACTAGGTTACCACCGCTGGTTACATAATATTATTTGCATTTCAGCTTGTCAAGTTCATCAGAGTCAGTCTCAACAGGATCAAGACCAATAGGTAGGTCACATCACTTCACAAGATTCGATAATAAAATTTCGTTTATTTTTCAGACATTAAAAGATACAATAAAATAATTCAATACATTTTCTGTGTTGCTTAGACTGCGGCTCGGGACTAGTGGACGGGTCTAAACGGATCCAGGTGCCGTGGCACGTGGACATCTACCGCACCGACACCTCGCCCTTCCGCCATGTCTGCGGCGGCTCCATCTTCGACCCAGGCCTCATCATCACTGGTATATCATGTATTTTCTTTACTACCGTACTGTTATGTTGACCTGGCAGTTATTTTAGCCATGATCTTCAAAGTACATTTTATCCTAGTTGTCAGGATGGTGTAGGTGCTGGGAAAGCCTACTCCATCTAAGAAAAAAAACCAATGTCCCAGGCACTGCAGCATCCGAGTGGTCCCTGCGAGTGAAGGTGCCACTGGACGCTATATAAATCATCTGGTTACTTCACCATTTGGAAGAGTCATTTTGTTCTCTGCAGCTGCACACTGCTTCTTTGAAAACGGGCAGCGCGTAAAGGATGATGCCTTCATGGTCGTCGCTGGTAAGACGAACAAAGCAGTCTACGACGTTTCGGACGCGAACATTCAGGCCAGAAATGTAAGATCAAAATATGTTATATTATATTGAGGAATGTTGAGGAAGCGAAAGTGATCTGTCAGGATCGTAGCAAGTGGCACTCCCTGGTCTCTGCCTACCCCTCTGGGATACAGGCGTGAGTTTATGTTATGTTATATTCTCGCATAAATGTTTACGCGACACGCCGTGCGTTCGCTCCATAATGAGCAGACGCTACTCGCCATATCGAACTGGTGGTGTAACAAAAAAAGCGCAACCTTTTTTAAGGTTCCGTAGTCCGACAAGGAACCCTTATAGTTTCGCCATGTCCGTCTGTCTGTCTGTCTGTCCGCGGCCTAGCGCAAAGACCGGTGGCACTACAAAGTTGTAATTTAGTATGTGTATACATATTTATCACGCCGACAAAGTTAAAGACTAAAATTTTGGAAAAAAAATTTTTTCAACACACCTGCTCGTAAAGTAGGTCTTATTACAGCGTATTTACACTGATAATGCAGAATATTACCCATGCCGTGCCTTTTACATTACATTATCGCACTAGTGCCTTTTCATTACATATCTTTTTAAATATTAGCAAGAAGTATTAATGTTTCGAAAACAGCTAAGTAGTTATTTGCGTAAATATAAAATTAAATTCAAAATGTGATAAATAATTAAAGAATTTCATGAAACTGCTTGTTTTAGCATTTTTAAGCAAACACTACAATAATTAATGTAAACCTAATAATTAACATAAAATTTATGAATAGGTTAGCAACCTCATTATATCTAGATGGCCATGCATTGCAGCCATCTTTGATGGATGCGCGCGCACAAGAATACTGTTTTGAATTTTACCGCCATAGGTACATAACACGAATCACGCACGAAAAATACGCCATCTTTTAAATGGGTTTCTGTTTGTTAAGTTTATTCACAGTATTGCATTTCGTTAGTGTTGTTTTTTTATTTACTTTTCCTCGCAAGTGTGTTGAAAAACGTCGTATGAAACACGTGAGCATTGGTCATTACACTTCTCGTCTCCATTAAGCCTTCGCCTTCGGCTCAGGCTTAAAAACCGACTCGAGTGTAATGACCAACATACCACACTTGTATCATAATGTACTATTATACCTTACCCCTATCCCCACTTTTCATGTTACCCCTAACATGAAAAGTGGAAAAGTGGGCATGATTTTTTTTTCTCGACTATCCCATCATGCGGGGCATTGTTGGATTGGTCATTGAAAAATATTGTGGGTGTACGAAGACTATTTTTTTATTTAGGGTTCCGTTTGCGAAATATTAAGCTTTAAAGTGCAAATTTTTGTCCAAGTAGGGCGTCCCCTCTCCTCTCCTGCCTGATTGTAGAAACGTGAATTAATTCAGGGTAGTAGCACATATAGTGAATTTAAAAGAAAAAATATCACGGCTAAGTAGGCTTTACTAGTTAACGCGCACTTGGCGGTTTTTTTAACAATGGAAATGTCTTTTCTTTCGCTCCATTGTAGGCTTCGATTTCACGAAAAAGTGCGATCCCCTTATATTATGGGTGTTTCTCTGCTGTTTGGAAACTCGCCCATACAAGACAGTCCTTGTCCTAAGCAAATTTTATTGACTGCTGTGAATGTTTGTTAATTTAATGAAGGGCAACAGTAAATTAAATCTACATCTTAAAAAATCCCACACATTTTCCTCCTAGTTTTTGAGTTATTAACGATTTTATGCAAAACCGTGACAGGGGACTGTTGTAATCAACCGGGAATGTTTTTATGGACAAAAACAAGTCTTTACTTAAAAAAGTAATCAGTCTTTATTTTTCTTTATAGTTTTTTTTTTAGCCCTAAAAAGGGCACCCTCCGGCTGACGGGAGGTAACGGGGGTTCGTCGTGGGCGGTGTGGAGTCCGCTGCTTGGCGGATAAGGGGGTTGGGGTGTACTTCAGCCGTGCTGAAGAACGTCTCTGAGAGAGATTTGATGAACTGCTGGATAGTTGGAATATCCATGTCCCGATGTAGGTCGGCATTTCTGACGCACCAGTGAGCGTTCAGAGCCCTGCGTAGGAAGAGGTTTTGAACTTTCTGAAGTTTGTACATGACAGTGGGGGCCGCGTGCGCGAAGACGGGTGCCGCGTAAGTCAGCACGGGACGAATGCAAACCTTATAGAGCGTTCGCTTGTTCCTAGGGGACATCCTACTGTGTCGGCCTATCATAGCTGGCGGCCTAAGTAAAAACGGGCGGTCCGGGTCACCTTCCGGATGTGTGGCCTGAACGTCAGCCTCCTATCTAGGGTGACACCTAGATAGTTGGCGGTGGTTCGCCAGGGGACTGGGGTACCTAGCATGCGGATAGGTCGGTCGGAGAGACCGCGGCGGACCTTATGGTCGAAGCGGATCGCGGTGCTCTTCTCCGGGTTGACCTCGATTCGCCAGAGCCTGAACCAGGCACCTAGCTCATCGACCGCGGATGGGAGCCTACTCAGGATGGCTGACATCTTCCGACTCTTGCAGTAGAGTGCGGTGTCGTCGGCGAACAGCGACAGTTGGACCCCATTGCCGGGGATGGGGATGTCGTTAGTGTACGAAATGTACAGGAGGGGGGACCCCGGCTCTGAGTGGGCGGGGGGATGAGAGTATGCCCTCGTGTCTAAAACGGAAGGAGCGGTCCTTCAGAAAGGAGTCTATGACGCGGACAAGTCGGTCGGGGAGACCCAGCTCATATAGCTTGTAGATGAGCCCGGCGTGCCAAACCTTATCGAAGGCCTTGGCGACATCGAAGAAGACGGCTACCGTCTTTTCGCGCCTGGGGTAAAACCCGCTCAGAATGTACTCTACTATGCGGTGGACTTGCTGAGGGCAAGAGTGAATTGCCCGAAAGCCAAATTGGTGAGGAATTATGAGGGGGGGGGGGGGCCTCTGATGGGAAGAGGTGGTTTCTCATGCGAGTGAGGATGACTCTCTCGAAGAGCTTGCCCATAGCCTTTTTACGGACCTCCTCCTCGACCATACCTACGTGAGCTGGGTCGCACTGCTGAGTGCTGGGTGAGCATTGAGACTCAATGCTGTCGGCGAAACACTCGGGCTTTTCATCGTCCTCGAAGGCGGTAGTGCCATCGGTGCGGGCCAGAGGTGGTGTGTGAGTGATCGCGTCTACCCGAAGTGCCCTAGCTACTCTATAGTAAGCTTGGTGGGAGGGGGAGATGGTCTTCATGAGATCGCCCCATTGGGCGTTACTATGTTCCGAGAAGCGGGATCTGACTTGCCGCTGGAGTTCGTTAGCGCGTTTCTTGTAGGCAGGAGTTGGGTAAAGGGTGGCCCTCCTGAGGGCGGCTCTTTTGGCCCTAATCAGGTTCTTGACAGCGAGAGGCAGTTTCCGGTCGTGGACCGGTACTACACGCTCGATGGATGAGGGATGCCGCTGCCACTTGGATGAGGTCATCTGTCCATCTTGTGGCTGGTCGTCCTACGCTGCGCTTGCCGATATGTGGTCTCCATTCGAGAACTTTTTGGCCCCATCGGCCATCAGTTCTGCATGCTATGTGCCCCGCCCACTGCCACTTCAACTTACTAATCCGCTGGGCTATGTCGACAACTTTCGTTCGTCTACGGATCTTATCATTTCTGATTCGATCTCGTAGAGAAATTCCGAGCATAGCCCTTTCCGTAGCTCGTTGCGTGACGTTGAGCCTTCTTATGAGGCCCATAGTGAGAGACCACGTTTCAGTGCCATAAGTTATCACTGGTAACACACACTGGTTGTAAAATTTTGTCTTGAGCGATTGAGATATATTAGATGAAAAGACTTTTCTAAGTTTCCCGAATGCTGCCCAGCCGAGTTGGATTCGACGATTGACCTCTTTTACGAAGTTGGACCGACCTAGTTGGACTGTTTGTCCTAGGTAGACGTATTCGTCTACAACTTCGAGAGTCGAGTTCCCCAATGTTATTGGGGTGGGCACAACACGGGCGTTCGACATGACCTTCGTTTTGTCCATGTTTATTTTAAGGCCCACGCGTTTGAAAACTCGACTGAGGTCTTCGAGCATTATGCCGAGGTCTTCCATCGTTTCTGCCATGACTACTATATCGTCGGCAAATCGAAGGTGCGTGATGTACTCGCCATTGATATTGATGCCGCGTCCCTGCCATTCCAGAAGCTTGAAGGCATCTTCCAGTGCGTTCGTGAACAGTTTCGGAGAGATAACGTCTCCCTGTCTCACGCCTCTTCTCAATGGAATTGGCTCCTGTAGTGTCTTGGGTAGCTACTGGGAGCAGAGTAATAATACGCGTCTAGTCCGTACAAGCGTTTAATCCAACTGAACGTTAGTGTGCGTGCGTTGCACCTCATTAGCTAGACGTACGTACAGGTTACACACACAAGCACACTCCACTACCCCCTCTTAAACACAATATACATTGTTGACCCATAATACTATCTGAATTCTATATTATATACAATGATACATAACCTTTTCTTTCAACATCATTACGGTTTATACTTTGATATTAATGTTATTTACATATTTTACACCTGTGTATCTATTCCATAACGTTCTACCGGTCTTCGCATACGAGTTGATCGTCTCGGAATAATTATCGGCAGCGGCGGTGCCTCCAGCGGTCTGTTACCCGTCGCAGGCGCATTCAGTGCAGCTGCCTGTGTAACCGCGGTACCTCCGGCTCTTATTTCTTCGCGCGCAGTCGGTGACGTCACCGCGGCCGTCTCTGCGCCGCCCCCGCCCATGATCACCGAGGAAGACCGCATTTGGTCAGCATGGCGTATCCATTTCGACCCACCTACAGTCTGGACCTCAAAAACATTGTTTCCTATTTTAGAAATAACTGTTGCTTTTGTCCACTTAGTAGATTGTCCTTCTTGGCTATAATTGCGCACCCAGACTACGTTACCCGGTTCCCATTTACTGCTTTTGCCCTTTTTAATAGCTGCTTGTTTGTTAAGTTTATCAGTAATAGGTTCTAGTAAGCCAGATCGTAATAAGTCTAATCTAGTCCTAATAGGCCTTCCAAACATGAGATTTGCCGGGGTTTGACCCGTAGTGCCATGGACACTGTTCCTATAATCTGTCAAAAATCGTTGCAGAAAACTCTGAATTGGTATTCTTTCAATGTCCGCTTTTCTTAATGCCCTCTTGAATATACGAACGGCGTTTTCCGCTTCCCCGTTTGACGAGGGATGATAAGGGGCGGAAGTGACGTGTTTGATACCGTTTTTGGTCAAAAATTGTTTAAACTCCCGGCTGCTGAAAGGTGGCCCGTTATCCGATACTAACGTTAGTGGAATACCGAAACGAGCGAATAACTCTTTTAGCTTACTTATTGTTTCGTTGGCAGTAGTGTTTAAAGTCATCGGTATGATCTCTAACCACTTAGAATGACCGTCAACCACCACCAGGTACGTTATATTTTTAAAATGAAAAAAATCTATGTGAATCCGCTCATACGGTTTTAATGGCCATGTCCATGGCTTGACCACACCTCTAGGTGGCATATCGGCTGCCTCCGCACAAGTCCTACAAGAAGCACATGTGCTTTCTACATCTGAGTCGATATTAGGCCACCAAACAAAACTACGGGCCAAACTTTTACATTTTACCATTCCTAGGTGTGAACCATGAATCTCTGCTAGGACCTGGGCCCTCAACACGGACGGAACTACGACGCGACACCCCAGCATAAGACAGCCCGCCTCTACGCTCAGCTCGTCTCGCCGTCGCCAGTAGGTCTGCCAGTCCGTGCTACCAGCATCCTCGCCCCGTCCCGCTCGCTCACCAGAAATCGGCCAGCCGTGTCGTACGAATTCGATTACTTTGCAAATAGTTTTATCTTTCGTGGATTCAATTCTTATGTCACTGGTATTAAGGGCGAAATTATCTTCAACAAATTTGATAAAAACGCAATCGTCATTATTTGTTTTAAATTCATCCGTGGCTGCTAGTGGCAAGCGGGATAAGGCATCGGCCTGATTTAACTCTGATCTTACATACTCTATTTCGTACTGATAACCAGACAGTAAAATAGCCCATCTTACTAAACGCCCCGCTGCCGTGTGCGGAATGTCGTGTTTCGGTCCAAATATCATGACTAGGGGCTGATGATCAGTTCTCAAGGTGAACTTACGCCCATAAACATAAGTGTGAAATTTCTTAACACCAAAAACTATCGCTAACGCTTCTCTCTGCATCTGACTGTAATTCGCTTCTGCGGGGCTAAGCGTGCGAGATGCATAAGAAACCGGTCGCTCGCCGTCAGCTGTGCGCTGGGTCAACACTGCACCCACGCCGCGAGCGCTAGCGTCACACGTTAGGATCAGCGGAAGCTGCTCGTCGTAATGCATCAATACTGGACTAGTAATTAACTTGGTCTTTACCTGTTCGAACGCATCATTCTGTATTTCTCTCCACTGCCAAGGCACATTTTTTTTTAGTAATTCATATAATGGACATAAAATCTCTGAGAAGTTTTTCAAAAATTTTGAATAAAAATTTATCATCCCAAGGAACGATTTTAGTTCAGTTACTGTGTTAGGTTTAGGCACTTTCACTATTGCTTCTATCTTTTTCTCATCCGTACATATGCCCTTTTCCGAAATAATGTAACCTAAGTAGCGTACCTCTTTAGCAAAAAATGTACACTTGTCTTTACGAACCGTTAGCCCCGCCTTATCTAGTCTACAAAACACTTCGTGCAAGTTTCTGAGATGTTCCGCCTCGGACTTTCCGGTTATTAAAATATCGTCAAGAAAATTGGTGCAATGGGGTATGTTAACTATTATTGCCTCTATAATACGCTGAAATATCGCTGGCGCTGATGAAATACCATAGACCAATCTGTTGTAAACAAAAAGACCTCTATGCGTATTTATCACTGTTAGTATTTTCGAATCGTCTAATACCACTTGATTATAGGCTTCGGATAGGTCTATTTGAGTGAACCGCTTTCCCCCGCTCAGATTGTTAAATAAAAACTCTGCCCTAGGCAATGGGTATCTATCGACTTCTAAAACTGGGTTTAGCGTGCTTTTGTAATCGCCACAAATTCTCAAGGCTCCGTTACTTTTTAGTACTACTACAATGCATGAGGCCCAGTCTGAAGAGTGTATAGGTGAAATGATACCTGTGCTTTCCATGCGCTGTAACTCGGCGTCAACGAGCGGGCGCAGCGCAAGTGGCAGCGGCCGCGCGCGCCGGTAGACGGGCGCCACGTCGGCGCGGACACGCAGCGTCGCCCGCGCGCCTACGTAGCAACCTAGGCGTCCACTAAATACACGGGGAAATTTCTTCATGAACTTCTCTTTATCAAAAACTTCCGCTTCACACCTTCCGCTTTTATTTCCATCATTAGCTTGTTGTACTGACAGTACTGAATCCGATACTATCACGTTCATTCCTAGCGCCTTCAACCATTCACGCCCGAGCAACGGTACGCCACCATTACGAATTACATGCAGTTCTAGCAGTTTAGTCATGTTTTGATAGCGTACACTCACTTGAATGTAACCTAATGACGTAATGGGCTGTCCATCATATCCTTTTAGTGTGATGTTACCTTTCACTAGGGAGTGCCGCGCGTATAGTTGTTGATATAGCGCCTCACTGATGCAGGATAAAGGGGAACCTGTGTCAACATGCATCTCCAGAGCGTGCCCGTTCACGTCCACCTCCGCTATCACAGGCTCGCGACCGAACAGCTGCACCATGTACAGTCCACTTGGTCCACTTCCATCGACGTCGTTTTCATAGCTGTCCTCGTCCTCGTCTGTGTCTGCGGTTTCCAACCGTAAGAGTTGCCTGTCATTCCTTTCTATGTTTGGGCACATTCTCTTCAAATGTCCTTGCCTCAGACACACTCTGCAGACATAGCCACGGAATTTGCAGTTGTTTCTTGCATGATTTCGAGCACCACAACAGGAACATAAGCCTGATGAGCTTTCTGTCTTCGCGCCACGACCTGAAGACCACAGTCTCCCAGCGCCGCCGGCCGCCCCGCTCGCTTTCGTCACACCGCTTCGCCGTTCGCCACCTCCGCCGCCATTTTGTTGGCGCGGTCCTGTGCGTTTCCTATCCAGCGCGTGTACCGTCTGAACTAAATGTTCTGCTTTCCATGAGTTGTTTCGACACTGTTCGACTGCCGCCGCATTACTCGCCGCCGCCTCCAGTGTAACCGCCATCTTGAATGCCGCGGCGAAATCCACGTCTTCCATGAAAACGCGCTGCCGCGTGGTCTCGCTTTTCAATCCGCACACAAACTGGTCGCGTAAATTCTCTTGTAGATTAGATCCGAATTCACAAGTTTTTGCGAGGTGTTTCAAAGCAGCCGAAAATTGAGTTACGGTTTCGTCACTGCTTTGCACCCGTTTCCGGAATTTGTATCTTTCTGCAAGTTTCGACGGTACTGGTTCCACGTGCCTCGCTACCAATCCTACAAGGTTCTTGTAGGTTACTTTTGCTGGTTTCACGGGATTGCAAAGATCGACCATCAACTCGTAGGTATCGTCTCCGACGCACGAAATAAGTGTTGGAACGAACATTTCCTCTTTCACTGCATTCACTAAGAAGTATTGCTCCATTCTTTCCACGTAAGTGCTCCACGACCCTCCATTCAAGTTGAACTCGTTGAGTTTCCCGATTGACATTTTGATTTTGATTTCTTTAGTACCGGCTGCGCCACTGTAGTGTCTTGGGTAGCTACTGGGAGCAGAGTAATAATACGCGTCTAGTCCGTACAAGCGTTTAATCCAACTGAACGTTAGTGTGCGTGCGTTGCACCTCATTAGCTAGACGTACGTACAGGTTACACACACAAGCACACTCCAGCTCCGAATTCTGTTCCTGTACTCGGACCGACATGGTGGCGCTGTTGTACAAGCACTTCAGCACCTCGATATACCGATAGTCAATACGGCAATGCTGGAGAGACTCGAGCACTGCCCATGCCTCGATCGAATCGAAGGCTTTCTCATAGTCCACAAATGCTAAGCAGAATGGCAAATTATACTCCTCAGTCTTCTGTATAATTTGCCGCAGCGTGTGGATGTGGTCTATGGTACTAAAGCCCTTTCGAAAACCGGCTTGTTCCGAACGAAACTTCACACCGGTTCCCCTCCGTTTCATGATGTAAACGTTCCGAGCCACAACAAAATTAGACTTTATGCTGTTTTAAAATTCTAAAATTCGAGTCTAGCATACCTGGGGTGCGACCACGTAAGTCCTCCACTGTATGGAGTTGTCTAATTTAGCCTACTCCGAACTGTTATATACATACATACTCGTATTCTGATACTTCGAAGTCATTTAAATGCTTAACCCGATAGAGTGAATAGTTGTGTGATACAAGGGCTGATCATTAATCGCAGATCGCCTCCGCGAGACGGCCATTCGTATTTAACAAAGGCAATGAAAACAACGGCGACGACGTTGCCGTCATACTCTTGAACTCGTCGCTCGTCTTCAACGACCGGATCAGGCCAATTTGCCTCACATACTCAGCTCGCCCGCGGATTGGGGAGATTGGCAAGGTACGTACCACATTTACATCACCACACCGTCATGTTTTATTGCTTACATATGCAGCGTGTGAATATACAGATTTGCCGTATTTATTAACAGATCTAATAGTAAATCATGTATCAGTAAATTATGTTACCAGCTAATGTCTACCATTCACAAATTCACGTATTCCAACAATTGTTTCCTCTACCTCCTGCGGTCGACTGGTAGAAAATTCTTATGACATTAAATCCGCCACATTGTACAATTTTTAATGCAAGTGCAATAAAAGTATCAATCAATAAATAAATATTCAATGAAACCGTTAAAAACACCTGTGTTTTGTGGTAAGGATTTGATTCGACTTTGGCGCGCGCCTGCACGCAACATAAATTGTCATAATTATGTTTTTGCACCGGCAGATAGCCAGCTGGCCACCTTTGGGTGTGAACTCCTCGAGCGAGAGGCTGCGGGTGCTGTCGCTGCGGAGCGAGGGCCGCGCCGGCTGCGTGGGGCATCCCCCGCCTCGAAACCCCGATGAATCCAAGAATAACAAGTTCTGCGCTACCGGTAATACTCGTATTGTTACGTTCTAAGGATGGGTCCGTGGTTGTAAAAGCACTTTACAATCCGATGAATAAGAGTAGGATTTATTTCCGCACTATTTCCTAACTTTACACCACTTTTCTCTAAATGCTCTTAATAACACTGCACTAATCCGATAATTCTCGTAGTACCTCGCTTGTATTTCGTTTTGCTTCCGCGACCAAAATAAAACTGACTGACTGGCGGCACGCGTCGTCCCCGCTTATATGTATACCGTTTGAGATGTTCTCGAAAACTCCATCAAGTCGTGGAAGATTCTACAATACTGCCGTCTCGCTCGATCATATTGTCTCTGTCACATCGGAATGTTCGGACTATAGCTATCTCTCTCTAATAGTGCTATCTCTATCACTCCTATTGAAAATCTCGTCATATACTGAAATGTACTTCAATCGCCCATAAGGCGTCCTGAAAATGCCTGAAAACGGGTTTTGGCCTAAAACGGACTGAAAACATGTTTCAGGTGCCGAAAAACAACGGTAACTTGGATGAAATTTTGATAAACTAGTATGTGACAGAGCACCCTCTGAAACGGACCAAAACGGTATTGTAGCCTGCTGAAAAAGCCTCCAAGGCTTTTTATCTCCTATCCACCGTCGTAACAATATAATCACTGGAACAGTATTTGTTCACATGTCTGCACAATACTGTGCGGCTAATTTGTAATACATGACCGGCGGTCTTTGCCGTAATACTCCGAGAACTCTTCCATAACCACCGCTTTCAGGTTTATGTTCTCGAATGAAGTCTTCAATTGAATTGAAGTCTTTCTGATTTGGAGTGTATGACGCGGGATCTTAAATTTTCCGTAATAATACGAGAACTTGTTGAGGAAGCGAAAGTGATCGGTCAGGATCGTAGCAAGTGGCAGTCCCTGGTCTCTGCCTATCCCTCTGGGATACAGGCGTGAGTTTATGTATGTATGAATGTATGTATGTATGTACTTGTCCAAAACTACCGCTTTCAGTTTTACCTTCTCGAAGTCAAAGCCTGTTGGATCACAAAAAATGGAATGCTGCAAGGTGGTGTTTTGGCCCTGCCCTTTTTAGGGTTCCGTAGTCCAACAAGGAACCCTTATTGTGTCGCGATGTCCGTCTGTCTGTCTGTCTGTCTCTCCCTCTGCGGCCCAGCGCAAAGACCGGTGGTACTAGAAAACTGTAATTGGTATGTGTATACATATTTATCACGCCAACAAAGTAAAAGAATAAAATGTTGGATTTTTTTTATTTTTACTGTACCTCTCCTAACATTAAAAGTGGGGATGATTTTTTTTTCTCCTTTACTACATCATGTAGAGCATTTTTGGATTGGTCGTTGAAAATATTACATAACATAACATAAACTCACGCCTGTATCCCAGAGGTGTAGGCAGAGACCAGGGACTGCCACTTGCTACGATCCTGACAGATCACTTTCGCTTCCTCGACATTCATTAGTCGTTGCATGCGCGCACGCCGGTTTCGGATACTTTGCTAATACATCCCCTATTTGGTCGAAGTATGTCCGTCGGGGTCGTCCCTTACCTTTAAATTATAGTTTATGGTACTTATATGAAGTTTTTTGTTTGAAAATATTGTGGGTGTAGGAAGACCAGTTTTCCGATTGCGACATATTAAGCTTTAAAGCGCAAATTTTTGTCCGAGCAGGGCGTCCCCCCCCCACCTCTCCTGGCTAAACGGTTGATTGTAGAGACGTAAAAAAATTCATAGTAGTAGCACATATAATGAACTTAAAAGGAAAAGTATCACGGCTAAGTAGGCTTTACTAGTTAACGAGTAATAGGCAACCAACTTATGAGGGTAAAATTTCGTACAAAATCCATTGGAAATGATTTCGATGGAGTTGTTAGTTCTTATATTGTTTTTGTTGCACTAACCCGTATTGAGGACAATTTTTAAAAACCTTTTTAGAGGCTAAATAGGCATTTTAAGTAGTCTGTATCGTTTGCCATCATTAATTAACGTTGATTTAACTATTCATTTGAATGCAGGTCAACATGCGCTGTGCCAGCAGAACGCTGGCAACGGTATAGCGTTTCTCAGGACCCGGCCCGGCGACGGTGCCCCACGGTACTTTCTGATGGGCATCGTGGGCGGGCACACGGCGCGGGCAGACTCCTGGAATGAACCCTGCAGAGGAAGCAATTTAACAGCATTTACTATTGTCACTCCCCACGTTATTGTTGCGCCAACCAATGAATTGAGCTAAATTTTAAATAAACCTATCAAACGGAGTTTAGTAAATAAATGTCCTAAATGAATCGTGTCCTTTCATTACAACTTTGCAGGAAATAGAAAAAACTGTTTTATTCAAATACTAATATCTACAATAGCAATATTTTAGCATATTATGTTAATTTCTGTATGAAGGAAGTACAATTTTTTTTTCTAATGTAATTCAATAGGTAGGTGTAAATAATTTAATACAAAAAAAATGGACAAGTGTTATATTAACAACACATGTGACTTGTGTTGTTTTAAAATCACACGATTCAAATATGAAAACAGTACAAAACATTCTTGTTTAGACACATACACATCCCAAATACAACAAAATAAGTACCAAAATACATAGGTTCGCTCTTTTACTTTTATTTATAGATCTCATGTAAAATGTTATTTAGCGCCATCTATTGTTGCACTACGAAATAATGAAACAGAAAGAAAGAAAGAAATAATAACCATTTATTGCCATGCCAGATTCATAGTAATTATAGCTAGTAGCCAGAGAAGTTTGAGCTTAAAGCATCTCGACTTGATGTGGCCTGGCCTTTTGCAGAAATCACACACCACACTAGCAGTTTTCTTACTCATGTAAATAGTAGTAGTGTCAACTGAAGACTTTCTGGAGTACTCCTGAAGCAAGCGCGCTTTTACAAATTCACTTGACGTAGTTGTTGTTGCCGTAGATATACTGGACACAAAAGAATCATACTCGGACGGCAGACCACTGAGAAGTATCTCGGCAATCTCTGCATCATCAATTGTACGTCCTATATCTTGCAGCTGTTGTACCAACGTTGTAACGTTTTCTATATACGTACTCATAGTGGGGTAGTCAGTGAACTGTATCCGATGCAACTGCCTCAAAAGAAGAACTCGACGATATAATCCTTTGTCTTCGAATACCTCCACTAGCTTTTTCCAGGCCTCTGTTGCGGTCGTGGCGTTTCTAATGTATTGATAAAGGTCTTTTCGCACTGAAAGGCAAACTCGTGCCAAAGCGCGACTCGTCCTTACGGCGTCTGTGTCGCGTCCCTCTACAACTTCCCATAATCCTTCTAGGATGAGAATGTTCTTCATAGCAAATTTCCATGTATGATAATTAGACGAACCTTCAAGTTTCTCAACATGCTGGCCGGCCGTTAGGGGATACATAGCCCCGGTCGGATTACTCTCAGCCTGAGATTCAGATGGCATTTTCAGTCTTCACAAAATATTGACGAAGCTTGTGACAATAAAAAAAAAACACAGTCGACTGAACTCACCGCTTTACTTCTTAGCAGTTTCTAGGTTAAAGAAAATTGCCTGTGCTTGCTCAACAATATTGCTGGGTCCATAACCTGTTCGGGGTGTGAGCGGAGAGTGGTGGTTTTGAGAAACTCAAAATATGAACACCGTCAGTCGATTTACGCAGTATATTATCACCAATGAATTGTGGATTACATTGATAAGAACGGATTAGAAAAATAGGCTATTGTCACACAGCCGGTCATTACGGTGGCCGGAAGAGGAAGAAGACACAGAATAATAAAGTAACACTTACAAGTGTTGTCAGCATTAAAATATAGCATATTCCAGGAATACACACGATCAATCTATCAATCTAACAGTTATGACTGCAATTTATTTAAAAAATAGGTCCCCCACTGCTGCTTTAGCGGGACGTATACCAGAAGAGATTTGGTCTGGGTCCCCTGTTGACCTCAGTCACCTTCGGGTCTTTGGCTGCGTTGCATATTATCTGAATCCATCACAGAAGCGCCGCAAATTGGACTCTAAAGGCAAATTGGCTATTTTTGTTGGCTATAGTGAGACAACTAAGGGCTATAGGTTAAGCGAGCCTTCTCGTCCTAATACTGTGATATTGTCTCGTAGTGTGACTTTTATAGAGAATATGGAATTTTACCTTCCAATAAAATTATTATTATGTTTCCCAAGACGTCCGAAGTCCATTTATGAGAGTACATCGTCTTCGTTCCGCTCTTTGCCGTTAGATGTCGCTCGTATCTCGTCACGTGACCCGCGCCGCCTGCGCCCCCGCTTGCTTTTCTGAGAACTAACTCAAACCAACCATAGACAAGCCGCCATGTTCCTTGTCATTGTTTGGCTCATAATGATGTAGCACCAGGAAGACATCACCTGGACTTCGGACGTCTTGGGAAACATAATAATAATTTTATTGGAAGGTAAAATTCCATATTATGTGTTCCGATAGACGTCCGAAGTCCATTTATGAGATCTGTTTGTTATCTCCTGGTGGCTTGTGTATATGGAAACGCAACAATGTGATTAGAAATCAGTTTAATTTGAACTTTAAAAGAAACGAAAACTTTATAGAAATGGAAAATGATTACATCATTTCAAATTATTTTGATTATGTAAACTAAATTAGCATTTAAACTTAATGCGCGCTTGCAGTATAGAAAATAACAAATAGTAAAATCAACCAAATCGAATGTACTCTTAACATACTGTAAAAAATTTTGACAAAGATTTTTCTGACGTCATGATGTCACTATTACTAACAATCTCTTTCTGATAAAATTTTCTGAAAGTTTTCTCATGACGCCAGTTTGCTTTTGACAGGATATCATTTATAGGATATTTTTCGATCCAGTTCAAAGAAGAAACTGCAGATCTCAAACTACCCGGCGAAGCTTCAATTCCAGCTTCCAATAAAAGCCGCTTGATCCAACCACCAATTATTGTTGGGGTGGCCGGTCTTACAGGTTCTCTAGTAGTAATAAACAAATTATGTATAGAACCTCTAGATTTACTTGACAAAATTATCAAATGTCTGAGCCAAAACAGTGGGTCTATATTTCTATCAGGTGAAGCTAAAAGCGTCCAGCTAGATTGTTGAAATGAGACTGAATCTGTCTTAGAACCAAAAACTGGATGTAAAGTGATTGAATCAGAATTATCTATGAAATGTTTTGAGTCCACATGCAATAATGTCAGGTCATGGACCCTACGACCCGAGGACAACAAAAGAATAGTAGCAGTACGCCTGGACACATCATATAAACTGTTTATATTAGGATTTGTATCTTTCAAATATTTTATTAGAACTCTGGCATCCCAAATAGGAATTTTAGGCGGAATAGGTCTTGATATTGCAATAGCTTTTAACATATGTTTAACCAAGTTATTTGAGGAAATCTTAACATCCGATATAGTCTCGCAAACAGATGCTATGGCTGATTTATGAGTTAATATGGTACGGTATGCTAAATTATCTGTAAGATATAATTTTGCCAGGTATCTAGCAACATCAGATGGAGTAGGACAGTGGGAATTTAAGTTCTTCAACTGACACCATTTTGTCCACTTGGTCCAGATTAGGGCATATGTTTTCAGCGTAGATGCTCTCCAGCATGATGAAAGAAGGAGCTTCTCTTGTGAAGACCAATTTTCTGTCAGTGCGTCCCACCCGAAATGAGCCAAGCTTCCAGATGAAGGCTGTTCACGTGAGCTGGGGGATTTCCTGTCAGCGTATCTACTAAAGAGGTTTTCAAACTTTTTATCTTCAGAGGACGTGCTTGTGCTCGGCTCTTCAAGTCTGGACGCCAAAAGGGCTTGTTCCACTTGGGTGCTATTACTATGAACGTGCCCGACGCTGAGTTGAGGTGTTGCAGCACTCTCGGTAGAAGACCCGGTGGTGGAAAGATCCAGGCTAGATCGTAATGCCAGCATCTGCTGAACGCGTCGTGAAAGTAAGCGTTCGAGTCTGACAAGTCTAGTGTAACATAATTTTGAACCACATGCGCGGTTTGAGATGCGAAGAGATCCACGGTTGGTACTCCCCATATGTTGAATATGTTCCAGGTTGCCTCGTCTAGGAGATGCCACTCCGAGCCTGCGCGATTTCGCGAGATTCTGTCGGCTTCGGTGTTGTACCGCCCTGGGAGATGATGTGGTATTAGTACAACATTGAGGCTGTCCGTCAGTTCTGCCAGCTGTCTTGTCAAGTCTAGAAGGCGCAATGATCTCGTTCCGCCCTCGTTCTTTATGTAAGAGACTACTGATCTGTTGTCCGTCTGCAAAACTATTGTCGAGTTCCTGAGTGTTGATTTTCTTGACGAAATGGCAGCAATTACCGCGTACATCTCTTTTACATTGCAATGCCAATTTTCCTGATGCCGACTCCAAGTGCCCATAATTCGGTCGTTGTTTACTAAGGCACCCCATTGAACATCTGATGCGTCCGTCACAATATAATTTGTGGGCATCCTTACAGGGTGAATCGGAGTCTCCTGCTCTAGATTCACTAGCCACCATTTCAGTTCCTCTCGCACTTCTGTTGGAAGGGATTGCGATGCTCGAGGATGCTTGCGTAGGGGCTTGCTGTGTAGCTGGATCATACGGCAATGCAACCTTCCCCGGTGGGTGATGAAGGTCGCAAAGTTGAGATACCCTAAGAGGCGCTGAGCCTGCTTGAGGGTCCAACTGCCGGCAGCTAGTAGAGAAAGTATAAACTGACGAACTTTTCTTACTTTGTCTCGGGGTAGGGACTTGAGGTTGTGCTTTGTATCCCATCTGATCCCCAGGTATTCTATCGATCTTGTTGGTGCTGTGATCGACTTCTCGAGGTTGACAGACCATCCTAGGCTGGATAAAAACTCTATTGCCGTTTTCACATGAACTTTGAGGGTCTCTTTGCTTTGGTGAACAATCAAGAAGTCGTCCAGATACACAACGAGCCGCAGACCTTTTTCTCGCAGTACTTGAGCGGTCCAGTTTGTTACCGTAGCAAACATTCGAGGGGCAGCGGCTAAGCCGAAAGGCAGACAAGTCATTTGTAGTAGGAGCCCCTTGTAACTGATACGCAAGAAGCGTTGGTGTTCTGGCTTTATTGGCAGGTGATAGTAGGCTTGACTCAGATCCAACTTTACCATCCAATCGACAGGCTGAAGAAATTTTGGCATTTGATGATGGTGAAAAAGGTGAAAATGTGTTGGTGTCATATAAAGATTTAGGGCCTTCAGATTGAAAATAACCCGATTTTTTCCATTGCTCTTTGAAACTATGAACATCGGAGAAATAAAAGACGGAGTCAGAGGAGCGGGTTCTAGAACATGTGCTTGCAGCATGGCTTGAATTTCCAGGGTCATTTTTGGTGAAACTGGGGTTTGATACTTCATCAAGATGTCTGAAGTTGGAAGAATCAGCGGGGGAGCTTGGTTGAAGGGAATTCGGGCACCCGAAATCAGCTTTAGGATTGTTTTGGGTGGATGGTATTGTTCCCATATATGACTGTACTGTCGTAAGCAGCCTCCCCGAAATCCTCTCGAGTCATTTGTTTCTGTGACCTCTATCTTTTCGCCCCCCCCTTTTCTTTCTATGAAAGTCATCAAACTTGTGTTTTCGTCCTTTGTCCTCCTTGAGCTTCTTCGTTTGCGGGCGAAAATGTTTCTCATGGGAGGTAGATGCAATAGGAGATTTTGAACACCCCGGGGATTTTGAACGGATTGGGGATTTAGCATGTACCCGCTTTTCAAGTTTATCTAAGCCACCAATTTTCTGGAGATACTGTGATAGAGCAGGCACACTGAACATATACTCTGAGGAAGGGGGTATTTTTTCCATGTCTTCTCGTTGATATTTGTTTTTCAAACTTTTTAGAAGCTGCCTACGGCGCAATTCCAACACTTCAGCCCGCTTTCCACAGATAATTTGTAAAATATCATGAGAAATTGTTTTGTAATCAGACTGATTTCCAAACAAATCCTTCAGTTTCTCATACACTGACATAGATGAGAGCTGTGTATCACCTTTTGATGACCAGTTGATCAGATTTTGAAGAGCACTATTCACAAACTCATTTTGAGCAAGTATGGCATTGGATAAAGCGGCGAAACTACGTTCCATCTGGTACCATCTTAGCGGACTAAAAGGATCTTCGAGACGCCGTAATTCCTCGTTCACTTTTAGTTCACAAAAAGCGGGGAAAGCAACATATTTCTTCTGTACTTCAGTGTAACGAACCGCGTTCCACTCTGTAGAATCAAAGCGTTGCAGTGCAGAAATCTTTTGAACCCTATCTGGTTTTGCTTTTTGAAGGGCTGGTTCCTTTACAGAAACTGACAACTCGGAAATATTTTCACTTTGTAAGTGAGGCCTCAAAAAAGGGTCTTGAGGGTCGGTAGGTGGCGATGACTTTGAGGCAAGTAAAATACAGTTTACGTGATTTATTAGCTGGTGCGACAGTAAATCAAACCTGCGGTCCATTTCGTCCGAAAAGCTGCGGCGTCGCCGCTTTCGTGGCGGACTCCCATCCGACGAGTCTTCAGTGTTACTCGAAGATGAGGTCTCGGACAGACCCTTTTCTGCCGATTTGTCAGACAGGCTTTTTCCCGTCGGATTTTCCGCTAAGCCTTTGTCGGCCTCTGTAGGCGCGGGAAAGTCATCCATTTCACAAACACGCACTTCACTAAGCAAAACAAAACACTGTTTTAGCGTTTGTAGGTGATTTTCACTCAGCAAAACACTATATTGTCGTACTTCACGTAACGAAATACTATCTCATAAGAACTTTTTACTTATATCTCAAAAGTTCTTAAGAAAAAAGAAAACTTTTCTTTCTAACGACATGCGCGGTTGAAAAAACGACGCAACAATGACAAGGAACATGGCGGCTTGTCTATGGTTGGTTTGAGTTAGTTCTCAGAAAAGCAAGCGGGGGCGCAGGCGGCGCGGGTCACGTGACGAGATACGAGCGACATCTAACGGCAAAGAGCGGAACGAAGACGATGTACTCTCATAAATGGACTTCGGACGTCTATCGGAACACATAATAAATTTTATCAAGAAAATAGATCTAATGAATTGAATGACAATAATTATTATCTTATTTTGAATGATGACATTTCAATGAATAATAATAAACAAATAATTGAGTCGAATGAAAAACATAATAGTAATAATGAAATGAATGAGAATTTATCTCAAATTTCAGGCGGAGCGGACGAGGATAATTACCAAAGCCTGAGTGAGGGTGAGCCCGTCTCTGATGACGAATCTGCCGGTGGTGGACGTGTGGAGCGTCTGACATCATCTGGTCAGGTGTCAGATAGAGGGGATGTAGGTTCTAGTGATGAAGCTACAATTGGTATATCTGGTCGTTCTACTCGCATGAGGCGCCCACCTCAAAGGTATGGCGATTATGATTTTTCTTTAATGACTCAGCAAACTTTATTTCACGAGCCTCAGTCATATGAACAAGCTATTGCGTCACCACATCGTGAAGATTGGATTGCCGCAATGCAGAGTGAATATGATTCTTTGGTGTTGAATAAGGTTTGGGTGTTGGTTGACAGGCCTACTAACCAAAATGTTGTCAAGTGTAAATGGATATATAAGTTGAAGCATGACGCTGATGGAAAGTTTGATAGATATAAGGCGAGGCTAGTTGCCAGAGGTTTTACTCAGAAACAGGGAGTAGATTATGTCGAAACTTTTTCCCCTGTTGTTCGCCATTCGTCTATGCGAATTTTATTTTCATTGGCTAATGACATGGACTTAGAAGTAGACCATCTTGATGTTGCCACTGCATTCCTACATGGAAATTTAAATGAGGTGATATACATGGATCAACCTGAAGGTTATTCTGACAAAAATACTGACAGGGTTTGTTTATTGCAAAGGAGTATTTATGGTTTGAAACAAGCTAGTAAGATGTGGAATGAAAAAGTAAACAATGTACTTGTTAATAGCGGTTTCAAGCAGTCTCTGTAAGTGGGGTGTGGACTGTATAGGTGGTGATGCAAACTTCCAGTGGTTCTTGATAGCTGTTTATTTCTTCCAGGTTCAGGGTGGTGTAGTAGCTAACTGAAAGCTCATGCTAATGCAGTGAATGTTCCGGCTTATATACTATTCGGGCCAGCCGTTCGACCAATCACAGATGTCGGTGGAATTTTCCACTGGTATTGCACCATATTTACAAATGTTACATAATATTTAAAGGCCCTCGTTCAGCATACAACTATCTGCGAACCTAACTTAGACTAACACATTTTAGGGGTTCGCTACATTTACACAATATAAAAAGGCCTCGTTCAGCCTATAGCTAAGTGCGAACCTAATTCGAGCTAACCCGTCTCGGCGTCCACAACATTCCTCCCCCCGGCGCAGCACGCGTAGCCTCCTTCTCTTGGACGACGAGTCGGCTCGCAGGACGTTTGAAGACTCCTGTCTTTGTTCGGACGTCCATCACTCGTACTTCGCCGTCTGGGCCCGGATAAGTGCCTGTTCGCCACTTTCGATGTGCCGGTGCTCTATCCGAGTCGGCTCTGCGTCGGCATATGTCAGTAAATGCCAGCACACGGGCGGTGGTTCGCACCAGCGAGAAACGACCAGGTTCAGGCAGCCAGTCGTCTCTGGTTCTAGGCAGGACCTCTCGTTCGTTGTTCCAGAAGAGCCCCAGTATCTTGTTGCTCAGCTCTTCTCCCCCCAGTTGTACAGGAGTTGTCGCATGTAGATCGGCTGGAACGTCGAGCAGCACTTCCCCACAGTTTGCGCTCCATCCTCGCAGTGTGAATCCAGCAGCGGCGTGCACCGCTCGGATCTCCTCGATGCTGCATCTCGCTTCCTCTTCGCCGTCATAGCTCGCCACCAGATCATCCATGTAATGGTTCTGCGTGATGGCCTCCAGCGCGCGCGGATGAGTTTGCGCATGCTGGTGTGCGTTGTGGTTGCGCACGTAGTGAGCTATGAACGGGGAGCTTGCTGCACCGAAGATCAGGCTCTTCATCTTGTAGAGGCGAGGTGGGTCGGTTCTGTTATCTCCTCTCCATAGGAATTGCTGCGCGGGTTGATCTTCAGCCCGGATCTTAATGCGCAAGAACATCTTCTGTACGTCGGCGGTGATAGCAATCCGTTTTTCTCGGAACCGGAACAGGATCCCCTGCAGTGACTGAAGCAGGTCCGGTCCCTCTAGCAGATGATCGTTAAGGCTCACACCGTGACTTTTGGCTGCCGCATCGAACACCAGCCGTGTTTTTCCCGGTTTGTTGGGATTTTGCACGGCGAAGTGAGGCAGGAACCAGCGGACGGCACTTGTTTGCTCGGAGCCGTCGCATGGTGCCGCATAACCTTTCTCCAGCAGGTTCTTCATCTGCTTGGTGTACTCTTGAGCGAAGTCAGGGTCGGCGTCCATCTTTTGTTCGATCTTCCGCAGTCGACGGAAGGCTTGGTTGTAGTTCGGTGGCATGTTCGTGTCGTCGTTTCGCCATGGCAATCCGACTTCATAGCCACTGTCGATCTTCCTTATTGTCTGTTCGACAATCAAGGTTGCTCGTTGATCAGCGCTGTTCACCCTTGGTTTGAGGGCAACGCCGAGAGCATCTATACGAAAGTGTGCCTCGAGTAGTTCATGAAGGCTGCGATCGTTTTGCTCGTTCTGCTCGTCTAGATCAGGTTCGGTGCGCCGTTCGGGCGCGTAGACGTGCAGTACGTTCTCGTTCTTGTAGATCATGCTGCTTGGCAAGGTCCCATGAATCACCCAACCGAGTTCTGTCTTTGAGGCAGCCGGTTCATTTGGCCTGCCGACACGTAACTCGCGTGAGACAATGTGCTCCCAGTGGTCTGTCCCCACCAAGATGCCTGGACGTGCTCGTTCGTAGCACACCTCGCTTTGCAGCAGATCTTGAAGATGCTCATGCTTCAGCAGTGTCTCCGGAATGGATTGTTGATGAAGCCTTAAGTTCTTGATCGTGCGCGCTCGTAGCTCGTGTAGCGCGCTATTGTGCTTACCTCTCATTTGCACGGTAACCATCTTGCTCTCTCCTTCTTGCTGGGACATGTTGACGCCTTGTAGGTTCAGTGGGCGTGGTGGCCCATCTGCTCCAATGTTATGCGCCAAGTCCTCGTCGATGAGCGTTATGGTAGCGCCTTCGTCCAACAGTGCGTATGTGCTCATCTCCCCCCGTGGTCCAACGATGACAACTGGGCACACCTTCAGCAGCACAGATCGTGAGTCGGTAGCGTTAGTGGTTGCTACCGACAGTACTGCTTCAGACGGCATCGGTGCTGCAGGTGGATCTTGATGCAGCATCGGATGATGTGGGCGATGACAGTTGTTCACACCGCAGGGCTTAGCTTTGCAGGACCTTCGCTGATGCTTGCTTTTGATGCATCTGAAGCATATACTTTTCTCTCGTACGAAGTCCCAGCGTTGGCCGATGGTGAGTTTCTTGAAGCTCGAACACAGAGGTAGCGTGTGAACTTGTTCGCATTTCGGGCATCGGTCGATCTCCTCGCTTGTTTCCACGACGGTGTAGATGGCGCTTGACTTCTTCGGGGCTACGACGGGCCGTTGCTCTTTCTTGGCAGGCGTTGCGGCGCTAGGAGTCGGCGTGTATGCGTACCGCAGCGCCCGGTCTGCCTCGCGCATGAGGAAGCGAGACAGAACGACGATCTCGGGGTCTGAGGTGACGTCGACATCAGCGGCGTAGTCGCACCATCGAGACCTGGTGTGCGGACTGACTTTGTCAAGCACCTCTCGCGCCAGCATCGGGTTGTAGAGATAACCGCGTCTGTCTATGTTCTTCAAGACGCAGGTTATATTCTGAACTTTGACCGCGAAGGTGTTCATTTCGCTGGCCAATGTCCCAAATCGAGGCAGTTTCTTGATGTCTGCGAGGGCTTGTTCGACTATGACTTCTGGTCGTCCGTAGCACTGCTCCAGTGTTTTCATGATGGTCTCGGGATCAGACGCTGTGTAGAGAAGCGTCGCTACCGCATCCCGTGCAGCTCCCTTCAAGGCAGTTCTTAGTCGAAGTAGATTCTCAATCGACGAGATCTGGTAGAGTTCTGTGGAGTCTCGCATAGCCGCTTGGAAGGGTAGCCATTCGTTCGGTGACCCCGAGAACGTCGGTAGTTCCGTATGGCGAACTCGTGGTCTGGCCATCTTCTCAAGCGCCGTTGCTAGTTGCTCCATCCCACCCCTTGTTCTGGTGGGAGTGGGAGATCTGCTGCGTCTCGGTGGTTCCTCGAAACGCAGAGTTCGCGATTCTTGGCGCTCGTGTGGTTGAGCGCCGCTCTCAGGTCGTGGAGCGTTCAGTGGGTTTGCTCGCAGCCATTCATCCACCTTCTGGCGTTGTTCTGCCGGCGAAGGTGCAGGATGTACAGGGGGTTGGTGCGTTTCATCCTCGATGATTGACATCTCGACTGCGAGCCTCTTCTGTATTAAGTCCGTTTGGATTTGGAGCTGTTGCTGTTGCTGTTGTTGGAGCTGCTGCTCTTTTAAGGCCGCGAGTTGTTCGGCGGCCTCTAGCTCGGCGCGGCGCTTTCGTGTGACAACGCTTGCCGTAGATCTCACTGACGCTGCCGGTGACATAGCGCACGTTCGTTCACGTTCCCTGGCGAGTAGTGACGTAGCACCAACGTTCGTTGAGGTGTCAGTCACGCCGGTAGTGGTTGCGCGGTCTTCAGTCGGGGGCATTGTCAGAGACGGCGATGCCGGCGGTTCAGCTTGCAGCCTTCTCCGGCGCTCTATCTCGACGCGGAGTGCTTCTTGACGCGCTTGTTCAGCCTCCATTTGTTCCCGTTCGATGTCCTCCGCAGGGTCTCCCATGCTCCGAGTGACAACCATTTTGTAAGAATGGTCGTGGGAGTTGCGACGGTACCTAGTTCGAAGCGGGTTCTTCCTTTTTCTTTGAGCCCGGACTTCACGGACTCGATCTTCTTTCTTCTTTGCTCTAAATTACTTATATTAAAAGACAAAAAGGGTGATTCGTTTAATTCAAAATTACAAAAGACAGTATTACAATGATATACAAAGGTTACAGGTCACAGATTTAGCTCTAAGTTTTCCAGGTCGAAGTCCAAGTTTTCCAGGTCAAAGTCTAGGTCTTCCAGGTCCAAGTCCAGGTCTTCCAGGTCCAAGTCCAGGTCTTCCAGGTCCAAGTCCAGGTCTTCCAGGTCCAAGTCCAGGTCGTCCAGGTCCAAGTCCAGGTCGTCCAGGTCCAAGTTCAAGTGGTCCAGGTCCTGGTTCGGTGGTCAGATGCGGCTCCAAGCCCAGGTTCGAGGGCCGATCAGGGGCCGATCAGGTCCACGTTCAGTTCTTCCAGGTGCAGCTCCAGGCCCAGGTTAGAGGGCCGTTCGCGAGCTGCTCCAGGTCCAATCTGCTCCAGGTGCAGTCCAAACCCAGGTTCGAGGGCCGGTTGATGACTGCTCCAGGTGCAGGTTCAGATTTAGATTTAGGTTCACTTACAGTTTTTCCAGGTGCAGCTCCAGGCCCAGGTTCGGTGGCCGATCGCGAGCTGCTCCAGGTCCAATCTGCTCCAGGTGCAGTCCAAGCCCAGGTTCGAGGGCCGGTTGATGACTGCTCCAGGTGCAGGTTCAGGTCCGCTCCGCTTCAGGTGCAGCGCCAAGCCCAGGTTCGAGGGCCGTTTGATGCCTGCTCCAGGTGCGGGTTCAGGGACCGCTCCGCTTCAGGTGCAGCGCCAAGCCCAGGTTCGAGGGCCGTTTGATGCCTGCTCCAGAAGCGGGTCCAGTGCCGAAGGTTCTCGTTCAGATCCGGCGCTCGGAAGACCACTATGTAGGTGCAGCTCCAGGCCCAGGTTCGAGGGCCGCTTGGGGGCTGCTCCAGGTCCGCGTTCAGGTGCAGAAGGGTGGTTCTCTCGTTCGGATCCGGCGCTCGAAGGACCAGACTAAGTGGGGTGTGGACTGTATAGGTGGTGATGCAAACTTCCAGTGGTTCTTGATAGCTGTTTATTTCTTCCAGGTTCAGGGTGGTGTAGTAGCTAACTGAAAGCTCATGCTAATGCAGTGAATGTTCCGGCTTATATACTATTCGGGCCAGCCGTTCGACCAATCACAGATGTCGGTGGAATTTTCCACTGGTATTGCACCATATTTACAAATGTTACATAATATTTAAAGGCCCTCGTTCAGCATACAACTATCTGCGAACCTAACTTAGACTAACACATTTTAGGGGTTCGCTACATTTACACAATATAAAAAGGCCTCGTTCAGCCTATAGCTAAGTGCGAACCTAATTCGAGCTAACCCGTCTCGGCGTCCACAACACTCTGTGTGAACCATGTATTTATACCTCAGAACACAAAAATAAGGAGAAGTGTTATAATGGCCCGTTTGCTAGAAAACCGATGTCGCCACTTACTCACACAGCTACATTGTCCTCATAATCTCTATTTGATTACAACATAAACAACCGGCTCACTATTCGCTGTTTACACAAATGAAACAGCCAATGAGAAGAGCAGCACAACATTAGTGATGGGGACAAAAAAGTACATTATCGATTATACTTAAAAAAAATCGTACATCGTACAAAAACTTTTTGTACATTATGTCGATTTTTTTCTTGCCATCTATACCTAAATAGTAACTAATTATTTCTCTACGTCGCGTAGTCTGTAACTACTTTATTTCGTTGTAGTAATCCTTTGCAAAAGGCTGCCTAAGCTTTTATTTTTACAGGCTTGGCCTACCAATGTGTTAATTCCTAAATATGTCAGTATTGTTCATACCTACCTATCGTATAATTTGTGAATTCCGTTTCATCGTAAATTCTAATCATACAATTTATTATTATAAATGACAAAGTTTAGAGAACATTCGCTGAGTTACCTACAAAATATAGGTATGCAAGGCGACGAAACGACGTTGGCTGTGCCGCGCCGCTTGAATATAATTCAAAACATATCGCCTGCGTAATTTTTGTTTGAAGCGGCAAGATGCCTGCGCCTTGCCTTCACCTTATGCGCGTTTTTGTATAGCGCACACCTTAAAAAATCTAGAACTACTTATTTTAACTCGTAAATTAATGAGCAGTGACTGTAGATGTTTCTGAGTTTGGATTAAAATTTTCATTGCCTTGGTGGGTGACAACTGTGATGGGTACATAAAAAACATTCTCAATAATATCACATAAATAATATTTTTATTAACTTGTGAAAAATACATTAGGTAGTAAGAACTTAAAGGGCCGGTTTTTGAATTGAGAATTTCACTAAGTAAAAACATAAGTAACGTTCTGTCACGCTCTTTTGTGAAAAATTCGAAGAGACAGTACTACAGTTAACCATTTACTTAGCGAAATTCTCAATTCAGAAACTGGCCAAAAGAAACTTGTGAAACATAAACTTAAAGAAACTTTCGAAACACATTTACATTAAAAAGATAACATCATCATCCGACTGAGATCCTGCAATGAATATTTTACTGTTCCCTTAAAAGGTAAATATTTATTTAGAACTTGTCACTTGTTGACATTGTTCAATGTTTTGCGTGATTTCTTTTTTCGAGGTTTTTCTTCAATCGACATAAATCTACCAGTTTCTGGGCCTTCGGCAACTCGTTGCTGTATCTAAAATACAAAAAGTATGCATTTGTAAAAAATCTAATATTTTTTTATTTATACAGGGCCATTTTTAAGTTAACACAACTCCTGAAACACGTCAATTAAAGTAAGTCATTTACAACAACTTTGGTTTACGACTTTTGAAAACTCGATGTTATATTTTCAACTTTGTTCATATGATTTTTCGATTTTTTAGTCTGTGGCGGCTATGATAAATTATGTGTTCAATCGAATGGACATTCCTCTATGTCTGACAATTATTTACAGGGGTCTTTGACATTCGCAGCATTTTTCGACAAAAAATATCCGTTACTTCCAAGGGGATCTAAAATAGTAAATACATTATGAAATTATTAAAAACATTACCTGGTCACCTGTTATTTCTTCAGGAACGCATGTTTCAACAGTAACAATATCCGAAACTTTCTAATACGGATCTAAAATAGTAAATAAATTATTAAATTATTGAAAACACTTCATTTACTTTATTTTAAATTAATCGAATTTTAGGCTCATAAAAGAGTATAAGAATATTATTTAGTACCATAACCACATCACCTGACTTGTTTCTTTAGAAACACTTTCTTTTGCAGAGTTATGCGTCGTTGCGTCCATTGTCACCTGAAATAGAGAATCATAATAAAGTAACAATCGAATATTCCACACCATGTAAAATATAATTATGCCGTGATTTTAGGTATATTGGTACCTCAACATTTATGGAACTCCTTATTACTGGTATTTTCAAAGCAGGACCTGCCCACGTTAATATTTTTTCCACTCTTTAGCATCTGGAAACATTTCTCCGTAAAATGGATGGAGCAACAGGTATTTGATTTGAGAGGAAGCCAGTTAAGCAATCTCCCTGTAGTTTCAATCCATTTATCCTTCCTATTAGGGTCTTTGGGAAACCTGAAATTAAATATTTATTAAAAACTTTTTGAAATACGTGGTGAAAACTAAGCCTGTTTATATTACGACAAAATCTGCCACTAAAGTAGAAGCTTCCTTAGCAACTGAAGTCTACGCGGACGGAGTCGCGGACAATAGCTACCTAGTCGTACAATATAATTGGTTCTAGTAATTTTGGAAGTCTGGACGAACGAGTGTAAATGCGACGAAGTATCGATGCTTAATCAGTCTGGAAAGAAAGCAACTACCCCATCACTATGACTCCCGCTGACACCTACTGTGACTTTGACAGTTCACGGCAAATACATGCGGCCGTACCACGAAACATCGCAATTCATCGCATAGAACAATAGTCAGTTTCGCGAGACGGTCCATTGCGGGCTTGCTTTTCCATGTTAGAAAACCTCCACGAAAATTCTACATAAAAACAGCAGTGGAGTAAACCCGACGATATAAATACGTCTCATTTATGTTCTTAGTACTGGAATGCATATTGCAAAGGAAAATTATTATAATTATGATTTTTCGTAGTTTAAAGATGGATATAGTGAGTAAAATAGGCTTACCGGTGAAAACACACTGCACTGTTATTTGAATAGCATGTATCACTGCGATTTCTGTAGGTAATCAGGCATTTTTCACATATGTTACGGCGATAGCGGGCGCGAGGCGATTGACGGCCATATTTAAAAATTTCGCCGAGGTTAGCCCAACCGGGCTAACGTTGAGCGACAGTGCCACGCCCATATGGCACTTCTCCTTCTTTTTGTGTTCTGAGATTTATACAAAGAAATCTGATAAAGACTTTGTAATTATAGCCTTGTATGTGGATGATTTCTATGTATTTTATTCTAAGAACAGCATAATTAAAGTCGAGTTGTTCAATATTCTGGAGAAAGAATTTAATGTGAAAAACTTAGGTCCATTGAAAACTTGTTTAGGCATAAGAGTAACACGAAACAGGCCAGATGGTACTCTGTGTTTAGATCAGACTGAATATATCAAGAAACTGTTAATGCGTTTCAATATGTCGAATTGTAAACCAGTAGCTACGCCTATGGCTTTGAATTGTAAATTAACTGTACCTAACAATGAGAGTGATCACATTCAAGATGAGACCTATAACTACAGGCAACTTATTGGTAGTCTTATGTACGTATCTGTATGTACAAGACCTGACATAACATTTGCATGTAGTCAGTTGAGCCAGTTTAGTAACAGCTTTGACAGATCCCACTGGTTAGCGGCGAAACGAATTCTTAGGTATTTAGCTGGTACAATTAATTACTGTTTATGTTTTATAAAAAGTGTTAATTGGGAATTGAGCGCATATACTGATGCCGACTGGGGTAATGACGAATCTGACCGTAAATCATTTACTGGTTTTGTGATAAAGCTGGGTGACAACACAATAAACTGGGAATCACGTAAGCAGCGATGTGTTGCACTTTCAAGTACGGAAGCTGAATACCTAGCTATAGGTGATGTATGTAAAGATATTTGCTTTGTTAATAATTTGCTTTCAGAAATAGTAACTAGAAAAATTCCTTGTACTGTTTTTAATGACAATCAAAGTGCTCAAAAGCTTTTGAAATGTAAAGAATTTTGTCACAAAAGGACGAAACATATTGATATCCGATACCATTTTGTTAAAGATTTAATTAAGAATGACTCTATTTCTGTAAAGTACCTTTCAACGGATAAAATGGTTGCTGACATATTGACTAAGCCCTTGTGTAGACAGAAACATTGTAGCTTCATTAATGACATGAATATTGTGACGTCTGCCTCTACTTAAATTATTTTGTAGGACTTATGACTTTATCTGTTTTTATACATGATGTTAACTTTATTTTAGATGTCATAATATTTGCAATATTGCAAGGAATAAGGGGAAGTGTTAGATTGATAGATTGATCGTGTGTATTCCTTGAATATGCTATATTTTAATGCTGACAACACTTGTAAGTGTTACTTTATTATTCTGTGTCTTCTTCCTCTTCCGGCCACCGTAATGACCGGCTGTGTGACAATAGCCTATTTTTCTAATCCGTTCTTATCAATGTAATCCACAATTGATTGGTGATAATATACTTCGTAAATCGACTGACGGTGTTCATATTTTGAGTTTCTCAAAACCACCACTCTCCGCTCGCACCCCGAACAATGACTACATATGACTATATATCCTCATACATACATAACTTTGGATAGAAAAACATAAATGAAATAAGGAATAAGAAATAAATTACCAGGAGACGGGCAGCAGCGTCTTCCTGAGATTCCAACCGCATACCTACTGCGATCGCCAATCCGCCCGCCAAGCGTGGCGATTATGGCAAAACCCCTCATGGCTATGAAAACCACGAAGGAGGCCTATGTCCTGCAGTGGACGTCAAATGGCTGATGATGATGATGCAATGAAATAAGAAACATAAAAACCGGCCAAGTGAGAATCGGACGCGTGCGCGAAGGGTTGCCATTATCCATACAATATTGGACAAAGATCGAATTTGAACACAGCGCCATCTATAGAAACCAACAAGAAGCGTTTAACATTGACATTTAACGACATGACATCGGTGCTGTGAAGGTTACATAGATGGCCGCTAGATGGCGAACGCTGTCTTTTGACAACGGCAACGTTTGTTGTACGGGAGCCCCCTTAAATATTTATTTTATTCTGTTTCTAGTATTGGATGTTATAGCGGCAATATAAATCTGTAAAAATTTCAACTTCCTAGCTATCACGGTTCAAAAGATACAGCCTGGTGACAGACAGTCAGACAGACGGACAATGAAGTCCCGTTTGGCACCCTTGGGGTACGGAGCCCTAAAAACGAACAAAACTAAAAGTACACACTGGCCCGGATTTGAACTATAGACTCCCTGTTTCGAAGACAATCTTCTTCCCAACTGAGTTACTGTGACGTTTCCGATAGGGACGAAATTATTGTCTGTACAGGGTAATTTAAAAAAAAAATATTGTCGCCATGATCTTTGGTCAATGAACCTAATGAACCTAGTTTCGTGATCAATGAACCTAATGTGATAAATAGCTTGTCTCTATGTATCTCAGTCTTGTCTAGCTGTCTTTTAGGTTGTCTGGTTGGTACAAACTAATCCAAAATGATGTAAAAAAGACTTAGATAGATAGAATATTCTTTTATTGTACATCATACAATTCAATCACATTTTTGCTTTAATTGGCCAGTAAAAATTATTTTAGTGGGTTATAATTAAATTGTGCTGTTAAGTTGCAAGTGACTCTATATATCTCAGTCTTGTAGGTTGTCTGGAAATTATAAGAAATTATAATTGTGCAATTATTTTGTCTGGTTGTGCAATAAAGTGTTTTGGTTCTCTATCTGCATAGCTCCATCCACTCATTGCCTGCAGTAGTCATCTACGATAGTGTAAATCTGATTAAAACTTCAATTTTGTTTTTATAAACAGTTTTTTTATACAATAAATTGAGCAAATGAATAAATTTGATCGCCTAGACTAGACTTCGGTTTCGTAACTCGCACACGAGACTGGAATATAACAAATATTAGTGTCCTTGTTGGTCTCATTTTACAGCAGAGTTTTCGAAATTCTGTCTTACGTTTCAAATACTTCTCCAATATTTATTAAGACTAATCAGTGAAAGTGAAAAGCTAAATAAGCTAGCCTTGGTGTAGTGTACATATTAAAAAAGAAATTAACAATACAAAACATCGAAGTTGGCAACTCAATACAGACGATGCACAAAAATGTGTTCTGATTGGCTAACTGAACCGCCATTTTGTTTCAAGTGTTGTTTGATTGGCTTTTGTAACATTCGAACACATTTTTTTGGCATTAGACTTTTCATAAAGTCACACTTTACATTTTGCACAAGGTCCATCGGAATGCAAGCTTTGACACACTCTTCGAGACACGGTCAGGGCAAGACAGGGTCAGGGCAAGACAGGGTCGCGATTGTATGTCTTTGCACATGTCTTGGGCTCGGTTCACAGTTCCAGATGCGAGAACATGCAGAAGATTTTCTTCGGAGGGGGTGAAGCAGCATTCTCTAGAAACTTCTCGTAGCTCTGCCGAGGACTACCATGATGACGTCATCTCCGGGCGCGACTCTAGCCGGTATCAGCCAGGTCGGACCTCTCTGACGCTCTCGCAGAACTCGTGGATCGCCTTCTCTTTCACGCCAAGCGGGGAAAGACTCGGCCAACTTTGGTGGCGTCACGGCTGGAACAAAAAATACATCTTTATACATAAATACATAATTGCTGTTCGTTAGTCTCGCTAAAACTCTAGAACGACTGGGCCGATTTGGCAAATTTTTTTTTATATTTCTAGAAGTTCAGGAAAGGTTTAAACGGTGAGAACAACAAAAAAGATTGATATAGGTGATACGAAGTTCACGGGATCCGAACTCTTCTTTTTAGTGTTTTTTTTTACTTTTACTGTTACTTTTACTGAAAGTCCGACTTACCGCCGCTAGAGCGGCGCTGCGAGCGCTAGGTGTAAGAGAGAGACGTCGCGACGCGCCGCCGCCGCGCGAGCGAGCAGGTCGACAGCAGCACGTGCAGCACCGCCAGCGAGCCGTACACCGCCGTCTGGTAGCGCGCGATCCATTGCGTGATGCTCGCTTGGCAGTTCTGGGGACGTACACGCGGCAGCTTGTTATTAAGGCTTGAATAAGGGCTAACTAGCGCCGCCAATGAAAAAAAACTCACATCTTCGTTTGTATCCATTTTTCCAAAAAAGTGAATGATAGAGTTTTCTGTATTAGTGATAGCTATTTTTAGAACCTACAACTTAGAACCTAGGGCCAAGAACCGAGTCCACAATTTCATTTACGTCAAA
Organism: Yponomeuta cagnagella; assembly: GCA_947310995.1. Lineage (NCBI taxonomy): Eukaryota > Metazoa > Arthropoda > Insecta > Lepidoptera > Yponomeutidae > Yponomeuta > Yponomeuta cagnagella. The sequence continues at coordinate 176,859 of OX371295.1, read as the reverse complement.
AACGGCCGTTTTCGCCAAAAACGAAATTGTAGCCTAGATTCTTGAACCTAATTTCTAAGCTGTAGATTCTAAAAAACAACACCGAGCCGTCCTCTGTCTCCAACACTCCTGACCTTCTATGCTGTAAAGTACAGGTGGAGTTTTGAGTAAACTCTGCAGTACCCAGTGGAGGGTTTTTATATGCAGTTAGTGGATTTATTTTAATGTTATTGCCTCGTCGGTCTAGCGTTTGTAATGTCGTCGCTCGGTGCCACAGCACAGGGTATCCTAGTTTGGGAGCAGACGCACGTGATAGTGTTGTGTGGTCGTTATTTTTGGACGAGCAATGCAAGCGGCAGGACTTACGGCAGCGTGCAGCAGCGCGGCGGTGCAGTTGTCGGGGAAGGTCGCGGCGCCGCAGCACGACCACGGCAGCGGCACCGGCGCTCTGCGACAGTCGGGACAATCAGCACAAGCATCGCCAGGATATTATACTGGCTGTAACTAAATGGCTTCGGTCTGGGCGTATTTCCATGTTTGTAATGTCATTGCCTGGTTACCATCATTATCAGCCATTTGACGCCCACTGCTGGACACAGGCCTCCCTCTTGGTTTTCATAACCACGAGGGGTTTTGCCATAATCGCCACGCTCGGCAGGCGGGTTGGCGATCGCAGTATGCGGTTGGAATCTCGGGAAGACGCTGCTGCCCGTCTTCTGGTAATTGTTTTCCTTAGTCGCCTTCTATGACATCCACGGGAGGAAACGGAGTGACGCTATTTTTAATTCGGCGCCACACGGATACTGGTTACCATAGCACAGGGTATCCTAGTTTGGGACCAGGATGAGTGATTGTGTTGTGTGGAAGTTATTATTATTATTACGATGGTGGGTTCTATTCGTCAATATGAAGTTTCACTGTAATTCAAAACAACCAAAAATATAATATCAGGTATAAATTCCATACTCTGTATTGACGAGCCGAGTAGAGCCCCCGTTTTGTGACGGCCAACCTGTCAACGACCCACAGCAGGATCCAGTAATGCTAAATAGCTATTTCAAGTACTCAAACACTCAGGATACCTCAGCATGTTTTCCTCAGTACTTCTGTTGGGAAACACTGGTTTAGCCATCTAAACCTAATGCTATCGCGTCACAGCAAAAAGAAAGTGACTAAGATTTTGTCACGAGCTCTTTTACTCCTACTAAATGTTAAATTAAATATCCTGAAGGAATTTTAAGTACCGGTGCACCTATAAAACCATGTATTTGAATACAACTTTAAAAACCCATTTAGAGGCTAAAAATTCCACCCATGTCCCGGGATTGAACCCGCGACCGCTGGCTAACCGTGCCAGCGCTCTCCCAGCTGAGCTAATGAACCTAAGTAATTGAATACTTAGGTTTGTCGTCAGTTCTTACGTTAAAATATTTTAGAGACAATAACTAGTAGAACTTTGGCTTGAAATTGCCAATCCGCGGTGGGCACGCGTGGTGATTAAGCCCATACTCTCTCTCTCTGAAAGAAGGCCTGTGCCCTGCATTCGGACAAATATAGGTTACATAAAAAAAACTAGTAGAGAGCTGGTGCAAGTTACTGACGATGCCGATACGTTGAATTCGCAGCACGAGAAGGCCAGTCTGAGGGCGTGCGTCCACTGGCCGTCCTGCATCTGCAGACCTTTCTGAAACATTCAGGCAATATCAGCTGGGAGAAACCCTACACAGTATAGAATGGCGGAAGAGTTTTCATACATACATAGATACATACAATCCTGTATCCCAGAGGGGCAGGCAGAGACCAGGGACTGCCACTTGCCATGATCCTGAAAGATCACTTTCGCTTCCTTAACATTTAGAATTGAGTAAGGAATGTTGCGTTGGTTTAGACATGTGGAGAGGATGAAGGAAGAAAGATTGACGAAACAAATATATCGAGCGGATGTGGGTGGAAGGGCCGGTAAGGGACGTCCCAGGCGGACAAACTCCGATCAAATAGGGGATGTATTAGCAAAGGACAAGATAAAAAGGACCCGAAATCGGCGTGCGTACATGCAATGACTAATGAAGAGTTTTTAATACAAATTCAATTCAATTTGAGTAGAAAATTGGGTGATATACCAACCTCAATGAAGTAAGAAGAGAAATAATAGAGCAGCGCGCATTCCAGCAGCAGCAGCAGCAGCACCAGCGCCGAGTACTGGAAATGGAAACACACATCCGTATAAAAAATATCCAGGGTGTTAATTAGAGATGTGGCTATCATTTTTTGCATCCGTGGCTAGAGGCTAAAGCTTTTATTATTATCAAATTGGAAAAAAAAGTTACGGTCTTCCTTTGGCTACACTCGCATCTGCACGTGTAACGGAAGTCCTCACCATGACCAGCAGGAAGGGGGTCCTGGCAACAGCGGCGTACAGTCCCAGCAGGCAGACCAGCAGCAGCAGCGCGGCCGCCAGCGCCAGCGCCGCGCCCTGCTGCGCCGACATCACTTCCCGCGGCAGCAGCGCCTGCCGGCCGGCACACATAACTCACAGTCAACGTCAACATTGTTTTATTGAAAGGAGCGAAGCTATTCGAGCACTTTTCGACCGCCCTCTGTCTTTGAAGCCAGATAAGTCACACGACTAACAATTGCGGAGGAATTAAGGTCACCAAATTGAAAGACTAATTAAAGGCTTAATTAACTGAAGTTCAACCAACAACCAGCGGCAGAGTTTGCCTGTAGATTTTAGTGAAGCATAATACAGATTCTAGTCCTTTACTATACAAATTAGGAATTAGGTTAGAAATTAGCGTGAATATCTGAAAGGCTTAGTAGTTTGTTTCATCATCATCAGCCTATGCTTGTCCACTGCTGGACATAGGCTCTCCTATAGCACGCCACTGTGCCGCCGCGTTTGTATACCTCGCGCTTATTTCACTACATTTTAGTGACCCCTAACTGCAAGCGTTTAGGTCTCACCGACGGTTGTCCGGAGTCGCAGTCGCCGGCGGCCCTTTGTGATGGTTTAAACGCAATCGACCCCAATCGACGTACCTAATTGCCCTACGAGTTACATTGTCATGTCACCGGTTAATATTCAAAACGTACGGTTCCACCCCATTTGATATTGGCGATAAGCATCACGTCGGTGACCGCAATACATGTTGCATGTCTGATAAAGTGTGTGCTTTTTTTGAAGGTTTAAAATTGTATGATTAAAATTAACTCGGTCGGTAAGCATCTAGGTGCTAGAAAAATCTACCTCTTTTAAACATGATATGCGCTGTAACATTTGAGAGGTCATTTTTATCTATCCAGTGCGTACATTGCGCGCAGGGTGAGGTAGCGACGCTCTTGACATGATTTCTACAAAACAATTCAAGGTTTTGATAAAAAACAACTTATATACGTTGAAAGAAGGCCTGTGCCTACCGTGGATTGCCAATTTTAAACGCTGAGGTATGTATGAGGTATACATCTGGAACTTCAGAGCACGGGAGAGAAGGTTGGCTTCCGTAAACAATAGATAGATAGTACATAACGATTTGACGACCTCGTGGCGCAGCGGTAGTGCATCTGCATACCATGCGAGAGGTCCCGGGTTCGAATCTCGGCTGGGGACAAAAAAAAAAACCCCAGGTCTTGGATGTTTACATGTTTGTGATGTCGTTGTTTCTGGTTCCCACGACACAGGGTATCCTAGTGTGGGGCCAGAAGCAATGTATGTGCCTGTATGTAAATGTTTATGTTTATGATTTGTTGTAAACCAGTAATTTACAGATATAAGGTACTTAATTGCTAGTTCTTAATAGTATAAAATCGGCGGTCTTATCACTAAAAGCGATCTCTTCCAGACAACCTTAGGATGGACAGGACTGAGAGAAGATGAGAGTGGGTAGATAGGTGTACACAAAACAGATTAATTAATTAACTTACATGTAAATAAATATAATATGTAGCGATAATAATAGTATAAATACAAATTGTATGTAGTAGAATCGTCCCCCTGGGCAGAAATAGGTGCCGTGTCGATCGGCGGTGAGTACGGCGCGGTCGGTGCCAGCGAGTACCGCGCGCTTCCCCGCGTGACCCGGTCACCCGTAGTACGTACTCCTGGCAACGGACACAGGATGTATCTCCCCCCCCCTCCCCTCGTATAGTTTGCTGACAGCAGGCCTTTACGTTTTATTTCTTTAACTACCTCAGTGACTCCCACAGTCGAGCCCTTCGGTCTGACCAGAATCTGATGCTAAAGATTCCAAGTCATTCGACGAGGTTCTTAAGCAACTCGTTTGCTGTTAGGCCCGCCCGGCTGTGGAATGATCTGCCGGTTTCAATAAGGCGCTCTTCTTCCCCAGCTATCTTTAAAAGCAGGGTTCACGATCTATATCTATCACTCTAATTTATTAAATAGTTCAATTATTATGGTTTTCCTGAATGTAGGTATGTCTTTTCTTTTGTCCTCTGGTAGAACTTTATTGTAACTTATGTAACTTTATGCATGTTTATAATTGTTATACCTATAGTATGTAAGTGTATAAGTAAGTATATTAGTATTATGTATAAGTATGTAAATGAATATTAATATCCCGTCTCACTTTTCCTTCAACAACTCTCCATCGTCGGTTGCCTGGAAGAAATTGCTATAAGCAATAAGGCCGCCAATTGTACTGCATTTTTGTAAACATTTCATGTTTGTGTTTTTCCTAGTACAACAAAGATAATTCTTATCTTATCTTATCTCGTCGGTCTAGCGGTTAACGCGCTTGACTACCAAAACAGAGGTCTTGGGATCGATTCCCACATGTAGCCTCAGTTTGTGATGTTCTTGCTTGCTGGTTACTTGCTAAAATCAATTAATTGCTCACGGTACCTTGAGCGTGGCGGTACCTTGAGCCTGGTGGTACCTTGAGCCTGGCGGTACCTTGAGCCTGGCGGTACCTTGAGCGTGACGGTATCTTGAGCCTGGCAGTACTTTAAGCGTGGCTGTACCTTGAGCGTGGTGCTGCCGGTCGCCTGTACGGCGGCGTGCAGCGAGCCGGGCGCTGCCACCAGCCAGACCCCCACCGCCAGCAGCGCGCCCCACGCCGCCTGCGGAATGAGACCAGCGACAGCTAGAGCTCCACATCGGCTTGTCAGGATCGTAGCAAGCGGTAAACTCTAGTCTACACTTGCCACTCTCGATATTTTTAAAACGGTGCTCGCATTTAGAGCAGAAGAAAGGGTTAAGATACACGAGGTACCTGACCGGACCAGCTCTGGAAAGTCATCACAAATTCACTCTCGCCTTGGGTTATCGTCGTGGTTGGAGGGAGATTTTTCCTTCTGCCTTTTTCTCCACTACAAATTTGGCCCGAAGGCAACCGCTAACACTGTACATTGACATCCAACAATTAGAATGTAAATTCTTTTACATTGAAACTAATTTCAAATTTCTGGTTATCTCACAGATTAACTAATATTCTTTCAACCGTTTTTAATAGCACCAAAAGAGTGAGAGCAAATTTCAGACTCCGCTAACTCAGTTTTAAATCTATTGTTATAAAAAAAACTCATTGAAAGAGCGGTGCAATCATACATAATAAAGCCGTACCGTTGCACAAAGGTTAACTGTGATCAGTATAAAAGCTGCAAACTGGGACGTCCTCGAGGTGGTCACCGCCATCTTAGATACATCTGAAACTAAAAGAAATGAAAAGTTACAAGCCGTAGTGCGCCTTATCTTCAGAGGTGTTGGCAACGGATTCGGCGTCCTGTCTCATCCTGGAGAGAAGTAACCGATGCTAGGCGACTGATTACCTACGTGGTGGAGGTGTGATCTATGGAGTAATTAATCTATGAACAATTAAGTAAAATCATATAAAAGGTCTACGTTGTACATGTTTCGCCCTTTAAGAGCTTGTGAATATTCATGTAAACATGCAGTATTACTCGGAATGGCAATAATATGTACTTATTTGAAGTAAAAAAGAGCAATTCATTAATGTCTCCCAAGTTTAATTAATTAAATTTAAATAATTTAATTCTTCGCCTTAATTACCTACAGTACACGTATGCCGAATCGAATACGCTACGAATCGCTCGTAGCCCCGGCTGTCTGAGTGATCTTAAACGATCACGAAGGTTAAGCAACACAGGGCGCGTTCAGTGCATGGATGGGTCGCCGTCTATGCCTAACGCTAGTGGCATTTTTCCGAGCGGTTCCGTGCTTCGCAAGGCACGTTAAGCTGTTGGTGCCGGCTGCCGTCGATAGATGGCAGTCGTTAAGCCAAGTCAGAGGCCTTAGGGCAGCTTGACAACTTCTGACAGTAGACGAGCCACTAGTCTACAAGCCTCCACCAATCCGGACTTGGCCCCCGTGGTGGAGTATGGCCTATACCTTCCTCAGGGAAGAGACCCGTGCCCCTCGGTGGGGACATAATGGGTTGATGATGATGATGACACGTATGCCGCGTGAGGTTTGCTCATCTACTCGTAATATATAAAAATCTCGTGTCATCGAACTCCTCCCAAACGGCTTCATCTATTTTTGCGACATTTTTTGTGTATATTTGGTAGGTTTGAGAATAGCTCGTAGGCTAATTTATATGACAAAACAATGTTTGCCGAGTCAGCTAGTAAAATATAAATATTTTTGCGAATAATCGACATTTCTAATCATAAATTTCGTAGATAATCACAGATAAATGTTTTTTTCGATTTCTGATGTACATAAGTAGGTATCGAATTTTATATTTTATCTACTCTGATACTATAATACAAAGATTATAAAACTGAAAACAAAACTCATGACAAACATTACGCATAGGCCAAAATTAAAAAAATAAAAGTTTTATTACGACACAGGTCTTGTATGATTACGACACAGGACCTGTATCATAATATAACTTTTTAATCATAACGATACACCTATAAAACCTCTAGCTGGACCAAGAAGAACCTCTACTTTAAAAAAAAAGGTTTCACCGAACGAGTCCGCGGCGACGCATCACGCATGCGCAATCGATGTTTGCGTCTTGGCGCCAACATTTTACATTTAAAAAACTTTTCAATATTTAAACAAAGTTTGGTTCTGTTTGTAAAATAAATTAGTTAACAGTATTGAAAATAACAGAAATGAGGTCAACATTAACAAACCCTCTCCGAGTACCTCCAATAACGCTTCCTGTCCGGTTCAAATTCAATTTCATAATTGTAATATTCAGAACATCAATAATTATTACAAGTAAAAATATTCTAAAATAACAAAAAAAAAAAAATTATAAATATTTGTTGATATTCAGCGTTTTATTTGCAATATTATTTTATGTATGAGAGTAGATAAAGTAGTGTATGACACTGTACTAACTTGGTCTTATAACACTCGTGTGATACTATAAAAAAACTAGCCTACGGCTCGTTTTTTAAACCACACTCCTGTTAAAAGAACCCTTATCATGCAACAGTATCATAAACTATTATTTTGAACGCATCAATACGTTGGACAACCTGAAGAGTTCGCTGGAATTTATATCCGATGATTACCAGGTTTGAATAAGTACCTAATAAATCTTATAACTTTATTTTCCGAACGACATTGATATACTTATTGGATTTTTTTTTAATAAATACTGGGTGGGCAAATATATCAATGTATCGTTGTTTTTTTTTTTTGTTAAATATGAAGCTGATCGACATTGTTCGACAAACAATCAGAAATCAGAAATCAATAATTTATTTCAACGTAAAGAATTTACATTCTGTTTGCTGAATGTCAATGTACTATGTTACTATGTTGGCCGCTGCCTTCGGGCCGTTATATATATGCAGCGAAGCGATGTATCACATCAGACAAACCACTGAGCGAGTAGAGCTCTGTACGGTCAACAGCGCATAAAACCTTTACACAGCACGTGCACTCTACTCAGTTGCGTTACGGGCGACTTTGCAACTAAAATGTAAAGATTGACCTGCTGTCCACTGTACACCAAACATGGAACACGGAGGTACATCGGTGTATAAATAAATGAGCGGGATCATTACAGTGACCTGATTACGGCGGCGCGGCGGCGGCGGCGGCGGCGGCCGTGGCGGTTGCGAGGACTTTGTCGTTAGTGGGATATGGGGCGCCTGATATCCTACAAGGCGTACCATTAGACAATCTGATGGGGCTGGCATGGCCCCATTATTATCAAAGCTTAGAGGCTTTCAATAATGTTTAAAAAGAGATTACATGATCCGAAGACTTCCTTATACAGGTGACCCAGAGACAGATGACTAGCGGACGATTGCGGCGGAGACTAACAGGAGGGTAATGTGTTTGGAACGTAATTAAGTAAATATACTGCAATAATGTTGGGTAGTTTGAAAGACGTCCTCGTCCTACGACGCCCTCGTGGCGCAGCGGTAGTGCGTCTGCATACCATGCGAGAGGTCCCGGGTTCGAATCCCGGCTGGGAACAAAAAAATACCCCAGGTCTTGGATGTTTACATGTTTGTGATGTCGCTGTTTCTGGTTCCCACGACACAGGGTATCCTAGTGTGGGGCCAGAAGCAATGTATGTGCCTGTATGTAAAAATGTAAATGTAAATGTAAACGTAGCAAAATGGACGTGAATGAAAATAGCTATCGAATACGCGTTTGTTTTTTAAAAAAACGCACTTTTAAAAATATTTCGACGCAAACTCGAATCTATTAGAACCATTAGTAGCCAGCCAGAGCGCTGCGCGCGGGTCATTGTTCTGTTAGACAGAGAGGCAGTACTAATTGTTGGCGCATTTTTTTAAACATTTCTCAACTATTTCGCCAATTCGTCTTCGCCGGAATGCACTGCACATATCCTTTCTCTTCTCTACAAAATCCTGCCCAGACCATGTTATCCTCTTTACTTAAAAGAGCGTTTCCAACTATTGCACTCTGGAGTGAGACCTGTAAGATCAAGAAACTCTCATCTTCTTCACGTTCCTGTCCACAATACTGGGGCTCATGGGGATTCCTTCACGGTGCACTCAGCCAGCCTGTGGACTGCACTGCCGCAGAGTATAGCAGAGTACTAGCCCAACACATCTATCAATATCTTAACTAACTGATAAGTACGAGTAGGTTGTCATTAGGTATGTCTTTTATGTAAGTATGTATTTTCCTTTGATTGTTTATGTAGTTTATTCTTTTCACTATTGGCATATATAATAATATTGTGTTTCTGTAACAATTTAAATAAATATCCTCTTTCGTTCTGTTAATATTACTTTGTTATTTGTGTAAATATGTATGAAGTAATAGGGGTTAAAGTATGAAATTGCCGTTTTATTGCAATAGGTTCTTTGAATTGACATAGAATCTTCATGGTTTGAGGTTTACGAATGTAACTTTTTTCAAATGGTTTCTATGATGTTATTTTTTTAAAAAATGTGAAACATTTGAATATCGACTTTCAATTGTTTTTGTTATTCAATTTAGACAAGAAAGATGGATACTGCGAAAATTCGAGTGATTTTTGAATACGAGTTCCGACGCGGAACTAACGCGGCAGAAACAGCCCGCAATATCAATGCTGCGTTCGGAGAGGGGTCTACTAATGAACGCACCGTGCGATTTTGGTTTAAACGCTTTCGTGATGGAAATTTCGACTTAAAGAACGAGCCACGAGGAAGACCGCCCACACAGGTGAATAACGATGAATTAAGTGGAAGCCGACCCTAGTCAAACTACCCAGGAATTAGCGGCATGGTTTAACATTACCTTACCCACAATATTGACTCACTTGCGTCAAATCAATCAAATAAAAAAATACGAAAAATGGGTGCCTCATAATCACTCGAATTTTCGCAGTATCCATCTTTCTTGTCTAAATTGAATAACAAAAACAATTGAAAGTCGATATTCAAATGTTTCACATTTTTTAAAAAAAGAACATCATAGAAACCATTTGAAAAAAGTTTCATTCGAAAACCTCAAACCATGAAGATTCTATGTCAATTCAAAGAACCTATTGCAATAAAACGGCAATTTCATACTTTAACCCCTATTATATCATGTGCACGTGCGTAGACCCGTTTCACACCTCCGCTCCGACTGCCCAAGGTTTGCTGGAAGAAATATCTTACAGAGATAATCTCGCCATTGTGCATGTATTTTCTTTTGTTACCTTTACTGTACTGTGTTCTTGTGTGTGCAATAAAGTATAATAATAGTCTAAATAAATGCCATTTTTTATTACTAACTAGCTGTCCTGGCAAACTTCGTAACGCCACAGAAAACGTTTGTATGGGAAATAGAAAAGGGCTGTTTTTAGGGTTTTCCCGGAAATTATTCAATTTTTTCTCACCTTTTAAACCTTCCCTAGACCTCCACGAACATTTCAAGACTAAGATAAGATAAATCCGTTCAGCCGTTCTCGAGTTTTAGTGAGACTAACGAACAGCAATTCATTTTTATATATAAGCTATAGATTACATAACCGCGGCTTTCAAACCACCCAGAAACGAACGTGTAGGTATACAACGTGTTGCGTCTCATCCGCGCCGCGCCCTCCTCCCACGTCCTCCCTGTGATTTAAACATAGGATATATATCGAAAAATTAAATTAAATTAAAAATTAAACGCATCCAGTCTCGGCAATAAAGCTGAGCCCATTCCTTTTTACCACAAACATTTGTGAATGAAAGAATTATTATTATTTATTATTTTTGTGTGGTAAATATTTTCACTTTCACTTTCAACAAAGAATAACTCGGACAGTGTAATGTACTGTCGATTGTACTTTGCTATTATGTGTGTGTGAACTCACATAAAAGTTCGTCGACAGGAAATTGTGAAACTTTTCTTCATTATTTATTACTGATGTAAGCAGAGTCCGGTTCGTCATGGAACTACTTTTCTTCGGCTGCCTCGAAGGAATAGCTGGTAAACAAATCGTAGGTTCAATTCTTGGTCCAGCGGTATTACGTCTGATTACCATGCCGGGTCGTGGGTTCGATTCCCACTATACGATACAAATGGCCTCGTCTGGATGTATTTCCATGTGATGTGGTATGGTAACCAGGCAAGGTGATGTTCTGGCCTGGTTACCATACCACAGGGTATCCTAGTTTTGGATCAGGACAAGTGAATTTTGTACATTGGGAATGCTACAGATTTATGCTGACAATGCTGCACTGTTGCAGAAACGTCGGAAATTAAGTTTGCTTAATATCCAATTACAACAATCATCATCATCATCATCATCAGCCATTCGACGCCCACTGCAGGACACAGGCCTCCCTCATGGTTTTCTAACCATGCAGGGGTTTGCCATAATCGCCACGCTTAGCAGGCGGGTTGGCGATCGCAGTATGCGGTTGAAATCTCAGGAAGAATTACAACAACAATAAGTAGTAAGTCTGTCCCAGGCACTACAGCGTCTGAATGGTCTACGTCACCTACTTAGTGTAGATCATTTATACTACGTAGTACAGATCACTTCGTGTAGGACGTAAACGGCTAATTATGGTAAAGTCAATTTGATAGAAGTAGAAACAAAGCCTCGCGGGGTGAGTGACCTCAAATTGCTAACTGCAGTTGGAGGTGCGCCTAGCACGCGACACGCGCTCGGCACCAAGTACAGGATTGTAACATGCGCAATTTCTCATTATTTCGCGCTTTCGGAGCTCTGTCAATGTTGCAAAGTTGCAGACTTCAGTAAATTATTGTCCTACAGATATTAATTTTATGTAACGGAGATATCTCATGCCCAGACCTAACTGCCTCGGTCGTAAATCTTAACACACTCCACTAGGTGCACCCGACACACCAATACATGCCTTTTTCACATCCGTCTCGTCAACACAAATTATGCACAAAACTCAATTGGCCACCAACTACCAAAACCTTATAACACCAAGTTCTTCGACTTAAACATTTTTCCCGCCAGCAAGTCTGTATTCAAAAAACAGCTAAAAGACACGCTACAAACCGTCTCTAACGAACAAACCAGAGCACTTTAAACACCTTACAATACACACAAGAATACAATTAACACATACAAGAAAACACACACACACTAAAACTTAATCCCCTCGTAGTATCAGTAATATTTATTAAATAAATGTATATTTTTAAGTTTTTCTTTCACTTTGCATGCATTTAATATTTTTTGTAAAATATTTACTATCTGCGCGCGTGCTAGCTACGCCGCGTGAATAATGAACGCGCAGGCTTCCGCTTCCCGGGGGAACGCTCGGGGTTGGCGGTTGCGGATTGAAGGGCGGGCACACTCGCACAGTGGGCGATGTACGTTAATAATGAATAAAAATAACACTAAAAAAACTGAAATAAAAGATAACCAACAACCCCCAACCTAGATACCTCGCAATGAGTTTCATTATTGAATTTGGGTCCCGCCTGCTTAGTAGTTAATGTTCAGCAGTCGGGTTGCTGGTTATTTTTTTTTTTCAGTTTTTTTATTTTTGACTTTTTAGAGTTTTTTTTTTTTTTGTTGGCTTTAAGCTGGTTCCATATGGCCTATCGCACTTGCACAAACACGACGAAACGATTGAAATATTAACTATCAAAATCTGTCCATTGGTTAAGGAGTTATGAGGGAACATAGAATCGGACATACATACATACACACGAGCCTAACACATTACCCTCCTTTTTGGCTTCGCCGCAGTCCGGTAATAATACTCATAGTCTGTCAAAATCCATAGTCACCATCAGACAAATGGACGGAAACATTCTGGGATCCGCAGTGTTCTGTTAATCATGTAAACGTTTATGGAAATAAACACCTTTTTACTTTACTTTTACGTCGACCAATCAAATCAAGTCATTTTTGTATTGCGCGGGGTCCATTTAAAATAAAACAACCGCTAATAAGCCTCCCTACTGACCTACTGTACTGTACTGTACTGTACTGTACCATTTGGACAATAAATAATGGCACAATGTTCAAAGGGCAGAGCTTGTTGATCCAATTTCCCGTGAGCGAGTGTCCTTGATATTTTCAAGGCTGGACTAAGCTATAACATCGTTAATCATTGACGAGTGACATATCTGTGTCGAATGGTTCGGCATGCGGTGTACGTTGCGACTTGCGATGGAATTATTGATGTCACAATTCCCTAACCACGGGTTGAGGTTATAAAGGGTTATAAAAAATAACGCCCAACCCGAGCTGCGCTGCATACCGGACACGAAAATATACTACTTTATCTATAACAAAATTCTTGATAATAGTAAATGTAATATTTATTTTATTAATAATAATATATAATAATGCGAGAGGTCCCGGGTTCGAATGCCGGCCAGGGACAAAAAAAACCCAGGTCTTTGATGTTTACTTTACTGCTTGTGATGTCGTTGTTTCTGGTTCCCACGACACAGGGTATCCTAGTGTGGGGCCAGAAGCATTGTATGTGCCTGTATATAAATGTTTATGTCTATTCTATATCAAGTAAGTATTAAAAAAATGAACAGCTGATATTGGCAGTAGCAATTCAAATCCAATGGTCAACATACCTACAGGGATGACAAATATGTCTGGAATTAGAGCCAGTTCAATGCATTAGTACCTAATAGGTTCTAAAATAATAATGTAAACTCTGTTAATTAAGGAAAGTATTTAAAAAGACTAAGTTTTTGAGTTTTTTGTCCATTATTTCTCCAAAATGATCTAGATTTTGAAATGGACACCTTTTTACTTGTAACGTTCAATAAGCCACAGTTTCTGTGTAAACTTGAATAAGAATCTCTGATTTTGAAAAAAAAAAATTGAAGTATTCCTCCGGTGTGCGCATTAAATTATTTTAATCGACAAGAGAAACAGCAACTTAGATCGAGGTCGAGTAACGCCGACCGACGTTTTTTAGGGTTCCTTATAGGAAACCGCATAAAATAGGAAGTAGTAAAGTTCAAGGGAAAGGTATAGGGCGCCGTAGCTCGCTCAAGACCTCATAAAGAAGTCTGTCTGTCCGCCCGCTCTCTAAAGGGCCATCTTGAACGATAATAAGTAGCTAGTTGAACTTATCACAAAATTATGACTGTGTTAATATGGTTTTAAATATCTTATGCAAGTATTGAGTATTTTTTTGCTCTGTGGTATTATATAAACAAGTATCAAACTGGCTGTGCCTATAGTGGATTCCTAATGGTACAATTTCATTAAATCTGTTTTCAATGTGCGAAACATTATTTTTATGTATCTTCCCTTAGTAACGATAATATTTTTGTGCACAACTGACTGAAACGTGTAGTTTTTTCAGCAGAAAGCGTGCAGTGCAGTGTTGGTCGTGCAATGAAGGCGAGCCCGAATGTTTTCCATCTGTCATCAATTCCGTTATCTCGTATCGTAGGGTTGCCAACTGCGTGCTCTCTCACTATAATGTTGGAAAGTTTCCGAGTTGTGCCAAAAAACTTAGCAAACTTCATCATCATCATCAGCCATTTGACGCCCACTGCAGGACATAGGCCTCCCTCATGGTTTTCCTAACCATGAAGGGTTTTGCCATAATCGCCACGCTCGACAGGCGGGTTGGCGATCGCAGTATGCGATTGGAATCTCAGGAAGACGCTGCCGCCCGTCTCCTGGCAATTTATTTCCTTAGCCGCCTTCTACGACATCCACTGAATGAAATGGAGCGACGCTATTCTTAATCCGGCGCCACACGGACAAACTAGCAAACTTGCAAACTTTTAAAACCAGCATTTCTGCACCTATGGTCTGAGGAATTTGTTAAGTATCTTTGTTACTACCGTTTATTTTTTTCATGGTGCCCAGTGAGGTGCAATACTACTCATATCTTGTGTGCCGGCGATCTTAGTACACTATGACGAAAACAATAAATTTTTGTACTATGATCGCCAATGTACACGATACGAGTAGATACCATAGGTCACTGTTCGAGCGTTCGAAAATCGTGTAAACACGGCTTTAAAGAATATTCGATGTCAGGTTTACGTTACCGAAAGCGTTGTCAGCATGTGGCCGGTGCGGCGGCGGCGCAGCGCGTGGCGAGCCGGCGAGCCCCGCGCGCGACTGAGCCGAGTGAGCCGAGTGAGCCGAGTGAGCCGAGTGAGCCGAGCGAGCCGAGCGAGCCGCGCTCAACATTCAGCAACGAGTGAAGCCGCAGCCGCAGCCGCAGCCACAGTGTAGCCGCCCCGGGGCCGCGCGCGTGATGTGACCCACTTCGACATCGCCGGCATTGTGCAGCTACACGCATTCAGCTTACAGGATCGATACTATGACCATAATTTGTATTTATAACAACAACGAACGGAGAAACCCATCGGTCGAGCGCAAGTGGGTCATGTGGATTGAGGGTTCAAAGATTTAACCCTTTCAGAACCTGGGTGCACAATTGAGGACATAACGTTTTATTAGGGAAATACGTACGAGTCTCGCTACCAGCTTGTCATCGCAAGGCTGGGCAAGGAAGTTATCGGGCAGGTGTCCGACATTCTAACGAACCCACCTGCGACTCAACGGTATGCAGCATTAAAGAAGCGACTTTTTATTATTTAGATTCTTGACGACTTTAAAAATTTCTTTTTGGTCTACCGGTTTTAGAAACATTGAATTTTCCGTAGGTTGGATAACAGAATATCCTTTCGGATCGGGTTGCATGGGGTCTCGTTTGTTGCCTATGGAAGAGAAAAATGTATTAAATAAGTTAGCTACGTGTTTCGGATCTGTAATTTGCATCTGGTCGATTTGTAAAGTTATGTTATTTTTCTCTTTTTTCGGGTTTTTGTTGGTTATTTCATATATAATACTCCACATACATTTGGTTTTATTATTTGATTTTCTAATTCTATTTATATATTGCATTTTTTGCTGTTGTGATGGCTTTTTTAAGTATCTTTTCATATCGTTTATAATATTTGGTTATAATTTCATTATTAGCTTGTAGTGGAAAAATTTTTAGTAATCTTTTGTTTTGACATGAATATTTGATACCTATGGTTAGCCAGTGTTTTTTAAATATTTTGTTTATTTTGATATTTTGTTTTGGGATTTGTTCATTTAAGACTTGTGATAAGATGGCATTAAAAGAATTAAATTCATTTTAATTTTCATTAACATTTTTGTTTTGTTTTATAGTATCATGCCAGTTTATTGATTTTAACTTAGATTTAAAATTTTCTATGTTTTTACTATGAAATAATCTTTTTTTTATGTTCCTCGTTCGAGAGGTCTGCATGGCTAATATTGTTGCGGCATGGTCTGAAAGTCCTTTTTGAAGTTTGTAAATATTAAGTCTATGCATGTTGATGTAGATACAGTTATACGTGTAAAGTCATTTATGTGTTGGAAAAAATTATATTCTTTCATTAAATTTAAGAAATTATTTGTTTTTGTATTATTTTGTAATACCTATGTTAATATTAAAGTCACCTCCTAGTATAATTTTTAATTAATTGTGTTTTTTTTTTTTATATAAACTCACGCCTGTATAATGTTATTATTATGATGTAAATTTTATTCGATCATAATGTTGCTTATGTAGGCTAAGTGTATTACTATCTATAAGATTCTTTATTTACAGGTACAAATAACTATTTACATTTACAAACATATCATTAAAAATAACTAAATATAGAAAACTGCGCCCAGATCGCCGCCTCTGGGAAGGGTACCCAGTATGCTGGCTACGTTACCTCGTTGGATAGCGAGACTTATCCTCTGCCCGAGGTAATAGCCAGCCCTGGGGTCCCTGGTCGTGTCGATGAGGCGCGACGATAGTTCTTTGAAGAGCAGTCGCGCCTCGGGCCCCCACGGTCCTAGTGTCTCGACACCAAACGGCACAAAATACGTGACTCTGTGTTAGATTCCCGTACTTGCGCCGCTTGATGCCTTCTGCACTTGATGCCGCAGCGCCGGCTCTTGTGGAGGTGACCTGGATGTGGGACGGTGCTAAAGTGTCCGCGCATGTTGCGTCCCACACCAGGGTTTTTCCATTTTTCCATGGGATCAACGACATCCCATCTGGTCTCTTGCCATCGTCCCGGGCTACACCGTTTGGCTCTAGAATGGCCGGGACGTTGATTGTGGCAAGAGCTCTCCGGATGATATCGTTGATCGACGCATGGCATGGAAGCCTGCCGGCACTCCGCTGGCATGACAGACCGTGTTGACCCCGACGGTCGACGTTTTCTCCGCAGAGGCAGCGATGTGGCACAGTCAGTGGTGCGCCGAGTCGCAGGCCTACGGCTAGCGTCAGACTCATGTCGTCTAACATCATTCCAACGCTAGGCGATGGCAATGCATGTAGCCAAAGTCCGGATTCCGGCTCACTCACTGCTAAGAGGCGAGCACGCTCTGCAGGGCTTTCTGCATTATCAAGCAGTTTGTTTTTAACCACTTTGCAG
This sequence comes from Yponomeuta cagnagella, assembly GCA_947310995.1. Lineage (NCBI taxonomy): Eukaryota > Metazoa > Arthropoda > Insecta > Lepidoptera > Yponomeutidae > Yponomeuta > Yponomeuta cagnagella. The sequence continues at coordinate 159,566 of OX371295.1, read as the reverse complement.
AGCGGCTCGTCCCACAGTCTTTGTGAGTGAAGCACGGTCGGTAGGTCTTCCCCCGGACAAGCCTGTACCCAGGCAGTCATGCCCTCGGCCAGCCGCTCGACCTCCGCGTTACCGAGTGATTGGTTAGTGGTCTTAACGAAGAGGTCTTGCACGCTGTGAGCCGAGGACAGGAATGCCGGGAGGGCCACACTGGAAATTTTTCTTATGCCGAGTCCACCGTGGCGGATCGGCAGCGATGCCTGCTCCCAACTCTTTTCGTCTAACTGACAATTTAGAATTTGGGTGAGGGACTGTTTTAGAATTTTGTCAAGGGGCTCCAAAAGGTCTTTGTGTTTCCAAAATGGGGAACACCGTAATACATAAGTAAATTTAGGGACGAAAAGGCAAAACCGGACTATACATAGAGCCATATGAGTGTTTATTTCTCTGAGTCGAAAAGAGGAGGATTCAAACTGTTTGATGAGATTTTCAATGAAGCCAGGCATCGCTTCTTCTAGAATTGGGGCACCAAGGAGGTGAAGCGACTCTTTACTGAGAATTTTTATGTTTGGTGCTGTATGGTTGAAATTTGTTGTGATTTGGTTTCTTGTATTTACGTCTAAGGTATCGGGTATGTATAGTTCGCATTTGGAGTAATTTAGTTCAAGACCTATTTTCGCCAGATTTTCCGAAAGGAGTTTTAAGTCTGAGAGGACTGTGTCTGCTTCACCTCCAATGGTACCGTCGTCTAAATACCAAACGTTGAATTTTGAATTTAAGTTACTTATGGTCGGATGTATTGCCAAACTGAAAATTGCTGGTCCGAGGGGGTCGCCCTGCTGGCAACCAACTGCTGAATGGAGGAGGTGGCCTTTAAAAATTAATTTGGAGGGATTTTTGTAGCTCTGCCATAAGTATTTATATATTTCCGGTGTATTTTCTTGTACTTGACTCAGCAGGGCGCCTCTGTCTACCGAGTTAAAAGCGTTTTTGACATCGACTTTCAGCATCACCTCTCCACCGCAGCCCCGAAGGTATGCGCGGGCTGCGTGTACAGCAGCCTCACAGCCGCCTTTGCTGCCGAAACCAAGCTGTGTCGGCTGGAAAATTCTCGTTACATTTGGCAGAATATACCTGCAGCATACCTTCGAGGCTATCCGTCTTAAAGTGTTACCGACTGCGATAGGTCTTATTCCACCGTCTTTTTTCTTAAGGGCAATAAGGTTGGCACCATATAATATGTCCGTTATGTCCTCCCTCACGCTTTCCGACAGCATGAGATTTATCAGACGCGTCAAGTCCTCCAAGAGGGCCCGGCCAGCATCGCCGGTGACGCCGCATATTAGATCTTTAAGATGTTGCGGCGTCAGACCATCGAGTCCACCGGCTGACCCATTCTTGAAGGACATGACCGCGTTCTGCACATCGTCAGCTGTAACGGTAAGCGCGGGGTCTGACGAGGACGGTGGATCTGGAAATTGACAGAGAGGTGAGGCCGCAGGATGTTTGGACACTAACGCCTGTACTGTCTCAGGGCTGTTTGGGGCAACCGCGTCGTTAGAGAAGAGGACCTGACCGGCTCCCTTGATATCTCCGTCGTTAATTTTTATTTCTACTATTGATTTTAAAGGTTTTGAACGGTTGAATCTTTCCGGGGTAATGTCTGGGGTGTTTGGAAGAGCTTGGTGGCAGTTGTCTTTAATTTTTTGTGTAAGGGAGCCACTGTCTCTTCCCCGACGCACGTGCAGTGTCCTGTAGGAGAAGGTTAGTAGCTCCTCCCACCTCGCTTTGTCATTATTATCTAATACGTTTTTCAGGACTTTGGACAGAGAGGTAGCCACCGATATTCTGGCTCCTCGTGGAATTCTCTTCACAAGGGGTGTACTTGACTTTAGTTGTCCCAGGGTTTGCCAGAACTCTTGGCCGACAGTGGGGCTGGAGCTCTTGGGGTTGTAGTTTTGGGCGCTTTTGTGCGTCTTCCCCTCGTGGATGCGTAGCCCTCTCTGCCCTTTGAAATAGCGAGGTTGAGAGCATAACAGACACTGCACGAGTCCCGAGGACGCGCAGGCGTTGTCTTGGCTGCAGACATTGGAGGATGGACCTGCAGCCTGCGACATCGACCACTGATGTAACGACTTACTGGAATATTATATTTAGATCTATGCATACGTTAACTAAGTATATAAAATCACTGTCACTAATAGTTTCTCCGAGTTTTGCGCCATTTCCATCTGGAATTTGTACATTTTGTAAGACGGAGATTTGAAGTATAGACTATTATAAGTCTTGTCGGGATAAAACGCAGTAGTGATTATTTTCTCTGTGTATCGGGGGGGTGACGGGTGACAGGGTAAGCGCGTCTTCCTATTGGGCCGCTGCCCTGTCATTGACAGTGGTCGCTAGGCAGCCGGTAGTGGTCTCCTTGACGACGTCAGGCTCTCAGAAATGTCAGAGCCGGCTCTAATAAATCGTTTTGATAATATATAAAATGTTCGATTCTTGAGGCCTTGTGGATTTGGTCCAAACCCACACTTGTGCTGCTATTCCGACCTCCGGTGATGATGTAGTGATCTCTTGAAGGTCTGAATGGGCTTGTGAATTTTTATACGAGAATTTGTTGAATTCACTTGACATGACAGTCCATTTTTCTCTTGAAGTGTAACGCATAATTTTTTCCAATTGATTGAAGAATATTTCTTCTTCTTTTCTGTTCCAGTACATCCTTACAAGTAAGACAATACTTCTATAATATATTCTATTGACAAATTTGCTATATCTAATGCTATACCTATCAATACTTTCAATGTGATCTTTGATAATCCTGTTTGTTATAAAGGCTCTGTAGGTTCTGAAACATTATTTCAAATTGATTGTCTGATTCCATGACATGTCCTATTGTTTTGTTGGTATTCATTGCTGCTTCTTGATTTATTTTTCTATTGATATTCATTGCTGCTTCTTGATTTATTTTCATGAAATGAGCTTGTCGTTATCTGGATTGTTTCTTTTGTGTTTTCTTTGTTGATGGCTGTTTCCCTTTAATAAATAATTTGTTGTTTCGTAACACTGCATGTAGTCCGTTTGCTCTTGCTAACAGCATTTCTTGTTTTAATGTATTTCGTGCTTTTCTGTCCTTCTCATTTAGATGTTCTGATAATTTGATATCTGTTCCCTGAAAGTAGTATGCATTTTCTTTTAAGTATTTTGTCATTCTCTTGCTGACTAGTTCAATGACAAGAGGCCGGGTTTTATTATAGCTGTATCTTCCTATTCTATATATTTGTTCTATATATCTATGCAGGTTTATGTTGAAGAATTCTCGGAATAAGCTAACGATTCTTCTGTGCAGGTCTCGTTCATTTTCTTTGTAGATCTCGTTAAGTCCGTATATCACAATTTTTCTGTCGCTATTTTCGCATTTTTTGTGACATCTTGATGAGATGTTTTTTCTTCTAATTTTTTTATTTCTTTCCTCATTATTTCCGTTTTATTTTCAAGTACACACATCAAAAAAAGTTTGCGATCACTTTGATAAACTGAAATCTTTTTTGTTACTGTAGATTATATTATGATTTTTTCTTCTTTTTAGATTCTTTATTTAAAAATAAAGAATTAGAACACAAAACAATGACACCGTTCAGTTGTTTTTTCATATTAAAAGGCTTTCAGTCCTAGCTTACGCTCATTCAGAAATCTGATTCAAGATATTTTTTGCGGAAAGTTGTGATTGAAAAAATGCCAAGAGGATTATCAGAGGTTGTACGAGCAAGAATAGTAACTTTGAGGGAAGAAGGATACACCACGAGAGTACTAGCACGCAGACTTGCTATATCCCAATCCTGTGTCGTGGCTACGTTGCAGAGGTACCACGGAATGGGTAATTTAGCTGACCGACCCCGCAGCGGTCGCCCAACTGTTTTGACAGCTACCCAAAAGCGCTACATATATTAGATTGCTGGCAGCCCGTGATCCAACAATCAACGCCACTAAAATAAAAGCAGTGGTCAGGGCCGCCTCTGGGCTTGAAGTTAGCACGCAGACCGTTCGCAATTGCTTGCACCACGCTGGATTACGAGCACGGAGGTCTTGGCGAGCTCCGCTCAATTCCCGGCAACGTCAACAACGAAGATTGCAGTGGGCTAGACTTCGGCAAAATGAAGAAGGTGAGGAAGAAAACATTTGGCAAAACTCTCTTCGTTGACGAATCCCGAATCAGCACTCATCCAGATAACCGACGTGTCCGACTGTCCGTGTCTGCAGAAGACCAGGCGACCGTGAAAGACAAAGAACAGCCACTGGAACAGTTCAGCAAGGCGGAAAATCGGTGTCCTTTTGGGGTGGCATTATGATTGGAGCTAGAACGCCTTTGATCCCGTATCGGGGCTACATGACAGCAGACATGTACAAAGCAGTTGTTATTGATGATATGGTCAGACCATTCCGAGTAAACCATGGGCACCAATTTGTACTGGTCGATGATAATGCGCCCGCACATCGAGCTCAACGAGTCAATGCTGCTCTTCAAGAATACGATATCACACGTTTAGACTGGCCTGCCGGCTCGCCCGACTTAAACGCAATAGAGCACGCGTGGGATGCTCTTAAACAAGCTGTATGGAACCGTGAGCCACGTCCCCAGACAGTGCCAGAGCTCAGGGAAGCCGCTATTGAAGAATGGGATAGGTTACCCCAGGAAATGCTGGATAACTTGATCCTCAGCATGCCCAGGAGGATCTCCGCATGTGTTCGAGCCAGGGGAGGAGTTATTTTATATTGAATTTAACCTTAATAAATTGTTGTTTAAGTTTAATTAAACAGTATTTTTCTTTCTATGATATTTCTATCACAATTACATTATGATTAATGGCTCAATTTTTTTTAAATAAATAATAAAAAATAGTTTTAGATTTTAATTTCAAACAGGGTATTCCTATTTAAAGAAAGCATACAACACAGATTGTTTCTTGATAAAGTTAAATTTAAAGAATTATAGGAGCTTATGCTATTGATCACAAACTTTTTTTGATGTGTGTACTTTTATTTTATTCTCTAGTTGTAACACTTTATCATTAGTTTCTTTGTTTTGAATCTCGACAGTTTTAAATTGTTTTTTGAATTCCTCTCTTATGCTGCTTATAGCTCTATTTAATTCGCCCTGTATGGTTTTTGATTTGTTGTTTTCCTTTACTTTTTGTGTGATTAAGTCGCTTAAGGTTTCCATGGCTATTGTTTTTTGTAGGCCACTAGGCCCTGAGTTTCGGTTGTGTTTTTGGAATTGCCGAAGAGATAGTTTCTTTCTGTTGATCGTTAGGCCTGCGTATGGGGGTGTCGTCCTTTATGGGCCTTCGCTGGGTGATCTGTGAGCAGCTAGGACATAGCCATGTTTTCAACAACTCGGCTTTCTTCTCTAAGAAGCGTGCCGTCGTTATATTATGGCAGCTGAAGTGGTTGTGACCCTTGCATCCTACGCATGTTATTTGCTCTCCTAGCAGGATCGATTTGCTGCATATTTTGCATATCATCTTGGTGTGATTATAATCTCCGCTATTAGTAGGTAATAAATGTATCTGCTTTCCTGATCCTTTCCTGAGCTGTTATAACGTACCTCGAAGTTTGTTCTCGCGCAGTTCCACTGCAATCACAGATCCCGAGTAGTAGCCCTTCGCTGCGCGTCGCAGTGTAATGTAGGGGCCGTGGATCGCGAGTAGCGGCCACACAGCTCGCCGACGACGCCGGTCGACGAAACAAGCGGCAACGCGCAGGGTAGGAAATGCGTGAATCACCGCTCGAACATGATATGAATTTGCTGTTATCTATCTCTCTAACGCGGATATAATAGGGGTTAAAGTATGAAATTGCCGTTTTATTGCAATAGGTTCTTTGAATTGACATAGAATCTTCATGGTTTGAGGTTTTCGAATGAAACTTTTTTCAAATGGTTTCTATGATGTTCTTTTTTTAAAAAATGTGAAACATTTGAATATCGACTTTCAATTGTTTTTGTTATTCAATTTAGACAAGAAAGATGGATACTGCGAAAATTCGAGTGATTATGAGGCACCCATTTTTCGTATTTTTAAATTTTATTGATTTGACGCAAGTGAGTCAATGAGTTACAGCCTGGTGACAGACAGACTGACAGTGAAGTCTTAGTAATAGGCTTAGTTTGGCACCCTTCGGGTGCGGAACCCTAAAAAGAAGATAAAGGCTGAAACCCTATTATCAAAGAACTGGTGTTTCTTTTCTTTTTGATATGTTAGGATGTACGAGGTTTCCACAGAAACTTTTTTTTTTCATTCACAGACGAAATCATTTCACGAAATCGAGGGAGGAAATTTTAATAAAACGTTTGTCCATCTTCACATCCGAATTAAAGATGCTACGTACCCAAGCTCTCCAGGTGTGCTCTACTTTCATTGACGCAAAAAGAACAGGCTCGCAAAATCTCTTCAAAACTCCAGTTCAATTCAATTCAATTCAATTCAAATATTTTTATTCATTGTAAAAACAGAATGTTTACTTAATGAACGTCAAAGTTGTTAGTTTCACAATTAATGGATTATGTGGAGAAGAAGCTAACAAAGAAACTCCACATTTATTCTTTTCAAAACACGTTTTAACTTAATTAACAGAGTTTTCAACTTAAAATATTAGTCATGAATGTGTTGAACACTAGTCACAATCGTCCTTTAAATAATATTAATCTACTGTTTAATGCCAAACATCTTTGTCTTCTAAATAATCCTTGATGTTATAGTAAGCCTTTTTGCACAAAATGTGCTTAACACATTTTTTAAATCGCGTTGGAGGTAACTCTAATATATCTTGAGGAATTTTGTTGTAGAACCTTATACAGTGCCCCATAAAGGATGTGTTAACTTTTGCAAGTCTAAATAGTGGAAATGACAATTTATGTTTATTTCTAGTATTAACATTATGGTGGCCACCAACATTTTCGAAGTCTTTGATATTTTTTCTAACGTACATAATATTTTCATAAATGTATTGACATGCAACTGTTAAGATGTTTGTTTCTTTTAAGAAATCTCTTAGCGAATCCCTACTACCTAACTTGTAAATAAATCGGATGGCTCTCTTCTGCAAGATGAAGATAGTCTCAATGTCTGCTGCCCGGCCCCATAGTAGTATACCGTAGGACATAATACTATGGAAGTAACTAAAATAAACAAGCCTAGCAGTTGCAACGTCAGTGAGTTCCCTAATTCTTTTCACTGCATATGCTGCAGAGCTAAGTCTGTGTGCTAATTTTACAATATGTGGACCCCATTGTAGTTTTGCATCGATTGTGATGCCCAGAAATACAGTATCATCTACAAATTCTAGTTTTTCATGTCCAATTACTATGTTGTTCTCAACTACTCGTACGTTAGGTAAGGAAAACTTTATACATTTTGTCTTTTTAGAATTTAACAGCAGATTATTTGCTGTGAACCAATCTAGTACTTGCGAGAGAGCATTATTTGCATCGTCAAGATTATTTTCTTGTCTCCTTATTTTAAAAATAAGTGACGTGTCATCAGCAAATAACACTATCTCAGACATTTTTTGTACCATAAACGGTAAATCATTTATATAGACTAGGAAAAGGAGCGGCCCTAAAATAGATCCCTGCGGGACTCCTATTTTTACAAGTGAACCCGAGGATTTAATACGATTTACGTCTGCTTTTTGGACCCTTCCTTCTAAATACGATCTGCACCCTTTATGCCGTAGTGTTTTAACTTTAGGAGTAGCGTTTCGTGGTCTACACAATCAAATGCTTTTGATAAATCACAAAATATGCCTACTGCATCCTTGCGATCCTCCCACGCGCTGAAAATATGTTTAAGTAACATAACTCCGGCGTCTGTTGTATTCCGCCCTTTAGTAAAACCAAATTGCTGGCTATGAAAGAGTTGGTAATTATTGAAATGCGTAAGTAATTGATCTAAGATGATCTTCTCAAATATTTTACTTAATACTGGTAGTACTGAGACGGGCCTAAAATTGGTTGGGTCGTGTTTATCACCGCTTTTAAATAAGGGTACTAGTCTACTATATTTCATGAGGTCCGGAAATACTCCCTCATCTACACATTTATTGAAAATTTTTGCTAACGGTAAAGCTAGGACATGGATCACTGAACTAACAATTTTTACTGACATACCCCACAAGTCCTCGGTTTTTTTAAGATTCAATAATTTAAATTTTTTAAGAACGTTATGGGGCTCAATGTAATTAAATGAGAAATCGTGTTCGCACGAGGAGACATGGTCTTTTAGTAATGTTGCTGCACGATCAGGTGACGAGTCTAACGGAGCTGTAGTCACGATTGGAACATTAGTGAAGAACTGTTCAAATGCTGCAGCGATATCTTCATTAGTCGTTATTATTTTGTCATCAATCTTAAGCGAAATATCTCGATCTCCTAATTTTGTTTTACCCGTTTCTCTATTTATTATTGTCCAAATTGTTTTAATTTTATTCGGTGACTGTAAGATTTTATTCTTTATATGATCGCATTTAGCCTTATGGCAGACGGCCTTAAATAACTTGGAATATTTTTTGACGTGCTGTATGAATTTGGTGTCATATGTATAAGTCTTTTTGTCATACAGTTCATAAAGTGTGTCTCTACTTTTCCGGATACCCGAGGTTGCCCATTCACTAAATCCTACTTTATTCTCATTATTTGTTAGCTGCCGCAATTTAAAAACTTTTTCAAAACTACCCGACACGACTTTGAAAAAGTCTACATAATGAGCATTAGCATTTTGGTAATTTTCTTGAGTTTTTATGCTACTTTCAAGGTCTACTTTAAATGACTCTAATTTTTTACTTGTTACGGGCCGGCAGAGAATAACCTGTTCTGCGTTTTTTCTATCTATTTCAAAATGAACAATTTGACCACTGTGGTCTGACTTCAAACAATTTACTGTAGAATTATCTGAAAAGTCGCAATCGCAGTAAACATTATCTATGCAGGTGGCAGTAGTTTCGGTTATTCTAGAAGGCTCCAAGAAAATATTTACTAAATTAAACGACTTGAAAATTATTGTCAATTTGGTATTTAAAGCCGAGTCTACCAATAAGTCGATATTGAAGTCACCACAGACTATGACTTTCTTATTACTGCTAGAGGCTACCTTCAAAACATCCTCTAATATCGATTCAAATTAACTGTAATCGCTGGTAGGGGGCCTGTATATGGCTACTACAATGTGTCTAGACAGTTCAACACATGATATTTCAATTACTTTTTCAACAGAAAGTCTGCAAATGTCTTTCCGTTCTTTAAATTTCAAACAATTTTTTGCTAGTATCAAGGATCCCCCGTGCCTTGCAGACTTTCTATTGAAGCAACTGGCTATTTGATAGTTATTCACAGATAAATTCATTTGTGTTTCTGGTAGCCAGTGCTCTGTGACGCAAAGTATGTCCACTCTATATTGTTCTAAGAACAACTCTAATTCTAATAACTTTCCAGAAAAGCCACCCTGTATATTCTGATTAGCTAAAATTAATTTATTTAAGGGGGGCTTTTCTTTTGTCTGCGCTGACAGTTTAAATCAGCGGTCAAGTCTAACCTATTTAAACTAGGTTTTTTCACAACCTCAGAGTACAGAGGTTGGGAAGTATCAATTTTCTTACATTTTGTATAGCCTAGAGGTCCCTGTGCTATTGTCTTAACAATAAGGGGGTCATATACATTGAATGCCAATAATTTGGCAATATGTCGCTTAGAAGAGAGGGGCACATACAATGTGTCCCTAGTTAATATAAAATTTCGAATAAATTTATTTGTATCAAAAAAAAGTACTTGGTCTCGATGACCGAAGGTCATATTATATAATAGCCGGTTTAATTTATCTATCCGGTCATTTTGTGCCTCTGAGAGAGTTTTTGAATAGGGAAAAGCACAGATGATAATTTTTCTTACTTGCAAAGCTACTATGGACTCATAATAATTTATTAAGTCACTTTCTTGAATCCCTGTGCTGTTCCCCATTAATAATACAATAGTTGTATTTCTATCATATTGTTTGCTGAGCAAAAGGTTGACTATTTGAATATAAGAGGCATTTGGCATACATACATTCTCTACATGCTGTCTTAAGTTGTACTGTAGCTTGGTACCTAAACCTACACCTATTTTGTCAGAGAAAATTAGGGTTTTAAAGGGAGTGTCTTGAACCGAGCTGCGGTACTCAATCGTCTGAGTTCGGAATTGCATAATTACTTCAACATTTCGACAACTAACACCGCCGCCACCGCCGTAAACGCTAGAGTCACCGCCGCGCAGCTACGCTGAGACGCTAAACGCGCCCGCAACACGCCACCACCGGCCGCGCCCCAGACTGCGCTGCCCCCTGCACTTTGTGGTGCCCCCCCTCCCCAATGCTACCGGTGCCAAGCAATAGGACACAGCAGCAAGGCCTGCCACCGCGCCCCCAAGTGCGTGCGCTGCGGTGGCGAACACATGGCTGCCGACTGCCCACGTCCACGTGACGAGCCCGCAACCTGCGTCAACTGTGGGAAGGCACACCCTGCCAACGTCCACCGATGGCCCGCCTACCGGAAGGAGGCGCGCAAGAGGGGCCTAAAGCTGCCGCCCCCCATTCCAGATGGGGGTAAAGAGAAACTACCTCACTGGCCAGCTAAGGTCACCGCCACCGCCATCCCATAAGTGGACGTCGCCTTTGTTGGCCCCACTCCGGCAAACGGCCCAACGGAGAGGGGCACCGCAACCACGAAGAGGAAGAGGAAAGAAGAGGGCAACATCCATCTCGCCGCTTCCTCCACCCCGATACCGGTACCCGCCCCAAGGGCTTCTGTTGGAGGCGCCGCGGGGAATTTAAAGTATTATGTTCTAATTATTGGGATATTCAGTAAAAAGATGGTGTCTGTTGAAGTGTTTATAATCAAGTAAGGTAACTATGGAGAAAAAGAATATGTACATAAATAAAAAAATTAAATATACAGAACAAGTCAGTATAAAAAGAGTTTAACTTAAAAATAGGTAGTCTACAATAACGACAATTCACTATCTACAAAAGTCGCCCTTAATCGAAATTATCGTAGACTAAATAAAAATTAAGTTACTAAACCTAAACTGACTGTACACTTATTATGTGCTACAGGCCCTAGTGGCTTTGTCAGCACATCAGCAGGCATATCACAACTTGTAATATAGTCTAAAGTTACAATATTGGTAGATACTTTCTCTCTAATAAAGTGAAATCTGGTATCTATATGCTTCGTCCTGCTTATGTACAGTTCGATATTCTCGAAATCTGTTAAGCTTAATCTGTACAACTTACGCTCTTCGTCCCATTCCTTTATCCTCAAAAGCGTTTTGCAAGGATTTCCATGCATCGGCTGCAGTTTTAGCACATCTGACGTGGGTAATAGCTGCACCGTCTACTGTTAGGCAAATTTTTGCAAGCGCTTTGGTATCATTTTTTACCTTAATTGAGGCTGGGGTTGTGTCACCTTCTGGATAACCAACTATTGTGTGCCACAGTTCCTCGTGCAGAAGATAATTTCTTATTTTAAACTTCCACGTAGGATAACCCTCTCTATTCCTCAGGCAGAATGATGGAATCGATGAAGAATTCGACTTGTAAACACTAGAAACATCACCACTTTCATGTGACATATTCACGCGACTTTTATTTTCACTGTCACACTAAGAAAATACTGA
>OX371295.1:137883-142883 GCA_947310995.1 Yponomeuta cagnagella | reverse complement strand
TGCCCTGGCGCACTCTCTAATTAAAGGACTATCATCTCTTTAACAGATTTCACGTATACATATACCGGATGTATACGTGAAATTTCCTCTCACGAACGATGTATACGTGAAATTTGCGCACACTCTAAAGGATTATCGCTTTAACGAATTTCACGTATACACCCGGTATACGTATACGTGAAATTTGCGCTTCGCGTATATCGTTTTAGTTGTGCCCTGGCGCACTCTTTAACAGATTTCAACGTAAACATATACCGGATGTATACGTGAAATTTGCTCTCACGAACGATGTATACGTGAAATTTGCGCACTCTCTTAAAGGATTATCTCTCTAACAGATTTCACGTATACATCCGGTATACGTATACGTGAAATTTGCGCTTCGCGTGTATCGTTTTAGTTGTGCTGTAGTTGTGCGCTCTCTAATTAAAGGACTATCGTCTCTTTAACAGATTTCACGTATACATATTATACCGGACGTATACGTGAAATTTGCTCTCACGAACGATGTATACGTGAAATTTGCGCACACTCTAAAGGATTATCGCTTTAACAAATTTCACGTATACATCCGGTGATACATATCCATGAAATTTGCGCTTCGTGTATATCGTTGTAGTTGTGCCGTGGCGCACTCTTTAAAGGATTATCATCTCTTTGACAAATTTCACGTATACCGGATGTATTGAAGTGAAATTTTCGCTTCGCGTATGTCGTTTTAGTTGTGCCCTGGCGCACTCTTTAATTAAAGGACTATCATCTCTTTAACAGATTTCACGTAAACACATACACCGGATGTATACGTGAAATTTGCCCTCACGAACGATGTATACGTGAAATTTGCGCACTCTCTAAAGGATTTTCTCTTTAACAAATTTCACGTATACCGGATGCTTCGTGTATATCGTTGTAGTTGTCCGACAGGTAAGACAGGTAAGACAGGTCCGATAGGTCCGACAGGTACGACAGATCCGACAGATCCGACAGATCCGACGGATCCGACGGATCCGACGGATCCGACAGATCCGACAGATCCGACAGATCCGACAGATCCGACAGATCCGACAGATCCGACAGATCCGACAGATCCGACAGATCCGACAGATCCGACAGATCCGATAGATCCGATAGATCCGACCGATAGATTCGATAGATTCGATAGATCCGATAGATAGATAGATAGATAGATAGATAGATAGATAGATAGATCCGATAGATAGATCCGATAGATAGATCCGATAGATAGATAGATAGATCCGATAGATAGATCCGATAGATAGATCCGATAGATAGATAGATCCGATAGATAGATAGATAGATAGATCCGATAGATAGATCCGATAGATAGATCCGATAGATAGATCCGATAGATAGATAGATAGATAGATAGATAGATAGATAGATAGATAGATCCGATAGATAGATAGATAGATCCGACAGATAGATAGATCCGACAGACAGATAGATAGATAGATAGATAGATAGATAGATAGATAGATAGATAGATAGATAGATAGATAGATAGATAGATAGATAGATAGATAGATAGATAGATAGATAGATAGATAGATAGATAGATAGATAGATCCGACAGATAGATAGATAGATAGATAGATAGATAGATAGATAGATAGATAGATTGATAGATAGATAGATTGATAGATAGATAGATAGATAGATCCGATAGATCCGATAGATCCGATAGATGATAGATCCGATAATATCACACAATACACGTAACATTCGAATAATCACACGCGGCGATTCGGCAGTACTGAAAAGTCAAAACGCCGCCTCTCGATCAGATGCTAACGTGCTAGTTGTGTGGGAGCGGTGGAGCGCGCGAGCGACGAGAGGGGAAAGCAGCGAGCGGCGCAATGTCGAGTTAGTGCCTCGTGTGCTACACAGTGTGTCGTGATTTTCCTCTCGGCGCGTACACGCAATGAACTAATGCATCGCCAAGTGAGATTTTGTATTATTTTATTTTTTTTTCTCTCCGAAACGTGCGAGAGAAGTGCCGTTCTCGCTTGCCGATTTCAGAGTGGCGGTCCGCGTCTCAGGTTGCGCACGGACGGACGTTCGTGCTCACTGTAAGGTGGACGCACTCGACTCGGAAGCGGGAATGGAGTTGAGGAAGAGAAGAAGGTGTGTGGTTGTGGTGTGGTGTGATGTTTAATGCGCATCGTACGCCGACAGATTGAGATTATAATATCGTATCAAACTGTCCCATGTGGCGTCAAAGTTAACAAAGCGCACCAATTCAATGGGGAATTGTTGTTGGCTCCCTGGTCTCTGTAGCACCGGGCGATAACGCTCTTGCTCACGTATTGTGTTAGCCGAATGACGTCTACACAGTCGTTAGCGTTCTCGGTTCGAACGTTCGCAAAGGGCGTCCACTCTGTACACTATCATTTAGTTATAATGTGTGGATAGACTCTTTTGTGCGCGTGTTGAGCGATGTGCGTGTGCGATGTGAGCGAGTCGCACAAAGAAACGTACACGCAACACGCAACAGTGGTGAATACGAGCCACCCGCGTCGCGGACGTTTTAACGTTCGGCGGCGCGGTTAAGGGCGGTCGGCGATAGGGCCGCCCTCTAGTAGTCGTGTGAATCGACAGACAGCTCCCTGGTTGATCCTGCCAGTAGTTATATGCTTGTCTCAAAGATTAAGCCATGCATGTCTCAGTGCAAGCCGTATTAAGGCGATACCGCGAATGGCTCAATATATCAGTTTTGGTTCCTTAGATCTTACTCAGTTACTTGGATAACTGTGGTAATTCTAGAGCTAATACATGCAATCAGAACTCTGACCAGTGATGGAATGAGTGCTTTTATTAGATCAAAACCAATCGACGGAGGGCCTCGCGTCCGATGTCGTTCATTTTGATGAATCTGGATAACTTTTGCCGATCGCACGGTCCAGTACCGGCGACGCATCTTTCAAATGTCTGCCTTATCAACTTTCGATGGTAGTTTCTGCGACTACCATGGTTGTCACGGGTAACGGGGAATCAGGGTTCGATTCCGGAGAGGGAGCCTGAGAAACGGCTACCACATCCAAGGAAGGCAGCAGGCGCGCAAATTACCCACTCCCGGCACGGGGAGGTAGTGACGAAAAATAACGATACGGGACTCTTACGAGGCCTCGTAATCGGAATGAGTACACTTTAAATATTTTAACGAGGAACAATTGGAGGGCAAGTCTGGTGCCAGCAGCCGCGGTAATTCCAGCTCCAATAGCGTATACTAAATTTGTTGCGGTTAAAAAGCTCGTAGTTGCATTTGTGCGCCGCGCTGTCGGTGCACCGCATCCGCGGTGATACTGACACGTCTGCGGAGCATATCGTCGGTGAGCCGCCGGTCAAACGGCGGTTCAATATCAAAATCCTATCGCGGTGCTCTTCAGTGAGTGTCGAGATGGGCCGACAATTTTACTTTGAACAAATTAGAGTGCTCAAAGCGGGCTCAAAATGCTGCTTGAATATTTCGTGCATGGAATAATAGAATATGATCTCGGTTCTATTTTGTTGGTTTTCAGAACTCCGAGGTAATGATTAATAGGGATAACTGGGGGCATTCGTATTGCGACGTTAGAGGTGAAATTCTTGGATCGTCGCAAGACGAACATCAGCGAAAGCATTTGCCAAAGGTGTTTTCATCAATCAAGAACGAAAGTTAGAGGTTCGAAGGCGATTAGATACCGCCCTAGTTCTAACCGTAAATATGTCATCTAGCGATCCGCCGACGTTACTACAATGGCTCGGCGGGCAGCTTCCGGGAAACCAAAGATTTTGGACTCCGGGGGGAGTATGGTTGCAAAGCTGAAACTTAAAGGAATTGACGGAAGGGCACCACCAGGAGTGGAGCCTGCGGCTTAATTTGACTCAACACGGGAAATCTCACCAGGCCCGGACACCGGAAGGATTGACAGATTAACAGCTCTTTCTTGATTCGGTGGGTGGTGGTGCATGGCCGTTCTTAGTTGGTGGAGCGATTTGTCTGGTTAATTCCGGTAACGAACGAGACTCTAGCCTGCTAAATAGGCGTCGCCATTTAGGTGTGCGCGGCTTCGGTCGCGCAACTCACTGGCGACGTATTAAAATTCTTCTTAGAGGGACCGGCGGCTTCGAGCCGCACGAGATTGAGCAATAACAGGTCTGTGATGCCCTTAGATGTCCTGGGCCGCACGCGCGCTACACTGAAGGAATCAGCATGTTCTCCCTGGCCTAGAGGCCCGGGCAACCCGCTGAAACTCCTTCGTGCTGGGGATTGGGGTTTGCAATTGTCCCCCATAAACGAGGAATTCCTAGTAAGCGCGAGTCATAAGCCCGCGTTGATTAAGTCCCTGCCCTTTGTACATACCGCCCGTCGCTACTACCGATTGAATGATTTAGTGAGGTCTTCGGACCGACACGCGACGGCTTCACGGCCGTCGGCGTTGTTGGGAAGTTGACCAAACTTGATCATTTAGAGGAAGTAAAAGTCGTAACAAGGTTTCCGTAGGGGAACCTGCGGAAGGATCATTAACGTAACGTGTCATTACGTCGTTATTATATCTGATACGGCACGCGTCTAAACGACATCGATGGGTTCAAAATCCGCGCCCGGAGTCGCACGTGCCGATATATTATGCGGTGATGGCGAGCGCCTCGCGTCGTGAGAGACGGCGTGAGAGCGCTCGTTTGTCGTTACACACGCACACACGTGCACACATATCACCTAGGTGTATGTAGAATTTTTTTCTTTCAATTTCGATCAACGCCAAACGGCAAATCATCACCCTGGACGGTGGATCACTTGGCTCGCGGGTCGATGAAGAACGCAGTTAACTGCGCGTCATAGTGTGAACTGCAGGACACATTTGAACATCGACATTTCGAACGCACATTGCGGTCCGTGGAGTCACTTCCAGGACCACTCCTGTCTGAGGGCCGGCTGCATAAAATAAAAGCCACACTGCTGACGAGGCGACGTCTCGAGAGACCGCCGTCTCGCGATG
>OX371295.1:127883-132883 GCA_947310995.1 Yponomeuta cagnagella | reverse complement strand
CGCGGGATTCAGTGCTGGGCCCCTTCCTGTTCGCTCGCCGCTACTAAGGAAATCCTTGTTAGTTTCTTTTCCTCCGCTTACTAATATGCTTAAATTCGGCGGGTGATCCTCCCTGATCTGAGGCCAACGATAAAAATCGAGGCAGACACGATATCCGTCCGCGCGACGACGACGACGCGACTGATGGGCGCGCGCGCGAAACGCGCACAACAACAGCTGCGACGCCGAACAGCGCGCTTCGGACGTCGAGTCCGCCTACAGGGCCCTCCGGCTGGCCCGGTCGCGCGTGAAGTCTTCGACGACCGCACTGTAGCGCCCGCCTTTGCATCTCTGCATCGACGAGTCGCCACGAGGCGGTCGACCCACGCGCACGCGAGCCGGACCTGGCTGTCGGTAGTTTTGAATGGACGATCGGCGGCGCGCGCGCGAAGCGCGAAAAGACGATCGATCCATCATGTGCATCGCGAGACGGCGGTCTCTCGAGACGTCGCCTCGTCAGCAGTGTGGCTTTTATTTTATGCAGCCGGCCCTCAGACAGGAGTGGTCCTGGAAGTGACTCCACGGACCGCAATGTGCGTTCGAAATGTCGATGTTCAAATGTGTCCTGCAGTTCACACTATGACGCGCAGTTAACTGCGTTCTTCATCGACCCGCGAGCCAAGTGATCCACCGTCCAGGGTGATGATTTGCCGTTTGGCGTTGATCGAAATTGAAAGAAAAAAATTCTACATACACCTAGGTGATATGTGTGCACGTGTGTGCGTGTGTAACGACAAACGAGCGCTCTCACGCCGTCTCTCACGACGCGAGGCGCTCGCCATCACCGCATAATATATCGGCACGTGCGACTCCGGGCGCGGATTTTGAACCCATCGATGTCGTTTAGACGCGTGCCGTATCAGATATAATAACGACGTAATGACACGTTACGTTAATGATCCTTCCGCAGGTTCCCCTACGGAAACCTTGTTACGACTTTTACTTCCTCTAAATGATCAAGTTTGGTCAACTTCCCAACAACGCCGACGGCCGTGAAGCCGTCGCGTGTCGGTCCGAAGACCTCACTAAATCATTCAATCGGTAGTAGCGACGGGCGGTGTGTACAAAGGGCAGGGACTTAATCAACGCGGGCTTATGACTCGCGCTTACTAGGAATTCCTCGTTTATGGGGGACAATTGCAAACCCCAATCCCCAGCACGAAGGAGTTTCAGCGGGTTGCCCGGGCCTCTAGGCCAGGGAGAACATGCTGATTCCTTCAGTGTAGCGCGCGTGCGGCCCAGGACATCTAAGGGCATCACAGACCTGTTATTGCTCAATCTCGTGCGGCTCGAAGCCGCCGGTCCCTCTAAGAAGAATTTTAATACGTCGCCAGTGAGTTGCGCGACCGAAGCCGCGCACACCTAAATGGCGACGCCTATTTAGCAGGCTAGAGTCTCGTTCGTTACCGGAATTAACCAGACAAATCGCTCCACCAACTAAGAACGGCCATGCACCACCACCCACCGAATCAAGAAAGAGCTGTTAATCTGTCAATCCTTCCGGTGTCCGGGCCTGGTGAGATTTCCCGTGTTGAGTCAAATTAAGCCGCAGGCTCCACTCCTGGTGGTGCCCTTCCGTCAATTCCTTTAAGTTTCAGCTTTGCAACCATACTCCCCCCGGAGTCCAAAATCTTTGGTTTCCCGGAAGCTGCCCGCCGAGCCATTGTAGTAACGTCGGCGGATCGCTAGATGACATATTTACGGTTAGAACTAGGGCGGTATCTAATCGCCTTCGAACCTCTAACTTTCGTTCTTGATTGATGAAAACACCTTTGGCAAATGCTTTCGCTGATGTTCGTCTTGCGACGATCCAAGAATTTCACCTCTAACGTCGCAATACGAATGCCCCCAGTTATCCCTATTAATCATTACCTCGGAGTTCTGAAAACCAACAAAATAGAACCGAGATCATATTCTATTATTCCATGCACGAAATATTCAAGCAGCATTTTGAGCCCGCTTTGAGCACTCTAATTTGTTCAAAGTAAAATTGTCGGCCCATCTCGACACTCACTGAAGAGCACCGCGATAGGATTTTGATATTGAACCGCCGTTTGACCGGCGGCTCACCGACGATATGCTCCGCAGACGTGTCAGTATCACCGCGGATGCGGTGCACCGACAGCGCGGCGCACAAATGCAACTACGAGCTTTTTAACCGCAACAAATTTAGTATACGCTATTGGAGCTGGAATTACCGCGGCTGCTGGCACCAGACTTGCCCTCCAATTGTTCCTCGTTAAAATATTTAAAGTGTACTCATTCCGATTACGAGGCCTCGTAAGAGTCCCGTATCGTTATTTTTCGTCACTACCTCCCCGTGCCGGGAGTGGGTAATTTGCGCGCCTGCTGCCTTCCTTGGATGTGGTAGCCGTTTCTCAGGCTCCCTCTCCGGAATCGAACCCTGATTCCCCGTTACCCGTGACAACCATGGTAGTCGCAGAAACTACCATCGAAAGTTGATAAGGCAGACATTTGAAAGATGCGTCGCCGGTACTGGACCGTGCGATCGGCAAAAGTTATCCAGATTCATCAAAATGAACGACATCGGACGCGAGGCCCTCCGTCGATTGGTTTTGATCTAATAAAAGCACTCATTCCATCACTGGTCAGAGTTCTGATTGCATGTATTAGCTCTAGAATTACCACAGTTATCCAAGTAACTGAGTAAGATCTAAGGAACCAAAACTGATATATTGAGCCATTCGCGGTATCGCCTTAATACGGCTTGCACTGAGACATGCATGGCTTAATCTTTGAGACAAGCATATAACTACTGGCAGGATCAACCAGGGAGCTGTCTGTCGATTCACACGACTACTAGAGGGCGGCCCTATCGCCGACCGCCCTTAACCGCGCCGCCGAACGTTAAAACGTCCGCGACGCGGGTGGCTCGTATTCACCACTGTTGCGTGTTGCGTGTACGTTTCTTTGTGCGACTCGCTCACATCGCACACGCACATCGCTCAACACGCGCACAAAAGAGTCTATCCACACATTATAACTAAATGATAGTGTACAGAGTGGACGCCCTTTGCGAACGTTCGAACCGAGAACGCTAACGACTGTGTAGACGTCATTCGGCTAACACAATACGTGAGCAAGAGCGTTATCGCCCGGTGCTACAGAGACCAGGGAGCCAACAACAATTCCCCATTGAATTGGTGCGCTTTGTTAACTTTGACGCCACATGGGACAGTTTGATACGATATTATAATCTCAATCTGTCGGCGTACGATGCGCATTAAACATCACACCACACCACAACCACACACCTTCTTCTCTTCCTCAACTCCATTCCCGCTTCCGAGTCGAGTGCGTCCACCTTACAGTGAGCACGAACGTCCGTCCGTGCGCAACCTGAGACGCGGACCGCCACTCTGAAATCGGCAAGCGAGAACGGCACTTCTCTCGCACGTTTCGGAGAGAAAAAAAAATAAAATAATACAAAATCTCACTTGGCGATGCATTAGTTCATTGCGTGTACGCGCCGAGAGGAAAATCACGACACACTGTGTAGCACACGAGGCACTAACTCGACATTGCGCCGCTCGCTGCTTTCCCCTCTCGTCGCTCGCGCGCTCCACCGCTCCCACACAACTAGCACGTTAGCATCTGATCGAGAGGCGGCGTTTTGACTTTTCAGTACTGCCGAATCGCCGCGTGTGATTATTCGAATGTTACGTGTATTGTGTGATATTATCGGATCTATCATCTATCGGATCTATCGGATCTATCGGATCTATCTATCTATCTATCTATCAATCTATCTATCTATCAATCTATCTATCTATCTATCTATCTATCTATCTATCTATCTATCTATCTGTCGGATCTATCTATCTATCTATCTATCTATCTATCTATCTATCTATCTATCTATCTATCTATCTATCTATCTATCTATCTATCTATCTATCTATCTATCTATCTATCTATCTATCTATCTATCTATCTATCTGTCTGTCGGATCTATCTATCTGTCGGATCTATCTATCTATCTATCGGATCTATCTATCTATCTATCTATCTATCTATCTATCTATCTATCTATCGGATCTATCTATCGGATCTATCTATCGGATCTATCTATCGGATCTATCTATCTATCTATCTATCGGATCTATCTATCTATCGGATCTATCTATCGGATCTATCTATCGGATCTATCTATCTATCTATCGGATCTATCTATCGGATCTATCTATCGGATCTATCTATCTATCTATCTATCTATCTATCTATCTATCTATCGGATCTATCGAATCTATCGAATCTATCGGTCGGATCTATCGGATCTATCGGATCTGTCGGATCTGTCGGATCTGTCGGATCTGTCGGATCTGTCGGATCTGTCGGATCTGTCGGATCTGTCGGATCTGTCGGATCTGTCGGATCTGTCGGATCCGTCGGATCCGTCGGATCCGTCGGATCTGTCGGATCTGTCGGATCTGTCGTACCTGTCGGACCTATCGGACCTGTCTTACCTGTCTTACCTGTCGGACAACTACAACGATATACACGAAGCATCCGGTATACGTGAAATTTGTTAAAGAGAAAATCCTTTAGAGAGTGCGCAAATTTCACGTATACATCGTTCGTGAGGGCAAATTTCACGTATACATCC
Organism: Yponomeuta cagnagella; assembly: GCA_947310995.1. Classification (NCBI taxonomy): domain Eukaryota; kingdom Metazoa; phylum Arthropoda; class Insecta; order Lepidoptera; family Yponomeutidae; genus Yponomeuta; species Yponomeuta cagnagella. Next base: position 128,217 of record OX371295.1, on the reverse strand, counting down.
GGTGTATGTGTTTACGTGAAATCTGTTAAAGAGATGATAGTCCTTTAATTAAAGAGTGCGCCAGGGCACAACTAAAACGACATACGCGAAGCGAAAATTTCACTTCAATACATCCGGTATACGTGAAATTTGTCAAAGAGATGATAATCCTTTAAAGAGTGCGCCACGGCACAACTACAACGATATACACGAAGCGCAAATTTCATGGATATGTATCACCGGATGTATACGTGAAATTTGTTAAAGCGATAATCCTTTAGAGTGTGCGCAAATTTCACGTATACATCGTTCGTGAGAGCAAATTTCACGTATACGTCCGGTATAATATGTATAC
>OX371295.1:117883-120383 GCA_947310995.1 Yponomeuta cagnagella | reverse complement strand
AATTTAGTATACGCTATTGGAGCTGGAATTACCGCGGCTGCTGGCACCAGACTTGCCCTCCAATTGTTCCTCGTTAAAATATTTAAAGTGTACTCATTCCGATTACGAGGCCTCGTAAGAGTCCCGTATCGTTATTTTTCGTCACTACCTCCCCGTGCCGGGAGTGGGTAATTTGCGCGCCTGCTGCCTTCCTTGGATGTGGTAGCCGTTTCTCAGGCTCCCTCTCCGGAATCGAACCCTGATTCCCCGTTACCCGTGACAACCATGGTAGTCGCAGAAACTACCATCGAAAGTTGATAAGGCAGACATTTGAAAGATGCGTCGCCGGTACTGGACCGTGCGATCGGCAAAAGTTATCCAGATTCATCAAAATGAACGACATCGGACGCGAGGCCCTCCGTCGATTGGTTTTGATCTAATAAAAGCACTCATTCCATCACTGGTCAGAGTTCTGATTGCATGTATTAGCTCTAGAATTACCACAGTTATCCAAGTAACTGAGTAAGATCTAAGGAACCAAAACTGATATATTGAGCCATTCGCGGTATCGCCTTAATACGGCTTGCACTGAGACATGCATGGCTTAATCTTTGAGACAAGCATATAACTACTGGCAGGATCAACCAGGGAGCTGTCTGTCGATTCACACGACTACTAGAGGGCGGCCCTATCGCCGACCGCCCTTAACCGCGCCGCCGAACGTTAAAACGTCCGCGACGCGGGTGGCTCGTATTCACCACTGTTGCGTGTTGCGTGTACGTTTCTTTGTGCGACTCGCTCACATCGCACACGCACATCGCTCAACACGCGCACAAAAGAGTCTATCCACACATTATAACTAAATGATAGTGTACAGAGTGGACGCCCTTTGCGAACGTTCGAACCGAGAACGCTAACGACTGTGTAGACGTCATTCGGCTAACACAATACGTGAGCAAGAGCGTTATCGCCCGGTGCTACAGAGACCAGGGAGCCAACAACAATTCCCCATTGAATTGGTGCGCTTTGTTAACTTTGACGCCACATGGGACAGTTTGATACGATATTATAATCTCAATCTGTCGGCGTACGATGCGCATTAAACATCACACCACACCACAACCACACACCTTCTTCTCTTCCTCAACTCCATTCCCGCTTCCGAGTCGAGTGCGTCCACCTTACAGTGAGCACGAACGTCCGTCCGTGCGCAACCTGAGACGCGGACCGCCACTCTGAAATCGGCAAGCGAGAACGGCACTTCTCTCGCACGTTTCGGAGAGAAAAAAAAATAAAATAATACAAAATCTCACTTGGCGATGCATTAGTTCATTGCGTGTACGCGCCGAGAGGAAAATCACGACACACTGTGTAGCACACGAGGCACTAACTCGACATTGCGCCGCTCGCTGCTTTCCCCTCTCGTCGCTCGCGCGCTCCACCGCTCCCACACAACTAGCACGTTAGCATCTGATCGAGAGGCGGCGTTTTGACTTTTCAGTACTGCCGAATCGCCGCGTGTGATTATTCGAATGTTACGTGTATTGTGTGATATTATCGGATCTATCATCTATCGGATCTATCGGATCTATCGGATCTATCTATCTATCTATCTATCAATCTATCTATCTATCAATCTATCTATCTATCTATCTATCTATCTATCTATCTATCTATCTGTCGGATCTATCTATCTATCTATCTATCTATCTATCTATCTATCTATCTATCTATCTATCTATCTATCTATCTATCTATCTATCTATCTATCTATCTATCTATCTATCTGTCTGTCGGATCTATCTATCTGTCGGATCTATCTATCTATCTATCGGATCTATCTATCTATCTATCTATCTATCTATCTATCTATCTATCTATCGGATCTATCTATCGGATCTATCTATCGGATCTATCTATCGGATCTATCTATCTATCTATCTATCGGATCTATCTATCTATCGGATCTATCTATCGGATCTATCTATCGGATCTATCTATCTATCTATCGGATCTATCTATCGGATCTATCTATCGGATCTATCTATCTATCTATCTATCTATCTATCTATCTATCGGATCTATCGAATCTATCGAATCTATCGGTCGGATCTATCGGATCTATCGGATCTGTCGGATCTGTCGGATCTGTCGGATCTGTCGGATCTGTCGGATCTGTCGGATCTGTCGGATCTGTCGGATCTGTCGGATCTGTCGGATCTGTCGGATCTGTCGGATCCGTCGGATCCGTCGGATCTGTCGGATCTGTCGGATCTGTCGTACCTGTCGGACCTATCGGACCTGTCTTACCTGTCTTACCTGTCGGACAACTACAACGATATACACGAAGCATCCGGTATACGTGAAATTTGTTAAAGAGAAAATCCTTTAGAGAGTGCGCAAATTTCACGTATACATCGTTCGTGAGGGCAAATTTCACGTATACATCCGGTGTATATGTTTACGTGAAATCTGTTAAAGAGATGATAGTCCTTTAATTAAAGAGTGCGCCAGGGCACAA
>OX371295.1:107883-110383 GCA_947310995.1 Yponomeuta cagnagella | reverse complement strand
CGAGATCATATTCTATTATTCCATGCACGAAATATTCAAGCAGCATTTTGAGCCCGCTTTGAGCACTCTAATTTGTTCAAAGTAAAATTGTCGGCCCATCTCGACACTCACTGAAGAGCACCGCGATAGGATTTTGATATTGAACCGCCGTTTGACCGGCGGCTCACCGACGATATGCTCCGCAGACGTGTCAGTATCACCGCGGATGCGGTGCACCGACAGCGCGGCGCACAAATGCAACTACGAGCTTTTTAACCGCAACAAATTTAGTATACGCTATTGGAGCTGGAATTACCGCGGCTGCTGGCACCAGACTTGCCCTCCAATTGTTCCTCGTTAAAATATTTAAAGTGTACTCATTCCGATTACGAGGCCTCGTAAGAGTCCCGTATCGTTATTTTTCGTCACTACCTCCCCGTGCCGGGAGTGGGTAATTTGCGCGCCTGCTGCCTTCCTTGGATGTGGTAGCCGTTTCTCAGGCTCCCTCTCCGGAATCGAACCCTGATTCCCCGTTACCCGTGACAACCATGGTAGTCGCAGAAACTACCATCGAAAGTTGATAAGGCAGACATTTGAAAGATGCGTCGCCGGTACTGGACCGTGCGATCGGCAAAAGTTATCCAGATTCATCAAAATGAACGACATCGGACGCGAGGCCCTCCGTCGATTGGTTTTGATCTAATAAAAGCACTCATTCCATCACTGGTCAGAGTTCTGATTGCATGTATTAGCTCTAGAATTACCACAGTTATCCAAGTAACTGAGTAAGATCTAAGGAACCAAAACTGATATATTGAGCCATTCGCGGTATCGCCTTAATACGGCTTGCACTGAGACATGCATGGCTTAATCTTTGAGACAAGCATATAACTACTGGCAGGATCAACCAGGGAGCTGTCTGTCGATTCACACGACTACTAGAGGGCGGCCCTATCGCCGACCGCCCTTAACCGCGCCGCCGAACGTTAAAACGTCCGCGACGCGGGTGGCTCGTATTCACCACTGTTGCGTGTTGCGTGTACGTTTCTTTGTGCGACTCGCTCACATCGCACACGCACATCGCTCAACACGCGCACAAAAGAGTCTATCCACACATTATAACTAAATGATAGTGTACAGAGTGGACGCCCTTTGCGAACGTTCGAACCGAGAACGCTAACGACTGTGTAGACGTCATTCGGCTAACACAATACGTGAGCAAGAGCGTTATCGCCCGGTGCTACAGAGACCAGGGAGCCAACAACAATTCCCCATTGAATTGGTGCGCTTTGTTAACTTTGACGCCACATGGGACAGTTTGATACGATATTATAATCTCAATCTGTCGGCGTACGATGCGCATTAAACATCACACCACACCACAACCACACACCTTCTTCTCTTCCTCAACTCCATTCCCGCTTCCGAGTCGAGTGCGTCCACCTTACAGTGAGCACGAACGTCCGTCCGTGCGCAACCTGAGACGCGGACCGCCACTCTGAAATCGGCAAGCGAGAACGGCACTTCTCTCGCACGTTTCGGAGAGAAAAAAAAATAAAATAATACAAAATCTCACTTGGCGATGCATTAGTTCATTGCGTGTACGCGCCGAGAGGAAAATCACGACACACTGTGTAGCACACGAGGCACTAACTCGACATTGCGCCGCTCGCTGCTTTCCCCTCTCGTCGCTCGCGCGCTCCACCGCTCCCACACAACTAGCACGTTAGCATCTGATCGAGAGGCGGCGTTTTGACTTTTCAGTACTGCCGAATCGCCGCGTGTGATTATTCGAATGTTACGTGTATTGTGTGATATTATCGGATCTATCATCTATCGGATCTATCGGATCTATCGGATCTATCTATCTATCTATCTATCAATCTATCTATCTATCAATCTATCTATCTATCTATCTATCTATCTATCTATCTATCTATCTGTCGGATCTATCTATCTATCTATCTATCTATCTATCTATCTATCTATCTATCTATCTATCTATCTATCTATCTATCTATCTATCTATCTATCTATCTATCTATCTATCTATCTATCTGTCTGTCGGATCTATCTATCTGTCGGATCTATCTATCTATCTATCGGATCTATCTATCTATCTATCTATCTATCTATCTATCTATCTATCTATCGGATCTATCTATCGGATCTATCTATCGGATCTATCTATCGGATCTATCTATCTATCTATCTATCGGATCTATCTATCTATCGGATCTATCTATCGGATCTATCTATCGGATCTATCTATCTATCTATCGGATCTATCTATCGGATCTATCTATCGGATCTATCTATCTATCTATCTATCTATCTATCTATCTATCTATCGGATCTATCGAATCTATCGAATCTATCGGTCGGATCTATCGGATCTATCGGATCTGTCGGATCTGTCGGATCTGTCGGATCTGTCGGATCTGTCGGATCTGTCGGATCTGTCGGATCTGTCGGATCTGTCGGATCCGTCGGATCCGTCGGATCCGTCGGATCTGTCGGA
>OX371295.1:97883-100383 GCA_947310995.1 Yponomeuta cagnagella | reverse complement strand
AGCTGCCCGCCGAGCCATTGTAGTAACGTCGGCGGATCGCTAGATGACATATTTACGGTTAGAACTAGGGCGGTATCTAATCGCCTTCGAACCTCTAACTTTCGTTCTTGATTGATGAAAACACCTTTGGCAAATGCTTTCGCTGATGTTCGTCTTGCGACGATCCAAGAATTTCACCTCTAACGTCGCAATACGAATGCCCCCAGTTATCCCTATTAATCATTACCTCGGAGTTCTGAAAACCAACAAAATAGAACCGAGATCATATTCTATTATTCCATGCACGAAATATTCAAGCAGCATTTTGAGCCCGCTTTGAGCACTCTAATTTGTTCAAAGTAAAATTGTCGGCCCATCTCGACACTCACTGAAGAGCACCGCGATAGGATTTTGATATTGAACCGCCGTTTGACCGGCGGCTCACCGACGATATGCTCCGCAGACGTGTCAGTATCACCGCGGATGCGGTGCACCGACAGCGCGGCGCACAAATGCAACTACGAGCTTTTTAACCGCAACAAATTTAGTATACGCTATTGGAGCTGGAATTACCGCGGCTGCTGGCACCAGACTTGCCCTCCAATTGTTCCTCGTTAAAATATTTAAAGTGTACTCATTCCGATTACGAGGCCTCGTAAGAGTCCCGTATCGTTATTTTTCGTCACTACCTCCCCGTGCCGGGAGTGGGTAATTTGCGCGCCTGCTGCCTTCCTTGGATGTGGTAGCCGTTTCTCAGGCTCCCTCTCCGGAATCGAACCCTGATTCCCCGTTACCCGTGACAACCATGGTAGTCGCAGAAACTACCATCGAAAGTTGATAAGGCAGACATTTGAAAGATGCGTCGCCGGTACTGGACCGTGCGATCGGCAAAAGTTATCCAGATTCATCAAAATGAACGACATCGGACGCGAGGCCCTCCGTCGATTGGTTTTGATCTAATAAAAGCACTCATTCCATCACTGGTCAGAGTTCTGATTGCATGTATTAGCTCTAGAATTACCACAGTTATCCAAGTAACTGAGTAAGATCTAAGGAACCAAAACTGATATATTGAGCCATTCGCGGTATCGCCTTAATACGGCTTGCACTGAGACATGCATGGCTTAATCTTTGAGACAAGCATATAACTACTGGCAGGATCAACCAGGGAGCTGTCTGTCGATTCACACGACTACTAGAGGGCGGCCCTATCGCCGACCGCCCTTAACCGCGCCGCCGAACGTTAAAACGTCCGCGACGCGGGTGGCTCGTATTCACCACTGTTGCGTGTTGCGTGTACGTTTCTTTGTGCGACTCGCTCACATCGCACACGCACATCGCTCAACACGCGCACAAAAGAGTCTATCCACACATTATAACTAAATGATAGTGTACAGAGTGGACGCCCTTTGCGAACGTTCGAACCGAGAACGCTAACGACTGTGTAGACGTCATTCGGCTAACACAATACGTGAGCAAGAGCGTTATCGCCCGGTGCTACAGAGACCAGGGAGCCAACAACAATTCCCCATTGAATTGGTGCGCTTTGTTAACTTTGACGCCACATGGGACAGTTTGATACGATATTATAATCTCAATCTGTCGGCGTACGATGCGCATTAAACATCACACCACACCACAACCACACACCTTCTTCTCTTCCTCAACTCCATTCCCGCTTCCGAGTCGAGTGCGTCCACCTTACAGTGAGCACGAACGTCCGTCCGTGCGCAACCTGAGACGCGGACCGCCACTCTGAAATCGGCAAGCGAGAACGGCACTTCTCTCGCACGTTTCGGAGAGAAAAAAAAATAAAATAATACAAAATCTCACTTGGCGATGCATTAGTTCATTGCGTGTACGCGCCGAGAGGAAAATCACGACACACTGTGTAGCACACGAGGCACTAACTCGACATTGCGCCGCTCGCTGCTTTCCCCTCTCGTCGCTCGCGCGCTCCACCGCTCCCACACAACTAGCACGTTAGCATCTGATCGAGAGGCGGCGTTTTGACTTTTCAGTACTGCCGAATCGCCGCGTGTGATTATTCGAATGTTACGTGTATTGTGTGATATTATCGGATCTATCATCTATCGGATCTATCGGATCTATCGGATCTATCTATCTATCTATCTATCAATCTATCTATCTATCAATCTATCTATCTATCTATCTATCTATCTATCTATCTATCTATCTATCTGTCGGATCTATCTATCTATCTATCTATCTATCTATCTATCTATCTATCTATCTATCTATCTATCTATCTATCTATCTATCTATCTATCTATCTATCTATCTATCTATCTATCTATCTATCTGTCTGTCGGATCTATCTATCTGTCGGATCTATCTATCTATCTATCGGATCTATCTATCTATCTATCTATCTATCTATCTATCTATCTATCTATCGGATCTATCTATCGGATCTATCTATCGGATCTATCTATCGGATCTATCTATCTATCTATCTATCGGATCTATCTATCTATCGGATCTATCTATCGGATCTATC
>OX371295.1:87500-90000 GCA_947310995.1 Yponomeuta cagnagella | reverse complement strand
ACTAAATCATTCAATCGGTAGTAGCGACGGGCGGTGTGTACAAAGGGCAGGGACTTAATCAACGCGGGCTTATGACTCGCGCTTACTAGGAATTCCTCGTTTATGGGGGACAATTGCAAACCCCAATCCCCAGCACGAAGGAGTTTCAGCGGGTTGCCCGGGCCTCTAGGCCAGGGAGAACATGCTGATTCCTTCAGTGTAGCGCGCGTGCGGCCCAGGACATCTAAGGGCATCACAGACCTGTTATTGCTCAATCTCGTGCGGCTCGAAGCCGCCGGTCCCTCTAAGAAGAATTTTAATACGTCGCCAGTGAGTTGCGCGACCGAAGCCGCGCACACCTAAATGGCGACGCCTATTTAGCAGGCTAGAGTCTCGTTCGTTACCGGAATTAACCAGACAAATCGCTCCACCAACTAAGAACGGCCATGCACCACCACCCACCGAATCAAGAAAGAGCTGTTAATCTGTCAATCCTTCCGGTGTCCGGGCCTGGTGAGATTTCCCGTGTTGAGTCAAATTAAGCCGCAGGCTCCACTCCTGGTGGTGCCCTTCCGTCAATTCCTTTAAGTTTCAGCTTTGCAACCATACTCCCCCCGGAGTCCAAAATCTTTGGTTTCCCGGAAGCTGCCCGCCGAGCCATTGTAGTAACGTCGGCGGATCGCTAGATGACATATTTACGGTTAGAACTAGGGCGGTATCTAATCGCCTTCGAACCTCTAACTTTCGTTCTTGATTGATGAAAACACCTTTGGCAAATGCTTTCGCTGATGTTCGTCTTGCGACGATCCAAGAATTTCACCTCTAACGTCGCAATACGAATGCCCCCAGTTATCCCTATTAATCATTACCTCGGAGTTCTGAAAACCAACAAAATAGAACCGAGATCATATTCTATTATTCCATGCACGAAATATTCAAGCAGCATTTTGAGCCCGCTTTGAGCACTCTAATTTGTTCAAAGTAAAATTGTCGGCCCATCTCGACACTCACTGAAGAGCACCGCGATAGGATTTTGATATTGAACCGCCGTTTGACCGGCGGCTCACCGACGATATGCTCCGCAGACGTGTCAGTATCACCGCGGATGCGGTGCACCGACAGCGCGGCGCACAAATGCAACTACGAGCTTTTTAACCGCAACAAATTTAGTATACGCTATTGGAGCTGGAATTACCGCGGCTGCTGGCACCAGACTTGCCCTCCAATTGTTCCTCGTTAAAATATTTAAAGTGTACTCATTCCGATTACGAGGCCTCGTAAGAGTCCCGTATCGTTATTTTTCGTCACTACCTCCCCGTGCCGGGAGTGGGTAATTTGCGCGCCTGCTGCCTTCCTTGGATGTGGTAGCCGTTTCTCAGGCTCCCTCTCCGGAATCGAACCCTGATTCCCCGTTACCCGTGACAACCATGGTAGTCGCAGAAACTACCATCGAAAGTTGATAAGGCAGACATTTGAAAGATGCGTCGCCGGTACTGGACCGTGCGATCGGCAAAAGTTATCCAGATTCATCAAAATGAACGACATCGGACGCGAGGCCCTCCGTCGATTGGTTTTGATCTAATAAAAGCACTCATTCCATCACTGGTCAGAGTTCTGATTGCATGTATTAGCTCTAGAATTACCACAGTTATCCAAGTAACTGAGTAAGATCTAAGGAACCAAAACTGATATATTGAGCCATTCGCGGTATCGCCTTAATACGGCTTGCACTGAGACATGCATGGCTTAATCTTTGAGACAAGCATATAACTACTGGCAGGATCAACCAGGGAGCTGTCTGTCGATTCACACGACTACTAGAGGGCGGCCCTATCGCCGACCGCCCTTAACCGCGCCGCCGAACGTTAAAACGTCCGCGACGCGGGTGGCTCGTATTCACCACTGTTGCGTGTTGCGTGTACGTTTCTTTGTGCGACTCGCTCACATCGCACACGCACATCGCTCAACACGCGCACAAAAGAGTCTATCCACACATTATAACTAAATGATAGTGTACAGAGTGGACGCCCTTTGCGAACGTTCGAACCGAGAACGCTAACGACTGTGTAGACGTCATTCGGCTAACACAATACGTGAGCAAGAGCGTTATCGCCCGGTGCTACAGAGACCAGGGAGCCAACAACAATTCCCCATTGAATTGGTGCGCTTTGTTAACTTTGACGCCACATGGGACAGTTTGATACGATATTATAATCTCAATCTGTCGGCGTACGATGCGCATTAAACATCACACCACACCACAACCACACACCTTCTTCTCTTCCTCAACTCCATTCCCGCTTCCGAGTCGAGTGCGTCCACCTTACAGTGAGCACGAACGTCCGTCCGTGCGCAACCTGAGACGCGGACCGCCACTCTGAAATCGGCAAGCGAGAACGGCACTTCTCTCGCACGTTTCGGAGAGAAAAAAAAATAAAATAATACAAAATCTCACTTGGCGATGCATTAGTTCATTGCGTGTACGCGCCGAGAGGAAAATCACGACACACTGTGTAGCACA
>OX371295.1:75000-80000 GCA_947310995.1 Yponomeuta cagnagella | reverse complement strand
GTGTGTAACGACAAACGAGCGCTCTCACGCCGTCTCTCACGACGCGAGGCGCTCGCCATCACCGCATAATATATCGGCACGTGCGACTCCGGGCGCGGATTTTGAACCCATCGATGTCGTTTAGACGCGTGCCGTATCAGATATAATAACGACGTAATGACACGTTACGTTAATGATCCTTCCGCAGGTTCCCCTACGGAAACCTTGTTACGACTTTTACTTCCTCTAAATGATCAAGTTTGGTCAACTTCCCAACAACGCCGACGGCCGTGAAGCCGTCGCGTGTCGGTCCGAAGACCTCACTAAATCATTCAATCGGTAGTAGCGACGGGCGGTGTGTACAAAGGGCAGGGACTTAATCAACGCGGGCTTATGACTCGCGCTTACTAGGAATTCCTCGTTTATGGGGGACAATTGCAAACCCCAATCCCCAGCACGAAGGAGTTTCAGCGGGTTGCCCGGGCCTCTAGGCCAGGGAGAACATGCTGATTCCTTCAGTGTAGCGCGCGTGCGGCCCAGGACATCTAAGGGCATCACAGACCTGTTATTGCTCAATCTCGTGCGGCTCGAAGCCGCCGGTCCCTCTAAGAAGAATTTTAATACGTCGCCAGTGAGTTGCGCGACCGAAGCCGCGCACACCTAAATGGCGACGCCTATTTAGCAGGCTAGAGTCTCGTTCGTTACCGGAATTAACCAGACAAATCGCTCCACCAACTAAGAACGGCCATGCACCACCACCCACCGAATCAAGAAAGAGCTGTTAATCTGTCAATCCTTCCGGTGTCCGGGCCTGGTGAGATTTCCCGTGTTGAGTCAAATTAAGCCGCAGGCTCCACTCCTGGTGGTGCCCTTCCGTCAATTCCTTTAAGTTTCAGCTTTGCAACCATACTCCCCCCGGAGTCCAAAATCTTTGGTTTCCCGGAAGCTGCCCGCCGAGCCATTGTAGTAACGTCGGCGGATCGCTAGATGACATATTTACGGTTAGAACTAGGGCGGTATCTAATCGCCTTCGAACCTCTAACTTTCGTTCTTGATTGATGAAAACACCTTTGGCAAATGCTTTCGCTGATGTTCGTCTTGCGACGATCCAAGAATTTCACCTCTAACGTCGCAATACGAATGCCCCCAGTTATCCCTATTAATCATTACCTCGGAGTTCTGAAAACCAACAAAATAGAACCGAGATCATATTCTATTATTCCATGCACGAAATATTCAAGCAGCATTTTGAGCCCGCTTTGAGCACTCTAATTTGTTCAAAGTAAAATTGTCGGCCCATCTCGACACTCACTGAAGAGCACCGCGATAGGATTTTGATATTGAACCGCCGTTTGACCGGCGGCTCACCGACGATATGCTCCGCAGACGTGTCAGTATCACCGCGGATGCGGTGCACCGACAGCGCGGCGCACAAATGCAACTACGAGCTTTTTAACCGCAACAAATTTAGTATACGCTATTGGAGCTGGAATTACCGCGGCTGCTGGCACCAGACTTGCCCTCCAATTGTTCCTCGTTAAAATATTTAAAGTGTACTCATTCCGATTACGAGGCCTCGTAAGAGTCCCGTATCGTTATTTTTCGTCACTACCTCCCCGTGCCGGGAGTGGGTAATTTGCGCGCCTGCTGCCTTCCTTGGATGTGGTAGCCGTTTCTCAGGCTCCCTCTCCGGAATCGAACCCTGATTCCCCGTTACCCGTGACAACCATGGTAGTCGCAGAAACTACCATCGAAAGTTGATAAGGCAGACATTTGAAAGATGCGTCGCCGGTACTGGACCGTGCGATCGGCAAAAGTTATCCAGATTCATCAAAATGAACGACATCGGACGCGAGGCCCTCCGTCGATTGGTTTTGATCTAATAAAAGCACTCATTCCATCACTGGTCAGAGTTCTGATTGCATGTATTAGCTCTAGAATTACCACAGTTATCCAAGTAACTGAGTAAGATCTAAGGAACCAAAACTGATATATTGAGCCATTCGCGGTATCGCCTTAATACGGCTTGCACTGAGACATGCATGGCTTAATCTTTGAGACAAGCATATAACTACTGGCAGGATCAACCAGGGAGCTGTCTGTCGATTCACACGACTACTAGAGGGCGGCCCTATCGCCGACCGCCCTTAACCGCGCCGCCGAACGTTAAAACGTCCGCGACGCGGGTGGCTCGTATTCACCACTGTTGCGTGTTGCGTGTACGTTTCTTTGTGCGACTCGCTCACATCGCACACGCACATCGCTCAACACGCGCACAAAAGAGTCTATCCACACATTATAACTAAATGATAGTGTACAGAGTGGACGCCCTTTGCGAACGTTCGAACCGAGAACGCTAACGACTGTGTAGACGTCATTCGGCTAACACAATACGTGAGCAAGAGCGTTATCGCCCGGTGCTACAGAGACCAGGGAGCCAACAACAATTCCCCATTGAATTGGTGCGCTTTGTTAACTTTGACGCCACATGGGACAGTTTGATACGATATTATAATCTCAATCTGTCGGCGTACGATGCGCATTAAACATCACACCACACCACAACCACACACCTTCTTCTCTTCCTCAACTCCATTCCCGCTTCCGAGTCGAGTGCGTCCACCTTACAGTGAGCACGAACGTCCGTCCGTGCGCAACCTGAGACGCGGACCGCCACTCTGAAATCGGCAAGCGAGAACGGCACTTCTCTCGCACGTTTCGGAGAGAAAAAAAAATAAAATAATACAAAATCTCACTTGGCGATGCATTAGTTCATTGCGTGTACGCGCCGAGAGGAAAATCACGACACACTGTGTAGCACACGAGGCACTAACTCGACATTGCGCCGCTCGCTGCTTTCCCCTCTCGTCGCTCGCGCGCTCCACCGCTCCCACACAACTAGCACGTTAGCATCTGATCGAGAGGCGGCGTTTTGACTTTTCAGTACTGCCGAATCGCCGCGTGTGATTATTCGAATGTTACGTGTATTGTGTGATATTATCGGATCTATCATCTATCGGATCTATCGGATCTATCGGATCTATCTATCTATCTATCTATCAATCTATCTATCTATCAATCTATCTATCTATCTATCTATCTATCTATCTATCTGTCGGATCTATCTATCGGATCTATCTATCTATCTATCTATCTATCTATCTATCTATCTATCTATCTATCTATCTATCTATCTATCTATCTATCTATCTATCTATCTATCTATCTATCTATCTATCTATCTATCTATCTATCTATCTATCTGTCTGTCGGATCTATCTATCTGTCGGATCTATCTATCTATCTATCGGATCTATCTATCTATCTATCTATCTATCTATCTATCTATCTATCTATCGGATCTATCTATCGGATCTATCTATCGGATCTATCTATCGGATCTATCTATCTATCTATCTATCGGATCTATCTATCTATCGGATCTATCTATCGGATCTATCTATCGGATCTATCTATCTATCTATCGGATCTATCTATCGGATCTATCTATCGGATCTATCTATCTATCTATCTATCTATCTATCTATCTATCTATCTATCTATCGGATCTATCGAATCTATCGAATCTATCGGTCGGATCTATCGGATCTATCGGATCTGTCGGATCTGTCGGATCTGTCGGATCTGTCGGATCTGTCGGATCTGTCGGATCTGTCGGATCTGTCGGATCTGTCGGATCTGTCGGATCTGTCGGATCCGTCGGATCCGTCGGATCCGTCGGATCTGTCGGATCTGTCGGATCTGTCGTACCTGTCGGACCTATCGGACCTGTCTTACCTGTCTTACCTGTCGGACAACTACAACGATATACACGAAGCATCCGGTATACGTGAAATTTGTTAAAGAGAAAATCCTTTAGAGAGTGCGCAAATTTCACGTATACATCGTTCGTGAGGGCAAATTTCACGTATACATCCGGTGTATGTGTTTACGTGAAATCTGTTAAAGAGATGATAGTCCTTTAATTAAAGAGTGCGCCAGGGCACAACTAAAACGACATACGCGAAGCGAAAATTTCACTTCAATACATCCGGTATACGTGAAATTTGTCAAAGAGATGATAATCCTTTAAAGAGTGCGCCACGGCACAACTACAACGATATACACGAAGCGCAAATTTCATGGATATGTATCACCGGATGTATACGTGAAATTTGTTAAAGCGATAATCCTTTAGAGTGTGCGCAAATTTCACGTATACATCGTTCGTGAGAGCAAATTTCACGTATACGTCCGGTATAATATGTATACGTGAAATCTGTTAAAGAGACGATAGTCCTTTAATTAGAGAGCGCACAACTACAGCACAACTAAAACGATACACGCGAAGCGCAAATTTCACGTATACGTATACCGGATGTATACGTGAAATCTGTTAGAGAGATAATCCTTTAAGAGAGTGCGCAAATTTCACGTATACATCGTTCGTGAGAGCAAATTTCACGTATACATCCGGTATATGTTTACGTTGAAATCTGTTAAAGAGTGCGCCAGGGCACAACTAAAACGATATACGCGAAGCGCAAATTTCACGTATACGTATACCGGGTGTATACGTGAAATTCGTTAAAGCGATAATCCTTTAGAGTGTGCGCAAATTTCACGTATACATCGTTCGTGAGAGGAAATTTCACGTATACATCCGGTATATGTATACGTGAAATCTGTTAAAGAGATGATAGTCCTTTAATTAGAGAGTGCGCCAGGGCACAACTAAAACGATATACGCGAAGCGCACATTTCACGTATACGTATACCGGATGTATACGTGAAATCTGTTAAAGAGATAATCCTTTAGAGTGTGCGCAAATTTCACGTATACATCGTTCGTGAGAGCAAATTTCACGTATACATCGTTCGTGAGAGCAATTTTCACGTATACATCCGGTGTATATGTTTACGTGAAATCTGTTAAAGAGATGATAGTCCCTTAATTAAAGAGTGCGCCAGGGCACAACTAAAACGACATACGCGAAGCGAAAATTTCACTTCAATACATC
>OX371295.1:65000-70000 GCA_947310995.1 Yponomeuta cagnagella | reverse complement strand
ATGTGCATCGCGAGACGGCGGTCTCTCGAGACGTCGCCTCGTCAGCAGTGTGGCTTTTATTTTATGCAGCCGGCCCTCAGACAGGAGTGGTCCTGGAAGTGACTCCACGGACCGCAATGTGCGTTCGAAATGTCGATGTTCAAATGTGTCCTGCAGTTCACACTATGACGCGCAGTTAACTGCGTTCTTCATCGACCCGCGAGCCAAGTGATCCACCGTCCAGGGTGATGATTTGCCGTTTGGCGTTGATCGAAATTGAAAGAAAAAAATTCTACATACACCTAGGTGATATGTGTGCACGTGTGTGCGTGTGTAACGACAAACGAGCGCTCTCACGCCGTCTCTCACGACGCGAGGCGCTCGCCATCACCGCATAATATATCGGCACGTGCGACTCCGGGCGCGGATTTTGAACCCATCGATGTCGTTTAGACGCGTGCCGTATCAGATATAATAACGACGTAATGACACGTTACGTTAATGATCCTTCCGCAGGTTCCCCTACGGAAACCTTGTTACGACTTTTACTTCCTCTAAATGATCAAGTTTGGTCAACTTCCCAACAACGCCGACGGCCGTGAAGCCGTCGCGTGTCGGTCCGAAGACCTCACTAAATCATTCAATCGGTAGTAGCGACGGGCGGTGTGTACAAAGGGCAGGGACTTAATCAACGCGGGCTTATGACTCGCGCTTACTAGGAATTCCTCGTTTATGGGGGACAATTGCAAACCCCAATCCCCAGCACGAAGGAGTTTCAGCGGGTTGCCCGGGCCTCTAGGCCAGGGAGAACATGCTGATTCCTTCAGTGTAGCGCGCGTGCGGCCCAGGACATCTAAGGGCATCACAGACCTGTTATTGCTCAATCTCGTGCGGCTCGAAGCCGCCGGTCCCTCTAAGAAGAATTTTAATACGTCGCCAGTGAGTTGCGCGACCGAAGCCGCGCACACCTAAATGGCGACGCCTATTTAGCAGGCTAGAGTCTCGTTCGTTACCGGAATTAACCAGACAAATCGCTCCACCAACTAAGAACGGCCATGCACCACCACCCACCGAATCAAGAAAGAGCTGTTAATCTGTCAATCCTTCCGGTGTCCGGGCCTGGTGAGATTTCCCGTGTTGAGTCAAATTAAGCCGCAGGCTCCACTCCTGGTGGTGCCCTTCCGTCAATTCCTTTAAGTTTCAGCTTTGCAACCATACTCCCCCCGGAGTCCAAAATCTTTGGTTTCCCGGAAGCTGCCCGCCGAGCCATTGTAGTAACGTCGGCGGATCGCTAGATGACATATTTACGGTTAGAACTAGGGCGGTATCTAATCGCCTTCGAACCTCTAACTTTCGTTCTTGATTGATGAAAACACCTTTGGCAAATGCTTTCGCTGATGTTCGTCTTGCGACGATCCAAGAATTTCACCTCTAACGTCGCAATACGAATGCCCCCAGTTATCCCTATTAATCATTACCTCGGAGTTCTGAAAACCAACAAAATAGAACCGAGATCATATTCTATTATTCCATGCACGAAATATTCAAGCAGCATTTTGAGCCCGCTTTGAGCACTCTAATTTGTTCAAAGTAAAATTGTCGGCCCATCTCGACACTCACTGAAGAGCACCGCGATAGGATTTTGATATTGAACCGCCGTTTGACCGGCGGCTCACCGACGATATGCTCCGCAGACGTGTCAGTATCACCGCGGATGCGGTGCACCGACAGCGCGGCGCACAAATGCAACTACGAGCTTTTTAACCGCAACAAATTTAGTATACGCTATTGGAGCTGGAATTACCGCGGCTGCTGGCACCAGACTTGCCCTCCAATTGTTCCTCGTTAAAATATTTAAAGTGTACTCATTCCGATTACGAGGCCTCGTAAGAGTCCCGTATCGTTATTTTTCGTCACTACCTCCCCGTGCCGGGAGTGGGTAATTTGCGCGCCTGCTGCCTTCCTTGGATGTGGTAGCCGTTTCTCAGGCTCCCTCTCCGGAATCGAACCCTGATTCCCCGTTACCCGTGACAACCATGGTAGTCGCAGAAACTACCATCGAAAGTTGATAAGGCAGACATTTGAAAGATGCGTCGCCGGTACTGGACCGTGCGATCGGCAAAAGTTATCCAGATTCATCAAAATGAACGACATCGGACGCGAGGCCCTCCGTCGATTGGTTTTGATCTAATAAAAGCACTCATTCCATCACTGGTCAGAGTTCTGATTGCATGTATTAGCTCTAGAATTACCACAGTTATCCAAGTAACTGAGTAAGATCTAAGGAACCAAAACTGATATATTGAGCCATTCGCGGTATCGCCTTAATACGGCTTGCACTGAGACATGCATGGCTTAATCTTTGAGACAAGCATATAACTACTGGCAGGATCAACCAGGGAGCTGTCTGTCGATTCACACGACTACTAGAGGGCGGCCCTATCGCCGACCGCCCTTAACCGCGCCGCCGAACGTTAAAACGTCCGCGACGCGGGTGGCTCGTATTCACCACTGTTGCGTGTTGCGTGTACGTTTCTTTGTGCGACTCGCTCACATCGCACACGCACATCGCTCAACACGCGCACAAAAGAGTCTATCCACACATTATAACTAAATGATAGTGTACAGAGTGGACGCCCTTTGCGAACGTTCGAACCGAGAACGCTAACGACTGTGTAGACGTCATTCGGCTAACACAATACGTGAGCAAGAGCGTTATCGCCCGGTGCTACAGAGACCAGGGAGCCAACAACAATTCCCCATTGAATTGGTGCGCTTTGTTAACTTTGACGCCACATGGGACAGTTTGATACGATATTATAATCTCAATCTGTCGGCGTACGATGCGCATTAAACATCACACCACACCACAACCACACACCTTCTTCTCTTCCTCAACTCCATTCCCGCTTCCGAGTCGAGTGCGTCCACCTTACAGTGAGCACGAACGTCCGTCCGTGCGCAACCTGAGACGCGGACCGCCACTCTGAAATCGGCAAGCGAGAACGGCACTTCTCTCGCACGTTTCGGAGAGAAAAAAAAATAAAATAATACAAAATCTCACTTGGCGATGCATTAGTTCATTGCGTGTACGCGCCGAGAGGAAAATCACGACACACTGTGTAGCACACGAGGCACTAACTCGACATTGCGCCGCTCGCTGCTTTCCCCTCTCGTCGCTCGCGCGCTCCACCGCTCCCACACAACTAGCACGTTAGCATCTGATCGAGAGGCGGCGTTTTGACTTTTCAGTACTGCCGAATCGCCGCGTGTGATTATTCGAATGTTACGTGTATTGTGTGATATTATCGGATCTATCATCTATCGGATCTATCGGATCTATCGGATCTATCTATCTATCTATCTATCAATCTATCTATCTATCAATCTATCTATCTATCTATCTATCTATCTATCTATCTGTCGGATCTATCTATCGGATCTATCTATCTATCTATCTATCTATCTATCTATCTATCTATCTATCTATCTATCTATCTATCTATCTATCTATCTATCTATCTATCTATCTATCTATCTATCTATCTATCTATCTATCTATCTATCTGTCTGTCGGATCTATCTATCTGTCGGATCTATCTATCTATCTATCGGATCTATCTATCTATCTATCTATCTATCTATCTATCTATCTATCTATCGGATCTATCTATCGGATCTATCTATCGGATCTATCTATCGGATCTATCTATCTATCTATCTATCGGATCTATCTATCTATCGGATCTATCTATCGGATCTATCTATCGGATCTATCTATCTATCTATCGGATCTATCTATCGGATCTATCTATCGGATCTATCTATCTATCTATCTATCTATCTATCTATCTATCTATCTATCTATCGGATCTATCGAATCTATCGAATCTATCGGTCGGATCTATCGGATCTATCGGATCTGTCGGATCTGTCGGATCTGTCGGATCTGTCGGATCTGTCGGATCTGTCGGATCTGTCGGATCTGTCGGATCTGTCGGATCTGTCGGATCTGTCGGATCCGTCGGATCCGTCGGATCCGTCGGATCTGTCGGATCTGTCGGATCTGTCGTACCTGTCGGACCTATCGGACCTGTCTTACCTGTCTTACCTGTCGGACAACTACAACGATATACACGAAGCATCCGGTATACGTGAAATTTGTTAAAGAGAAAATCCTTTAGAGAGTGCGCAAATTTCACGTATACATCGTTCGTGAGGGCAAATTTCACGTATACATCCGGTGTATGTGTTTACGTGAAATCTGTTAAAGAGATGATAGTCCTTTAATTAAAGAGTGCGCCAGGGCACAACTAAAACGACATACGCGAAGCGAAAATTTCACTTCAATACATCCGGTATACGTGAAATTTGTCAAAGAGATGATAATCCTTTAAAGAGTGCGCCACGGCACAACTACAACGATATACACGAAGCGCAAATTTCATGGATATGTATCACCGGATGTATACGTGAAATTTGTTAAAGCGATAATCCTTTAGAGTGTGCGCAAATTTCACGTATACATCGTTCGTGAGAGCAAATTTCACGTATACGTCCGGTATAATATGTATACGTGAAATCTGTTAAAGAGACGATAGTCCTTTAATTAGAGAGCGCACAACTACAGCACAACTAAAACGATACACGCGAAGCGCAAATTTCACGTATACGTATACCGGATGTATACGTGAAATCTGTTAGAGAGATAATCCTTTAAGAGAGTGCGCAAATTTCACGTATACATCGTTCGTGAGAGCAAATTTCACGTATACATCCGGTATATGTTTACGTTGAAATCTGTTAAAGAGTGCGCCAGGGCACAACTAAAACGATATACGCGAAGCGCAAATTTCACGTATACGTATACCGGGTGTATACGTGAAATTCGTTAAAGCGATAATCCTTTAGAGTGTGCGCAAATTTCACGTATACATCGTTCGTGAGAGGAAATTTCACGTATACATCCGGTATATGTATACGTGAAATCTGTTAAAGAGATGATAGTCCTTTAATTAGAG
>OX371295.1:55000-60000 GCA_947310995.1 Yponomeuta cagnagella | reverse complement strand
ATATCCGTCCGCGCGACGACGACGACGCGACTGATGGGCGCGCGCGCGAAACGCGCACAACAACAGCTGCGACGCCGAACAGCGCGCTTCGGACGTCGAGTCCGCCTACAGGGCCCTCCGGCTGGCCCGGTCGCGCGTGAAGTCTTCGACGACCGCACTGTAGCGCCCGCCTTTGCATCTCTGCATCGACGAGTCGCCACGAGGCGGTCGACCCACGCGCACGCGAGCCGGACCTGGCTGTCGGTAGTTTTGAATGGACGATCGGCGGCGCGCGCGCGAAGCGCGAAAAGACGATCGATCCATCATGTGCATCGCGAGACGGCGGTCTCTCGAGACGTCGCCTCGTCAGCAGTGTGGCTTTTATTTTATGCAGCCGGCCCTCAGACAGGAGTGGTCCTGGAAGTGACTCCACGGACCGCAATGTGCGTTCGAAATGTCGATGTTCAAATGTGTCCTGCAGTTCACACTATGACGCGCAGTTAACTGCGTTCTTCATCGACCCGCGAGCCAAGTGATCCACCGTCCAGGGTGATGATTTGCCGTTTGGCGTTGATCGAAATTGAAAGAAAAAAATTCTACATACACCTAGGTGATATGTGTGCACGTGTGTGCGTGTGTAACGACAAACGAGCGCTCTCACGCCGTCTCTCACGACGCGAGGCGCTCGCCATCACCGCATAATATATCGGCACGTGCGACTCCGGGCGCGGATTTTGAACCCATCGATGTCGTTTAGACGCGTGCCGTATCAGATATAATAACGACGTAATGACACGTTACGTTAATGATCCTTCCGCAGGTTCCCCTACGGAAACCTTGTTACGACTTTTACTTCCTCTAAATGATCAAGTTTGGTCAACTTCCCAACAACGCCGACGGCCGTGAAGCCGTCGCGTGTCGGTCCGAAGACCTCACTAAATCATTCAATCGGTAGTAGCGACGGGCGGTGTGTACAAAGGGCAGGGACTTAATCAACGCGGGCTTATGACTCGCGCTTACTAGGAATTCCTCGTTTATGGGGGACAATTGCAAACCCCAATCCCCAGCACGAAGGAGTTTCAGCGGGTTGCCCGGGCCTCTAGGCCAGGGAGAACATGCTGATTCCTTCAGTGTAGCGCGCGTGCGGCCCAGGACATCTAAGGGCATCACAGACCTGTTATTGCTCAATCTCGTGCGGCTCGAAGCCGCCGGTCCCTCTAAGAAGAATTTTAATACGTCGCCAGTGAGTTGCGCGACCGAAGCCGCGCACACCTAAATGGCGACGCCTATTTAGCAGGCTAGAGTCTCGTTCGTTACCGGAATTAACCAGACAAATCGCTCCACCAACTAAGAACGGCCATGCACCACCACCCACCGAATCAAGAAAGAGCTGTTAATCTGTCAATCCTTCCGGTGTCCGGGCCTGGTGAGATTTCCCGTGTTGAGTCAAATTAAGCCGCAGGCTCCACTCCTGGTGGTGCCCTTCCGTCAATTCCTTTAAGTTTCAGCTTTGCAACCATACTCCCCCCGGAGTCCAAAATCTTTGGTTTCCCGGAAGCTGCCCGCCGAGCCATTGTAGTAACGTCGGCGGATCGCTAGATGACATATTTACGGTTAGAACTAGGGCGGTATCTAATCGCCTTCGAACCTCTAACTTTCGTTCTTGATTGATGAAAACACCTTTGGCAAATGCTTTCGCTGATGTTCGTCTTGCGACGATCCAAGAATTTCACCTCTAACGTCGCAATACGAATGCCCCCAGTTATCCCTATTAATCATTACCTCGGAGTTCTGAAAACCAACAAAATAGAACCGAGATCATATTCTATTATTCCATGCACGAAATATTCAAGCAGCATTTTGAGCCCGCTTTGAGCACTCTAATTTGTTCAAAGTAAAATTGTCGGCCCATCTCGACACTCACTGAAGAGCACCGCGATAGGATTTTGATATTGAACCGCCGTTTGACCGGCGGCTCACCGACGATATGCTCCGCAGACGTGTCAGTATCACCGCGGATGCGGTGCACCGACAGCGCGGCGCACAAATGCAACTACGAGCTTTTTAACCGCAACAAATTTAGTATACGCTATTGGAGCTGGAATTACCGCGGCTGCTGGCACCAGACTTGCCCTCCAATTGTTCCTCGTTAAAATATTTAAAGTGTACTCATTCCGATTACGAGGCCTCGTAAGAGTCCCGTATCGTTATTTTTCGTCACTACCTCCCCGTGCCGGGAGTGGGTAATTTGCGCGCCTGCTGCCTTCCTTGGATGTGGTAGCCGTTTCTCAGGCTCCCTCTCCGGAATCGAACCCTGATTCCCCGTTACCCGTGACAACCATGGTAGTCGCAGAAACTACCATCGAAAGTTGATAAGGCAGACATTTGAAAGATGCGTCGCCGGTACTGGACCGTGCGATCGGCAAAAGTTATCCAGATTCATCAAAATGAACGACATCGGACGCGAGGCCCTCCGTCGATTGGTTTTGATCTAATAAAAGCACTCATTCCATCACTGGTCAGAGTTCTGATTGCATGTATTAGCTCTAGAATTACCACAGTTATCCAAGTAACTGAGTAAGATCTAAGGAACCAAAACTGATATATTGAGCCATTCGCGGTATCGCCTTAATACGGCTTGCACTGAGACATGCATGGCTTAATCTTTGAGACAAGCATATAACTACTGGCAGGATCAACCAGGGAGCTGTCTGTCGATTCACACGACTACTAGAGGGCGGCCCTATCGCCGACCGCCCTTAACCGCGCCGCCGAACGTTAAAACGTCCGCGACGCGGGTGGCTCGTATTCACCACTGTTGCGTGTTGCGTGTACGTTTCTTTGTGCGACTCGCTCACATCGCACACGCACATCGCTCAACACGCGCACAAAAGAGTCTATCCACACATTATAACTAAATGATAGTGTACAGAGTGGACGCCCTTTGCGAACGTTCGAACCGAGAACGCTAACGACTGTGTAGACGTCATTCGGCTAACACAATACGTGAGCAAGAGCGTTATCGCCCGGTGCTACAGAGACCAGGGAGCCAACAACAATTCCCCATTGAATTGGTGCGCTTTGTTAACTTTGACGCCACATGGGACAGTTTGATACGATATTATAATCTCAATCTGTCGGCGTACGATGCGCATTAAACATCACACCACACCACAACCACACACCTTCTTCTCTTCCTCAACTCCATTCCCGCTTCCGAGTCGAGTGCGTCCACCTTACAGTGAGCACGAACGTCCGTCCGTGCGCAACCTGAGACGCGGACCGCCACTCTGAAATCGGCAAGCGAGAACGGCACTTCTCTCGCACGTTTCGGAGAGAAAAAAAAATAAAATAATACAAAATCTCACTTGGCGATGCATTAGTTCATTGCGTGTACGCGCCGAGAGGAAAATCACGACACACTGTGTAGCACACGAGGCACTAACTCGACATTGCGCCGCTCGCTGCTTTCCCCTCTCGTCGCTCGCGCGCTCCACCGCTCCCACACAACTAGCACGTTAGCATCTGATCGAGAGGCGGCGTTTTGACTTTTCAGTACTGCCGAATCGCCGCGTGTGATTATTCGAATGTTACGTGTATTGTGTGATATTATCGGATCTATCATCTATCGGATCTATCGGATCTATCGGATCTATCTATCTATCTATCTATCAATCTATCTATCTATCTATCTATCTATCTATCTATCTATCTATCTATCTATCTATCTATCTATCTATCTATCTATCTATCTATCTATCTATCTATCTATCTATCTATCTATCTATCTATCTATCTATCTATCTATCTATCTATCTATCTATCTATCTATCTATCTATCTATCTATCTATCTATCTGTCTGTCGGATCTATCTATCTGTCGGATCTATCTATCTATCTATCGGATCTATCTATCTATCTATCTATCTATCTATCTATCTATCTATCTATCGGATCTATCTATCGGATCTATCTATCGGATCTATCTATCGGATCTATCTATCTATCTATCTATCGGATCTATCTATCTATCGGATCTATCTATCGGATCTATCTATCGGATCTATCTATCTATCTATCGGATCTATCTATCGGATCTATCTATCGGATCTATCTATCTATCTATCTATCTATCTATCTATCTATCTATCTATCTATCGGATCTATCGAATCTATCGAATCTATCGGTCGGATCTATCGGATCTATCGGATCTGTCGGATCTGTCGGATCTGTCGGATCTGTCGGATCTGTCGGATCTGTCGGATCTGTCGGATCTGTCGGATCTGTCGGATCTGTCGGATCTGTCGGATCCGTCGGATCCGTCGGATCCGTCGGATCTGTCGGATCTGTCGGATCTGTCGTACCTGTCGGACCTATCGGACCTGTCTTACCTGTCTTACCTGTCGGACAACTACAACGATATACACGAAGCATCCGGTATACGTGAAATTTGTTAAAGAGAAAATCCTTTAGAGAGTGCGCAAATTTCACGTATACATCGTTCGTGAGGGCAAATTTCACGTATACATCCGGTGTATGTGTTTACGTGAAATCTGTTAAAGAGATGATAGTCCTTTAATTAAAGAGTGCGCCAGGGCACAACTAAAACGACATACGCGAAGCGAAAATTTCACTTCAATACATCCGGTATACGTGAAATTTGTCAAAGAGATGATAATCCTTTAAAGAGTGCGCCACGGCACAACTACAACGATATACACGAAGCGCAAATTTCATGGATATGTATCACCGGATGTATACGTGAAATTTGTTAAAGCGATAATCCTTTAGAGTGTGCGCAAATTTCACGTATACATCGTTCGTGAGAGCAAATTTCACGTATACGTCCGGTATAATATGTATACGTGAAATCTGTTAAAGAGACGATAGTCCTTTAATTAGAGAGCGCACAACTACAGCACAACTAAAACGATACACGCGAAGCGCAAATTTCACGTATACGTATACCGGATGTATACGTGAAATCTGTTAGAGAGATAATCCTTTAAGAGAGTGCGCA
>OX371295.1:37500-47500 GCA_947310995.1 Yponomeuta cagnagella | reverse complement strand
TGCCGGGAGTGGGTAATTTGCGCGCCTGCTGCCTTCCTTGGATGTGGTAGCCGTTTCTCAGGCTCCCTCTCCGGAATCGAACCCTGATTCCCCGTTACCCGTGACAACCATGGTAGTCGCAGAAACTACCATCGAAAGTTGATAAGGCAGACATTTGAAAGATGCGTCGCCGGTACTGGACCGTGCGATCGGCAAAAGTTATCCAGATTCATCAAAATGAACGACATCGGACGCGAGGCCCTCCGTCGATTGGTTTTGATCTAATAAAAGCACTCATTCCATCACTGGTCAGAGTTCTGATTGCATGTATTAGCTCTAGAATTACCACAGTTATCCAAGTAACTGAGTAAGATCTAAGGAACCAAAACTGATATATTGAGCCATTCGCGGTATCGCCTTAATACGGCTTGCACTGAGACATGCATGGCTTAATCTTTGAGACAAGCATATAACTACTGGCAGGATCAACCAGGGAGCTGTCTGTCGATTCACACGACTACTAGAGGGCGGCCCTATCGCCGACCGCCCTTAACCGCGCCGCCGAACGTTAAAACGTCCGCGACGCGGGTGGCTCGTATTCACCACTGTTGCGTGTTGCGTGTACGTTTCTTTGTGCGACTCGCTCACATCGCACACGCACATCGCTCAACACGCGCACAAAAGAGTCTATCCACACATTATAACTAAATGATAGTGTACAGAGTGGACGCCCTTTGCGAACGTTCGAACCGAGAACGCTAACGACTGTGTAGACGTCATTCGGCTAACACAATACGTGAGCAAGAGCGTTATCGCCCGGTGCTACAGAGACCAGGGAGCCAACAACAATTCCCCATTGAATTGGTGCGCTTTGTTAACTTTGACGCCACATGGGACAGTTTGATACGATATTATAATCTCAATCTGTCGGCGTACGATGCGCATTAAACATCACACCACACCACAACCACACACCTTCTTCTCTTCCTCAACTCCATTCCCGCTTCCGAGTCGAGTGCGTCCACCTTACAGTGAGCACGAACGTCCGTCCGTGCGCAACCTGAGACGCGGACCGCCACTCTGAAATCGGCAAGCGAGAACGGCACTTCTCTCGCACGTTTCGGAGAGAAAAAAAAATAAAATAATACAAAATCTCACTTGGCGATGCATTAGTTCATTGCGTGTACGCGCCGAGAGGAAAATCACGACACACTGTGTAGCACACGAGGCACTAACTCGACATTGCGCCGCTCGCTGCTTTCCCCTCTCGTCGCTCGCGCGCTCCACCGCTCCCACACAACTAGCACGTTAGCATCTGATCGAGAGGCGGCGTTTTGACTTTTCAGTACTGCCGAATCGCCGCGTGTGATTATTCGAATGTTACGTGTATTGTGTGATATTATCGGATCTATCATCTATCGGATCTATCGGATCTATCGGATCTATCTATCTATCTATCTATCAATCTATCTATCTATCAATCTATCTATCTATCTATCTATCTATCTATCTATCTGTCGGATCTATCTATCGGATCTATCTATCTATCTATCTATCTATCTATCTATCTATCTATCTATCTATCTATCTATCTATCTATCTATCTATCTATCTATCTATCTATCTATCTATCTATCTATCTATCTATCTATCTATCTATCTATCTGTCTGTCGGATCTATCTATCTGTCGGATCTATCTATCTATCTATCGGATCTATCTATCTATCTATCTATCTATCTATCTATCTATCTATCTATCGGATCTATCTATCGGATCTATCTATCGGATCTATCTATCGGATCTATCTATCTATCTATCTATCGGATCTATCTATCTATCGGATCTATCTATCGGATCTATCTATCGGATCTATCTATCTATCTATCGGATCTATCTATCGGATCTATCTATCGGATCTATCTATCTATCTATCTATCTATCTATCTATCTATCTATCTATCTATCGGATCTATCGAATCTATCGAATCTATCGGTCGGATCTATCGGATCTATCGGATCTGTCGGATCTGTCGGATCTGTCGGATCTGTCGGATCTGTCGGATCTGTCGGATCTGTCGGATCTGTCGGATCTGTCGGATCTGTCGGATCTGTCGGATCCGTCGGATCCGTCGGATCCGTCGGATCTGTCGGATCTGTCGGATCTGTCGTACCTGTCGGACCTATCGGACCTGTCTTACCTGTCTTACCTGTCGGACAACTACAACGATATACACGAAGCATCCGGTATACGTGAAATTTGTTAAAGAGAAAATCCTTTAGAGAGTGCGCAAATTTCACGTATACATCGTTCGTGAGGGCAAATTTCACGTATACATCCGGTGTATGTGTTTACGTGAAATCTGTTAAAGAGATGATAGTCCTTTAATTAAAGAGTGCGCCAGGGCACAACTAAAACGACATACGCGAAGCGAAAATTTCACTTCAATACATCCGGTATACGTGAAATTTGTCAAAGAGATGATAATCCTTTAAAGAGTGCGCCACGGCACAACTACAACGATATACACGAAGCGCAAATTTCATGGATATGTATCACCGGATGTATACGTGAAATTTGTTAAAGCGATAATCCTTTAGAGTGTGCGCAAATTTCACGTATACATCGTTCGTGAGAGCAAATTTCACGTATACGTCCGGTATAATATGTATACGTGAAATCTGTTAAAGAGACGATAGTCCTTTAATTAGAGAGCGCACAACTACAGCACAACTAAAACGATACACGCGAAGCGCAAATTTCACGTATACGTATACCGGATGTATACGTGAAATCTGTTAGAGAGATAATCCTTTAAGAGAGTGCGCAAATTTCACGTATACATCGTTCGTGAGAGCAAATTTCACGTATACATCCGGTATATGTTTACGTTGAAATCTGTTAAAGAGTGCGCCAGGGCACAACTAAAACGATATACGCGAAGCGCAAATTTCACGTATACGTATACCGGGTGTATACGTGAAATTCGTTAAAGCGATAATCCTTTAGAGTGTGCGCAAATTTCACGTATACATCGTTCGTGAGAGGAAATTTCACGTATACATCCGGTATATGTATACGTGAAATCTGTTAAAGAGATGATAGTCCTTTAATTAGAGAGTGCGCCAGGGCACAACTAAAACGATATACGCGAAGCGCACATTTCACGTACCTAATCAAGTTTGGAATTAGAAATAAAGCAGTAAGGGGGTATAATAATTATAATAAACAGAAATAACTGTCAATTTCCTGAAAGAAATCACTTCATCGGTAGTAATTAACAGTTAATATTTGTCAAAAACCATGAGGGAAGGAAGCCTATGTCCTGCAGTGGGCGTCAAAGGACTGATGATGATGATGATTTTTCATAAGTGACATAGAGAAACTTTAGAACTTTACTCATTAACCCTGATTAGACTAATCTACTAATAATTAATAGGTAGAAGAAGAAGAAGAAAGACATTTATTATACCAACAAGATATTGGTATTGGCTGTGGGTCAGTATACACATTTAATAGTGGTGCAATCAATAGAACGCTTGCCCCACAAGGCTGTAGGTTTGCACCCCAGCATGGCTGGACATGAATGACTTTACTTTTTGAGTTATTTTATAGCAATTCTTTCGCTATAAAGAAAAACATCCTAAGGTAATTTGAGTGCCTGAGGTATTTTTACTGAACGCTTGAAATCACCAATACTGGACATGCACATTGCACACTATACTCTCTCTCTCTGAGAAGCTTATGCCCTATAAATAAGGAGACATATATAGGCTTTACATATTATTGTTCATTATAATAGTGATTAATAATACACACACAAATTAACCTACTTAATAATATTTATAAGCATTATCATGCATTTTCATTCAAAAGAGATACTCACTGCATACATTTATTTATTTGTCCAGCCATTTATTTACAATTTGGTACTGATGCAAATGCAAAGAACATAATGAGATACAGTACAGTAAAGCTTAAAACAGCTTTGATGTTCATTAAGTAAACATTTTGTTTTATAATGAGAATGAGTTAATATTATTCTCAATGTATAATGAATGATTTTCTTTTATTTTGTATTTGCAGTCAAGCAATGACCTGTACATTGTCTGTTAACAGTAGGTACTTATTATTACTTACTTAGTGTTAAACCGAACTTACTCATGACTTGCAAGTTTGATTTGTTTGTATAGATTATACCTGATTAACCAAAACCTAAATGATGGAACTTTGTGAATCAATCATACAGATAGGTTTGTTACTAAAATAAAGAAAAATTAACCTTTTTCTTCTTCTTCAATCTATATAGCCGTCCAATAGTGAGTGTAGGTCTCTTGTATTGTAATGCATGTAATAAGAACCCACCCCCAACTTTATCCACCAACCAACTTTACTGACCAATCTTAATTGAAATTGATCCGTTCAAGACGAACTTGGACAGGAGTCGCGACGACGAGAAAACGGAACCTCCCGAACACCACATGTCACGCGGCCGTTACAACCGCGGGATTCAGTGCTGGGCCCCTTCCTGTTCGCTCGCCGCTACTAAGGAAATCCTTGTTAGTTTCTTTTCCTCCGCTTACTAATATGCTTAAATTCGGCGGGTGATCCTCCCTGATCTGAGGCCAACGATAAAAATCGAGGCAGACACGATATCCGTCCGCGCGACGACGACGACGCGACTGATGGGCGCGCGCGCGAAACGCGCACAACAACAGCTGCGACGCCGAACAGCGCGCTTCGGACGTCGAGTCCGCCTACAGGGCCCTCCGGCTGGCCCGGTCGCGCGTGAAGTCTTCGACGACCGCACTGTAGCGCCCGCCTTTGCATCTCTGCATCGACGAGTCGCCACGAGGCGGTCGACCCACGCGCACGCGAGCCGGACCTGGCTGTCGGTAGTTTTGAATGGACGATCGGCGGCGCGCGCGCGAAGCGCGAAAAGACGATCGATCCATCATGTGCATCGCGAGACGGCGGTCTCTCGAGACGTCGCCTCGTCAGCAGTGTGGCTTTTATTTTATGCAGCCGGCCCTCAGACAGGAGTGGTCCTGGAAGTGACTCCACGGACCGCAATGTGCGTTCGAAATGTCGATGTTCAAATGTGTCCTGCAGTTCACACTATGACGCGCAGTTAACTGCGTTCTTCATCGACCCGCGAGCCAAGTGATCCACCGTCCAGGGTGATGATTTGCCGTTTGGCGTTGATCGAAATTGAAAGAAAAAAATTCTACATACACCTAGGTGATATGTGTGCACGTGTGTGCGTGTGTAACGACAAACGAGCGCTCTCACGCCGTCTCTCACGACGCGAGGCGCTCGCCATCACCGCATAATATATCGGCACGTGCGACTCCGGGCGCGGATTTTGAACCCATCGATGTCGTTTAGACGCGTGCCGTATCAGATATAATAACGACGTAATGACACGTTACGTTAATGATCCTTCCGCAGGTTCCCCTACGGAAACCTTGTTACGACTTTTACTTCCTCTAAATGATCAAGTTTGGTCAACTTCCCAACAACGCCGACGGCCGTGAAGCCGTCGCGTGTCGGTCCGAAGACCTCACTAAATCATTCAATCGGTAGTAGCGACGGGCGGTGTGTACAAAGGGCAGGGACTTAATCAACGCGGGCTTATGACTCGCGCTTACTAGGAATTCCTCGTTTATGGGGGACAATTGCAAACCCCAATCCCCAGCACGAAGGAGTTTCAGCGGGTTGCCCGGGCCTCTAGGCCAGGGAGAACATGCTGATTCCTTCAGTGTAGCGCGCGTGCGGCCCAGGACATCTAAGGGCATCACAGACCTGTTATTGCTCAATCTCGTGCGGCTCGAAGCCGCCGGTCCCTCTAAGAAGAATTTTAATACGTCGCCAGTGAGTTGCGCGACCGAAGCCGCGCACACCTAAATGGCGACGCCTATTTAGCAGGCTAGAGTCTCGTTCGTTACCGGAATTAACCAGACAAATCGCTCCACCAACTAAGAACGGCCATGCACCACCACCCACCGAATCAAGAAAGAGCTGTTAATCTGTCAATCCTTCCGGTGTCCGGGCCTGGTGAGATTTCCCGTGTTGAGTCAAATTAAGCCGCAGGCTCCACTCCTGGTGGTGCCCTTCCGTCAATTCCTTTAAGTTTCAGCTTTGCAACCATACTCCCCCCGGAGTCCAAAATCTTTGGTTTCCCGGAAGCTGCCCGCCGAGCCATTGTAGTAACGTCGGCGGATCGCTAGATGACATATTTACGGTTAGAACTAGGGCGGTATCTAATCGCCTTCGAACCTCTAACTTTCGTTCTTGATTGATGAAAACACCTTTGGCAAATGCTTTCGCTGATGTTCGTCTTGCGACGATCCAAGAATTTCACCTCTAACGTCGCAATACGAATGCCCCCAGTTATCCCTATTAATCATTACCTCGGAGTTCTGAAAACCAACAAAATAGAACCGAGATCATATTCTATTATTCCATGCACGAAATATTCAAGCAGCATTTTGAGCCCGCTTTGAGCACTCTAATTTGTTCAAAGTAAAATTGTCGGCCCATCTCGACACTCACTGAAGAGCACCGCGATAGGATTTTGATATTGAACCGCCGTTTGACCGGCGGCTCACCGACGATATGCTCCGCAGACGTGTCAGTATCACCGCGGATGCGGTGCACCGACAGCGCGGCGCACAAATGCAACTACGAGCTTTTTAACCGCAACAAATTTAGTATACGCTATTGGAGCTGGAATTACCGCGGCTGCTGGCACCAGACTTGCCCTCCAATTGTTCCTCGTTAAAATATTTAAAGTGTACTCATTCCGATTACGAGGCCTCGTAAGAGTCCCGTATCGTTATTTTTCGTCACTACCTCCCCGTGCCGGGAGTGGGTAATTTGCGCGCCTGCTGCCTTCCTTGGATGTGGTAGCCGTTTCTCAGGCTCCCTCTCCGGAATCGAACCCTGATTCCCCGTTACCCGTGACAACCATGGTAGTCGCAGAAACTACCATCGAAAGTTGATAAGGCAGACATTTGAAAGATGCGTCGCCGGTACTGGACCGTGCGATCGGCAAAAGTTATCCAGATTCATCAAAATGAACGACATCGGACGCGAGGCCCTCCGTCGATTGGTTTTGATCTAATAAAAGCACTCATTCCATCACTGGTCAGAGTTCTGATTGCATGTATTAGCTCTAGAATTACCACAGTTATCCAAGTAACTGAGTAAGATCTAAGGAACCAAAACTGATATATTGAGCCATTCGCGGTATCGCCTTAATACGGCTTGCACTGAGACATGCATGGCTTAATCTTTGAGACAAGCATATAACTACTGGCAGGATCAACCAGGGAGCTGTCTGTCGATTCACACGACTACTAGAGGGCGGCCCTATCGCCGACCGCCCTTAACCGCGCCGCCGAACGTTAAAACGTCCGCGACGCGGGTGGCTCGTATTCACCACTGTTGCGTGTTGCGTGTACGTTTCTTTGTGCGACTCGCTCACATCGCACACGCACATCGCTCAACACGCGCACAAAAGAGTCTATCCACACATTATAACTAAATGATAGTGTACAGAGTGGACGCCCTTTGCGAACGTTCGAACCGAGAACGCTAACGACTGTGTAGACGTCATTCGGCTAACACAATACGTGAGCAAGAGCGTTATCGCCCGGTGCTACAGAGACCAGGGAGCCAACAACAATTCCCCATTGAATTGGTGCGCTTTGTTAACTTTGACGCCACATGGGACAGTTTGATACGATATTATAATCTCAATCTGTCGGCGTACGATGCGCATTAAACATCACACCACACCACAACCACACACCTTCTTCTCTTCCTCAACTCCATTCCCGCTTCCGAGTCGAGTGCGTCCACCTTACAGTGAGCACGAACGTCCGTCCGTGCGCAACCTGAGACGCGGACCGCCACTCTGAAATCGGCAAGCGAGAACGGCACTTCTCTCGCACGTTTCGGAGAGAAAAAAAAATAAAATAATACAAAATCTCACTTGGCGATGCATTAGTTCATTGCGTGTACGCGCCGAGAGGAAAATCACGACACACTGTGTAGCACACGAGGCACTAACTCGACATTGCGCCGCTCGCTGCTTTCCCCTCTCGTCGCTCGCGCGCTCCACCGCTCCCACACAACTAGCACGTTAGCATCTGATCGAGAGGCGGCGTTTTGACTTTTCAGTACTGCCGAATCGCCGCGTGTGATTATTCGAATGTTACGTGTATTGTGTGATATTATCGGATCTATCATCTATCGGATCTATCGGATCTATCGGATCTATCTATCTATCTATCTATCAATCTATCTATCTATCAATCTATCTATCTATCTATCTATCTATCTATCTATCTGTCGGATCTATCTATCGGATCTATCTATCTATCTATCTATCTATCTATCTATCTATCTATCTATCTATCTATCTATCTATCTATCTATCTATCTATCTATCTATCTATCTATCTATCTATCTATCTATCTATCTATCTATCTATCTATCTGTCTGTCGGATCTATCTATCTGTCGGATCTATCTATCTATCTATCGGATCTATCTATCTATCTATCTATCTATCTATCTATCTATCTATCTATCGGATCTATCTATCGGATCTATCTATCGGATCTATCTATCGGATCTATCTATCTATCTATCTATCGGATCTATCTATCTATCGGATCTATCTATCGGATCTATCTATCGGATCTATCTATCTATCTATCGGATCTATCTATCGGATCTATCTATCGGATCTATCTATCTATCTATCTATCTATCTATCTATCTATCTATCTATCTATCGGATCTATCGAATCTATCGAATCTATCGGTCGGATCTATCGGATCTATCGGATCTGTCGGATCTGTCGGATCTGTCGGATCTGTCGGATCTGTCGGATCTGTCGGATCTGTCGGATCTGTCGGATCTGTCGGATCTGTCGGATCTGTCGGATCCGTCGGATCCGTCGGATCCGTCGGATCTGTCGGATCTGTCGGATCTGTCGTACCTGTCGGACCTATCGGACCTGTCTTACCTGTCTTACCTGTCGGACAACTACAACGATATACACGAAGCATCCGGTATACGTGAAATTTGTTAAAGAGAAAATCCTTTAGAGAGTGCGCAAATTTCACGTATACATCGTTCGTGAGGGCAAATTTCACGTATACATCCGGTGTATGTGTTTACGTGAAATCTGTTAAAGAGATGATAGTCCTTTAATTAAAGAGTGCGCCAGGGCACAACTAAAACGACATACGCGAAGCGAAAATTTCACTTCAATACATCCGGTATACGTGAAATTTGTCAAAGAGATGATAATCCTTTAAAGAGTGCGCCACGGCACAACTACAACGATATACACGAAGCGCAAATTTCATGGATATGTATCACCGGATGTATACGTGAAATTTGTTAAAGCGATAATCCTTTAGAGTGTGCGCAAATTTCACGTATACATCGTTCGTGAGAGCAAATTTCACGTATACGTCCGGTATAATATGTATACGTGAAATCTGTTAAAGAGACGATAGTCCTTTAATTAGAGAGCGCACAACTACAGCACAACTAAAACGATACACGCGAAGCGCAAATTTCACGTATACGTATACCGGATGTATACGTGAAATCTGTTAGAGAGATAATCCTTTAAGAGAGTGCGCAAATTTCACGTATACATCGTTCGTGAGAGCAAATTTCACGTATACATCCGGTATATGTTTACGTTGAAATCTGTTAAAGAGTGCGCCAGGGCACAACTAAAACGATATACGCGAAGCGCAAATTTCACGTATACGTATACCGGGTGTATACGTGAAATTCGTTAAAGCGATAATCCTTTAGAGTGTGCGCAAATTTCACGTATACATCGTTCGTGAGAGGAAATTTCACGTATACATCCGGTATATGTATACGTGAAATCTGTTAAAGAGATGATAGTCCTTTAATTAGAGAGTGCGCCAGGGCACAACTAAAACGATATACGCGAAGCGCACATTTCACGTATACGTATAC
>OX371295.1:17500-32500 GCA_947310995.1 Yponomeuta cagnagella | reverse complement strand
CGTTGTAGTTGTCCGACAGGTAAGACAGGTAAGACAGGTCCGATAGGTCCGACAGGTACGACAGATCCGACAGATCCGACAGATCCGACGGATCCGACGGATCCGACGGATCCGACAGATCCGACAGATCCGACAGATCCGACAGATCCGACAGATCCGACAGATCCGACAGATCCGACAGATCCGACAGATCCGACAGATCCGACAGATCCGATAGATCCGATAGATCCGACCGATAGATTCGATAGATTCGATAGATCCGATAGATAGATAGATAGATAGATAGATAGATAGATAGATAGATAGATAGATCCGATAGATAGATCCGATAGATAGATCCGATAGATAGATAGATAGATCCGATAGATAGATCCGATAGATAGATCCGATAGATAGATAGATCCGATAGATAGATAGATAGATAGATCCGATAGATAGATCCGATAGATAGATCCGATAGATAGATCCGATAGATAGATAGATAGATAGATAGATAGATAGATAGATAGATAGATCCGATAGATAGATAGATAGATCCGACAGATAGATAGATCCGACAGACAGATAGATAGATAGATAGATAGATAGATAGATAGATAGATAGATAGATAGATAGATAGATAGATAGATAGATAGATAGATAGATAGATAGATAGATAGATAGATAGATAGATAGATAGATAGATAGATAGATCCGATAGATAGATCCGACAGATAGATAGATAGATAGATAGATAGATAGATAGATTGATAGATAGATAGATTGATAGATAGATAGATAGATAGATCCGATAGATCCGATAGATCCGATAGATGATAGATCCGATAATATCACACAATACACGTAACATTCGAATAATCACACGCGGCGATTCGGCAGTACTGAAAAGTCAAAACGCCGCCTCTCGATCAGATGCTAACGTGCTAGTTGTGTGGGAGCGGTGGAGCGCGCGAGCGACGAGAGGGGAAAGCAGCGAGCGGCGCAATGTCGAGTTAGTGCCTCGTGTGCTACACAGTGTGTCGTGATTTTCCTCTCGGCGCGTACACGCAATGAACTAATGCATCGCCAAGTGAGATTTTGTATTATTTTATTTTTTTTTCTCTCCGAAACGTGCGAGAGAAGTGCCGTTCTCGCTTGCCGATTTCAGAGTGGCGGTCCGCGTCTCAGGTTGCGCACGGACGGACGTTCGTGCTCACTGTAAGGTGGACGCACTCGACTCGGAAGCGGGAATGGAGTTGAGGAAGAGAAGAAGGTGTGTGGTTGTGGTGTGGTGTGATGTTTAATGCGCATCGTACGCCGACAGATTGAGATTATAATATCGTATCAAACTGTCCCATGTGGCGTCAAAGTTAACAAAGCGCACCAATTCAATGGGGAATTGTTGTTGGCTCCCTGGTCTCTGTAGCACCGGGCGATAACGCTCTTGCTCACGTATTGTGTTAGCCGAATGACGTCTACACAGTCGTTAGCGTTCTCGGTTCGAACGTTCGCAAAGGGCGTCCACTCTGTACACTATCATTTAGTTATAATGTGTGGATAGACTCTTTTGTGCGCGTGTTGAGCGATGTGCGTGTGCGATGTGAGCGAGTCGCACAAAGAAACGTACACGCAACACGCAACAGTGGTGAATACGAGCCACCCGCGTCGCGGACGTTTTAACGTTCGGCGGCGCGGTTAAGGGCGGTCGGCGATAGGGCCGCCCTCTAGTAGTCGTGTGAATCGACAGACAGCTCCCTGGTTGATCCTGCCAGTAGTTATATGCTTGTCTCAAAGATTAAGCCATGCATGTCTCAGTGCAAGCCGTATTAAGGCGATACCGCGAATGGCTCAATATATCAGTTTTGGTTCCTTAGATCTTACTCAGTTACTTGGATAACTGTGGTAATTCTAGAGCTAATACATGCAATCAGAACTCTGACCAGTGATGGAATGAGTGCTTTTATTAGATCAAAACCAATCGACGGAGGGCCTCGCGTCCGATGTCGTTCATTTTGATGAATCTGGATAACTTTTGCCGATCGCACGGTCCAGTACCGGCGACGCATCTTTCAAATGTCTGCCTTATCAACTTTCGATGGTAGTTTCTGCGACTACCATGGTTGTCACGGGTAACGGGGAATCAGGGTTCGATTCCGGAGAGGGAGCCTGAGAAACGGCTACCACATCCAAGGAAGGCAGCAGGCGCGCAAATTACCCACTCCCGGCACGGGGAGGTAGTGACGAAAAATAACGATACGGGACTCTTACGAGGCCTCGTAATCGGAATGAGTACACTTTAAATATTTTAACGAGGAACAATTGGAGGGCAAGTCTGGTGCCAGCAGCCGCGGTAATTCCAGCTCCAATAGCGTATACTAAATTTGTTGCGGTTAAAAAGCTCGTAGTTGCATTTGTGCGCCGCGCTGTCGGTGCACCGCATCCGCGGTGATACTGACACGTCTGCGGAGCATATCGTCGGTGAGCCGCCGGTCAAACGGCGGTTCAATATCAAAATCCTATCGCGGTGCTCTTCAGTGAGTGTCGAGATGGGCCGACAATTTTACTTTGAACAAATTAGAGTGCTCAAAGCGGGCTCAAAATGCTGCTTGAATATTTCGTGCATGGAATAATAGAATATGATCTCGGTTCTATTTTGTTGGTTTTCAGAACTCCGTGAACGTCATAAAATGACGTCGTGCAGTGCAATACGTTAGTAGGTGTAGGTTAGGTTAGGTTAGGTTAGGTTAGGTTAGGTTAGGTTAGGTTAGGTTAGGTTAGGTTAGGTTAGGTTAGGTTAGGTTAGGTTAGGTTAGGTTTTTTTTTTTATATATCATATTGAAGCTTCATTTATACTCGCA
Organism: Yponomeuta cagnagella; assembly: GCA_947310995.1. NCBI lineage: Eukaryota > Metazoa > Arthropoda > Insecta > Lepidoptera > Yponomeutidae > Yponomeuta > Yponomeuta cagnagella. The sequence continues at coordinate 29,662 of OX371295.1, read as the reverse complement.
GTGCTAATGGGTTACACCGCGAGCACACTGAATGTTTAAATTGGGAGAATTATGAGGGAGTGTTGCGACATGTATTATTGAAATGTTTTAGATTTTGGACTATGTATGTGATGAAGTTATGGAAGGAGTTGAGCGTAGTTTCTTTACTAATGATTTGAGACAAGTTGAAGGGATGAACGTTGTTCATTTGTGATATTATTGTGTGGGGGAGTCTTTTTGTGGCGAATCTGGGGCAAGATGTTAAAAGGTGGTCCCAGGTTTGAGCAGTTTGATCATCGCAGGGACATCTGTCATCTGCGACGATATGGAACCGGTTAAGGTATGCCTTATGGTAGGCATGGTTGGTGAGGAACTGAGTAACAACAAAGTTTGGTTTGACGACATCTAAATAGTTAGTCAGTTCCTCATGGGTGGGTAGGAGAGTCCGAGTGTAAGCGCAAGAGCCAGGGTCAGCATACAGGGCTGTGGCAGCCTCTGCTGCTTTTAATTTGTTCCGGTATTTTATGTAGCTGATTGGAACAGCAAGATAATCCGGGGTCCGATGCAGCGATGCGGCCTCCTTCGCTGCAGCGTCAGCCGCCTCGTTACCAGCGAAGCCGACATGGGCCTTAATCCACGCAAAATCGATGGTGAGCCCAGATGCGCGGGCCTGATAAATGAGGCGGTGTATTCGCACAGCGAAGGGGTTGTTACTATTGGGATTCCTGAGTTCGGTCAACCCGGACATGCTATCCGAGAGGACGAGACAGGGTGAGAGGAGATTTTTGCAGATATGCTCGCATGCTTTTTGGAGTGCGAGCATTTCCGCCTGGAATACAGAGCAGCAGTCGTGAAGTTTTAGCTTCACAACCGCAGCCCGCTCCCCAGATGGTGTGTAAGTAGCGAATGCGGCACCAACTCCGTCGTCGTGCTTGCTGCCGTCGGTATAGATTTGCCAGGTGTTGTTAGCGGTGTTCTGCGCGAGGTCAGATGCGGAGGAAATTTCCTGAAACTCGACGCAGACTCGCGCAGAAGGGTGTAGGAGTTCCGACGGCGAGCAGAGGCGCTCGATGGGGATGTCTTCAGGAACGAACGAGGATTTTCCGGCAAGTTTGGTACACTCAACGTCAGCGACGGCTGCGACCCTGGCTGGTAGTGGGGTCAATTGGGCAAGCGAGATTGAGGCAGCCGTACTGACGGTGCGGAAGCCTCGGATTATTTTTATGCCGAATATGCGTTGCAGCTGGAGAAGCTTTTTGGAGACACATTTATACCTTAAGGCGCCGGACCAGATTCCGGCACCGTAACAAACTATTGGTTCGATAACCTGCAGATAGATGGTTTTTATGTTTTCAGAGTGGACGCCCCAGGTGGGACGAACGAAAAGGGAAAGTTTATGAAAGAGTTTCTTGCATTTCTCTATTGTGTGATTGACGTGTTGGATAAAGCGAAGTTTACGGTCTATGGTGATTCCTAGATAACGGATGTGATTGACAAAGGTAAGGGATTGGGAATTGACGCGGATGTGACATTTTGTGGCTTTCTCGGTAAAGGCGATAATCTGGGTTTTGGAGGGGCCAAACTCAAGCTTGACGCTCTCGCCCCAGGTGAAAACTTCCTCCAGAGCTTCGCATACGATAGCCTCGAGCTGAACGTGTGACTTGTGGTGGGCTATGAGGAGGACGTCGTCTGCATAGGCCTGCAGGCTGCACCCATCCGGCAATGGGGCCCCGAGGAGCTCATCAAGGATAAGATTCCAGAGCATGGGACCAAGGACGGAGCCCTGAATGCAACCGCGAGACATGGATTTGCTGACCTCGCAATCCGCAAACCGGATGAAGACTTCTCGGTCCTTCACATAACTCAGAAGTAGGCGGTATAAATTTTGAGGGCAATTGGCTTCGCGAAGGCGCATAAAGATGGCGGGCCACCAGGCTCTATCAAATGCCGCTTTAATGTCTAGGGAGACGGCGATAACCTGTTCTCCCCGGGATTTAGCGGCGTTGATTGCCTGAAGTGCGTTAGCGATGGCGTGGACAGCGGAGGTCTGGCTTTTGAAGCCATATTGCTTCTTGGAGCTGCAGTTATTTATGTTGAGATGATAGGTGAGCCGATTTGTAATGAGGCGCTCCAGGAGCTTCCCAAAGACATTGATGAGTCCTATTGGTCTAAAGCTGGACAGGCTAGTGTAGTCGGATTTGCTGGGTTTTGGTATAATCTTAGCAGTGGCTCTCTTCCATATTACGGGAAAATGCTCGAGGCGCAGACAGGTGTTCATGAGGCCAACTACTTCATCGGGGAACCAGGTGGCGACTCGCAAGCATATGTCGGCTGTTAGGTGGTCAAGGCCGGGTGCTCTCTTGTGATTCATACCGCTGAGACTCTCGAGGATCTCTTGGAGTGTGAAGGAAGGTTCAGGCGGGGTATCGATAGTGCTGTGCATTGCATTGCGGAGTCTGTGGTGCTTGGAAGTGAGGTCCTGAGAGTCGTCAGGGTAGAATTGGTCGAGGAGGGCCTGAGCGGTGTCCAGCGAATCAGAAGTGTAAGAGCCATCATCCAATTTTAGAGTTGCGGGGGCTTGGGTGATTGGCCGCGTTTTGATGAGGCGATTGGTGACGGACCAGACGTCCTCCCTCTTCTGGCGGCTGCAAAACTCTCGGAAATGTTCCGAGGAGGCCGCACAGAAGGCATCGGAGTATGCACGTTTAGCCCGTTCACGTTCCGCAAGCAGTTCCTCGAGGGGGCGCTGGCGTCGCGCTGCCCTGCTGAGAGCATGATGACTTTTGATGGAGGCCCGTTTTAGCTGTTCGAGTTCGTCGCTCCACCAAGGGACGCGACGAGGAGGACCAGTGGCTTTGGGCAGCAATCGGTCGCAGGTACTCTGCACCGCTGTTGTGAAATTAGCAGTGTACAGGTCTAGCTGATCAGGGGAGAGCTCGTCGAAGTTGGGAGTGGGCGGCAAATGGGTGGCCATTTCCCGTACGAAGTCGGGTCGAAGGTCGTCCCATTTAACTTGTGAGCAGTTATAACGATAGGTTGTCTGCCTGCGGGTTGTAGTTGGCTTGAAGCTGCCGAGAAGAGCCTGGAACTCAATTGCATTATGGTCTGAGGAGGCACAAATTTGTGTGTCGACCGACCAATTGGTGACGGATATACCATTAGTGTCACTTAAAAGCGTGAGGTCTATGATTGAATTGCAGGGTCGTCGGTGTGTTACAGCGTTGAACGTCGGAGTATCGCCGACGTTGCATATCGTAAGATTGTGGATAACGGCGAGATCGTAAACAGCATCACCCCTGGAGTTGTTATCGGGGGAGCCCCAACTGCTGTGGTGCCCATTGAAGTCCCCGCAGATCAGGTGAGTGGACCCGGCTGTTCTGCTAAGGAACAGCTCGAGTTTCCTGTAAGTATTGTACGGGTCGCTGCGGGGCTCAATGTACACCGAGATGAGGTAGCATTTGTGACCGGCTTGGTTCCTGACCTGGACGACACTGAGGTTGGAATCAGAGTATTCCGCCATACCGACAGCACACAGAGTTTTGTTGCGCACGAGGATAGCCGACTTAATGGGCCGGTCAGTTTTGAACTGATGGGTGGAGTAGCCGTCGACAGGTTTAAGGACTTCTGTGTTGGAGAGATATGGTTCCTGGATGAAGGCAACGTCGATTCCGGCGCTGGCGACATGGCGGTGAAATTCGTGCAGGGCATTCCTGCTCCTGCCAAGGTTGACTTGTAAACATTGTAATGTTGTGTTGTGTGGATGGTTTGCTGCAGACTGTGACCTACTGGGGGCCATAGTCGGTGCGCGAACGGACTTTGTTTATTGCGGAGGTCATTCTGGGACAATTGAGGGATGTGGCGCTATGGTCAGCCTTGGCACGAGTATCAGTGGCCTTCGCGTGTTGAGTGCAGTTATAGCACTGCAACGCTTCGGGGTCTTTCTTTAGGGGGCAGGTCTGGAAGTCGTGGTGAGGTGCTGCGCAGTGGGAGCAGATGGCACTCTCGGCGGTGCACCGAGCCTTGGTGTGTCCGTACTGCAGGCATTTGAAGCACTGGAGAACGGGCACATAGTCCTCGGCGTGAACCCTCTGATGGTCGAGGTTCAGCTTTACCAGTTTGGTCACGGTCTTCCAGACGGTGGGTGAAGTAATAAAGACGGCATTGTATAGCTCTTTATTCCGGTTGGCACGTTTGAAGCTGAAGGAGAAATCTTCCTTGGATTGGATGGTGGACTTGAGCGTCTCGTTTTGGCCAACGATAATGTCGACCAGCTCTTCCGCGGGGATATCCCCTGCGATCCCTTTCAAAATGACCATAGGGCGCAGGGTTTTGGAGATCTCGGCGCGAACAGGACAGTCGGGCTTGTCCAGCTTCTTGAGAGCGACATCACGGTGAGCGACGGAATCAAACTCTACCCGGAGCTTATTATTTGATACGTACTTGACCGCCGACGGTGTAAAGTTAGTGTCCTTGAAGGAGATAGAGCTCCTCCATGTCTTTAAAGTTTCAGCAGGATTAAGCACGGCTTTTGTAGAGGCGACGATGATTGCGGGTTTAGTTTTTGGGGGAGCAAGTTTGGGTTTAGTAGTGGTGTTCTGCTGTGACCGAACTACGCTAGCAAATGTCGGAGCCGGGGTTGGACTGGGGATGTTGATTTTTGAGATCTCTTCGCGGATTGTGCGTCGGACGTCGTCAACGGTGAGTGCATTGGTGGTCTGATAACAAGGAGCGATTTCGGGAGAAGTGGTAAGGAGCTTTCGGATGGCTGCGGAATTTTCCAGCATTGTTTTCTTATTGGGGCGTTTTATGTTCCCACAGTCGTTGACAGCATCATCGATGCCTTTGAGAAGCTCGAGGACCTGGAGGAGTATAGGGTTGGCTTCCAGTGCCCGTGTGGTGGATGGTAGAGTAGACATGCTGGTTGTCTCGGAGTCTTCACTTCCGTATCGGAGCGGGGCGATTAAACCCGAGCTGTCCATGTCGTCGCTCGTTCGTGAGTGGGGCGTAGGCCCAATCGGCGACCTCAACATCCTTAAGGGAGATCGAGGTATGAAACAAGTTGATGGGAGCTATACTCAACAAACTATCTTGATGTAACTATTAAAATCCAGTAAAAAATCGTCTCTTTTGATGTTCTAATTATTGTTTCTCAGTAGAGCTCTATGAAAAATAGTAGCTTGTAAGGGGTCTTAACCGCCAATATGGATGCCGAAAACCACAGCCTAGTACGACTCACCGTTCCGGAGATATTTCAGAAAAACCGTTTTTCGGTCCGCGGAAAAGACCACAAGGTAAGTGTATCGACCAAGGGTCGGTGGGGCGGGGCGGCGGGGTGGGTGGCGGGCAAAAATCGGGGGTGTCCCGCGATGTCAACGGCGGTATCCGGAGGAGAAACGGATGAAATGGAGAGATTTAGTGGATTTTACAAGGGAATTTATTTAATTTTTTGAGTTTTTAATGAAAATTTTGAAAAATACTGAATCTAATGGAATTTTATTTGCAGGAACGATCAGCTGGGGACGCGGTGATTTCAGAAAGGTGCGACACTAGTAGGTAAGTGAGGGTTCGGGGAAAACTATTTCGATGGTTAGGTTAGGTTAGGTTAGGTTAGGTTAGGTTAGGTTAGGTTAGGTTAGGTTAGGTTAGGTTAGGTTAGGTTAGGTTAGGTTAGGTTAGGTTAGGTTAGGTTAGGTTAGGTTAGGTTAGGTTAGGTTAGGTTAGGTTAGGTTAGGTTAGGTTAGGTTAGGTTAGGTTAGGTTAGGTTAGGTTAGGTTAGGTTAGGTTAGGTTAGGTTAGGTTAGGTTAGGTTAGGTTAGGTTAGGTTAGGTTAGGTTAGGTTAGGTTAGGTTAGGTTAGGTTAGGTTAGGTTAGGTTAGGTTAGGTTAGGTTAGGTTAGGTTAGGTTAGGTTAGGTTAGGTTAGGTTAGGTTAGGTTAGGTTAGGTTAGGTTAGGTTAGGTTAGGTTAGGTTAGGTTAGGTTAGGTTAGGTTAGGTTAGGTTAGGTTAGGTTAGGTTAGGTTAGGTTAGGTTAGGTTAGGTTAGGTTAGGTTAGGTTAGGTTAGGTTAGGTTAGGTTAGGTTAGGTTAGGTTAGGTTAGGTTAGGTTAGGTTACGTTAGGTTAGGTTAGGTTAGGTTAGGTTAGGTTTTTTTTTTTAATAATACACCATTTTTCCACAGACGCGGGGTCCGTGCCTTTGTTTTACGTTTTTCTCTTTGTTGTCCCTTTTTTTTTATTCTCCTTATGCTCCACATATAAAGCTTACTTATAATATAATTTGGTACAGGTGTTGTGTACCACACACGTTTCTTATCTAGTTCTTACAGCTAAATACTTAAATGTAGTTTTTTTTTTTTTTTTTTTTTTTTTTTTTTTTTTTTTTTTTTTTTTTTTTTTTTTTTTTTTTTTTTTTTTTTTTTTTTTTTTTTTTTTTTTTTGCGTAGTTGCTGTTTTTATCCCTTATTTATGGTTTTATTGCCTAGTTTCTGTTATTGGTACTGTTTGTCAGCCTCGGATTCCGCGCTTTACCTTTCTTTCGTGAAAGCCACGGTTTGGACTGCCACCTCAGAATCGCGTTTTCGCATTGCCATCCTTAGGTTGTGCTCCGCGATTGCTTTGCTTGTGACAGCCGTTGCCCTTCTCACGAATCTGCCGATCGCGTCGTCGCCGCCGTCCGAGTAGTATATGCAACTGGTCGTGTGTCGCGATACGGCCACCACCGCGTGTGGGACGCTGTCATATATTTTCAGTGCCCTTTCGTTTGCCCGTATGACGATGACCGACTCGTAGGTTAAACCCTGTGCCTCGTGTATGGTAAGGGCGCGCGAACCCGTGCCCGACCCGAATCCCTGGTTGATGAGGGATTTTTTCTCCTCCTGGGTGTGTACCAGGAATAGAGTGTTCGGCAGGTTGTGGGGTATTTGCGCGCCAACGAACCTCTTAAGCTCGAGCGAACGTACTCGACGTACTGACGAGTACATTCCAGGGTAAACCTCTCTTAGGGCGTACGCTACATCCATCGGGTTCCGGTGTGTGCATGACCACTGCTCGCTGATGTTCGCTAGCAGGTTCGGGCGGCTGTACCTCAGCTGGAAGAGGTTCTGTCGGTCAATAAACGGCAGCTGGTTTACATCTCCGATGAGGACAATTTCGCTGGCACCTAGCAACTGAGTCGCCATCACTATGGCCCCAAAATGGTTCATTAGAGCTTCGTCAACCAATAAACGGTTACAACCTCCGGGCTCTTTTGAACCATTTGGGTTAGGTTAGGTTAGGTTAGGTTAGGTTAGGTTAGGTTAGGTTAGGTTAGGTTAGGTTAGGTTAGGTTAGGTTAGGTTAGGTTAGGTTAGGTTAGGTTAGGTTAGGTTAGGTTAGGTTAGGTTAGGTTAGGTTAGGTTAGGTTAGGTTAGGTTAGGTTAGGTTAGGTTAGGTTAGGTTAGGTTAGGTTAGGTTAGGTTAGGTTAGGTTAGGTTAGGTTAGGTTAGGTTAGGTTAGGTTAGGTTAGGTTAGGTTAGGTTAGGTTAGGTTAGGTTAGGTTAGGTTAGGTTAGGTTAGGTTAGGTTAGGTTAGGTTAGGTTAGGTTAGGTTAGGTTAGGTTAGGTTAGGTTAGGTTAGGTTAGGTTAGGTTAGGTTAGGTTAGGTTAGGTTAGGTTAGGTTAGGTTAGGTTAGGTTAGGTTAGGTTAGGTTAGGTTAGGTTAGGTTAGGTTAGGTTAGGTTAGGTTAGGTTAGGTTAGGTTAGGTTAGGTTAGGTTAGGTTAGGTTAGGTTAGGTTAGGTTAGGTTAGGTTAGGTTAGGTTAGGTTAGGTTAGGTTAGGTTAGGTTAGGTTAGGTTAGGTTAGGTTAGGTTAGGTTAGGTTAGGTTAGGTTAGGTTAGGTTAGGTTAGGTTAGGTTAGGTTAGGTTAGGTTAGGTTAGGTTAGGTTAGGTTAGGTTAGGTTAGGTTAGGTTAGGTTAGGTTAGGTTAGGTTAGGTTAGGTTAGGTTAGGTTAGGTTAGGTTAGGTTAGGTTAGGTTAGGTTAGGTTAGGTTAGGTTAGGTTAGGTTAGGTTAGGTTAGGTTAGGTTAGGTTAGGTTAGGTTAGGTTAGGTTAGGTTAGGTTAGGTTAGGTTAGGTTAGGTTAGGTTAGGTTAGGTTAGGTTAGGTTAGGTTAGGTTAGGTTAGGTTAGGTTAGGTTAGGTTAGGTTAGGTTAGGTTAGGTTAGGTTAGGTTAGGTTAGGTTAGGTTAGGTTAGGTTAGGTTAGGTTAGGTTAGGTTAGGTTAGGTTAGGTTAGGTTAGGTTAGGTTAGGTTAGGTTAGGTTAGGTTAGGTTAGGTTAGGTTAGGTTAGGTTAGGTTAGGTTAGGTTAGGTTAGGTTAGGTTAGGTTAGGTTAGGTTAGGTTAGGTTAGGTTAGGTTAGGTTAGGTTAGGTTAGGTTAGGTTAGGTTAGGTTAGGTTAGGTTAGGTTAGGTTAGGTTAGGTTAGGTTAGGTTAGGTTAGGTTAGGTTAGGTTAGGTTAGGTTAGGTTAGGTTAGGTTAGGTTAGGTTAGGTTAGGTTAGGTTAGGTTAGGTTAGGTTAGGTTAGGTTAGGTTAGGTTAGGTTAGGTTAGGTTAGGTTAGGTTAGGTTAGGTTAGGTTAGGTTAGGTTAGGTTAGGTTAGGTTAGGTTAGGTTAGGTTAGGTTAGGTTAGGTTAGGTTAGGTTAGGTTAGGTTAGGTTAGGTTAGGTTAGGTTAGGTTAGGTTAGGTTAGGTTAGGTTAGGTTAGGTTAGGTTAGGTTAGGTTAGGTTAGGTTAGGTTAGGTTAGGTTAGGTTAGGTTAGGTTAGGTTAGGTTAGGTTAGGTTAGGTTAGGTTAGGTTAGGTTAGGTTAGGTTAGGTTAGGTTAGGTTAGGTTAGGTTAGGTTAGGTTAGGTTAGGTTAGGTTAGGTTAGGTTAGGTTAGGTTAGGTTAGGTTAGGTTAGGTTAGGTTAGGTTAGGTTAGGTTAGGTTAGGTTAGGTTAGGTTAGGTTAGGTTAGGTTAGGTTAGGTTAGGTTAGGTTAGGTTAGGTTAGGTTAGGTTAGGTTAGGTTAGGTTAGGTTAGGTTAGGTTAGGTTAGGTTAGGTTAGGTTAGGTTAGGTTAGGTTAGGTTAGGTTAGGTTAGGTTAGGTTAGGTTAGGTTAGGTTAGGTTAGGTTAGGTTAGGTTAGGTTAGGTTAGGTTAGGTTAGGTTAGGTTAGGTTAGGTTAGGTTAGGTTAGGTTAGGTTAGGTTAGGTTAGGTTAGGTTAGGTTAGGTTAGGTTAGGTTAGGTTAGGTTAGGTTAGGTTAGGTTAGGTTAGGTTAGGTTAGGTTAGGTTAGGTTAGGTTAGGTTAGGTTAGGTTAGGTTAGGTTAGGTTAGGTTAGGTTAGGTTAGGTTAGGTTAGGTTAGGTTAGGTTAGGTTAGGTTAGGTTAGGTTAGGTTAGGTTAGGTTAGGTTAGGTTAGGTTAGGTTAGGTTAGGTTAGGTTAGGTTAGGTTAGGTTAGGTTAGGTTAGGTTAGGTTAGGTTAGGTTAGGTTAGGTTAGGTTAGGTTAGGTTAGGTTAGGTTAGGTTAGGTTAGGTTAGGTTAGGTTAGGTTAGGTTAGGTTAGGTTAGGTTAGGTTAGGTTAGGTTAGGTTAGGTTAGGTTAGGTTAGGTTAGGTTAGGTTAGGTTAGGTTAGGTTAGGTTAGGTTAGGTTAGGTTAGGTTAGGTTAGGTTAGGTTAGGTTAGGTTAGGTTAGGTTAGGTTAGGTTAGGTTAGGTTAGGTTAGGTTAGGTTAGGTTAGGTTAGGTTAGGTTAGGTTAGGTTAGGTTAGGTTAGGTTAGGTTAGGTTAGGTTAGGTTAGGTTAGGTTAGGTTAGGTTAGGTTAGGTTAGGTTAGGTTAGGTTAGGTTAGGTTAGGTTAGGTTAGGTTAGGTTAGGTTAGGTTAGGTTAGGTTAGGTTAGGTTAGGTTAGGTTAGGTTAGGTTAGGTTAGGTTAGGTTAGGTTAGGTTAGGTTAGGTTAGGTTAGGTTAGGTTAGGTTAGGTTAGGTTAGGTTAGGTTAGGTTAGGTTAGGTTAGGTTAGGTTAGGTTAGGTTAGGTTAGGTTAGGTTAGGTTAGGTTAGGTTAGGTTAGGTTAGGTTAGGTTAGGTTAGGTTAGGTTAGGTTAGGTTAGGTTAGGTTAGGTTAGGTTAGGTTAGGTTAGGTTAGGTTAGGTTAGGTTAGGTTAGGTTAGGTTAGGTTAGGTTAGGTTAGGTTAGGTTAGGTTAGGTTAGGTTAGGTTAGGTTAGGTTAGGTTAGGTTAGGTTAGGTTAGGTTAGGTTAGGTTAGGTTAGGTTAGGTTAGGTTAGGTTAGGTTAGGTTAGGTTAGGTTAGGTTAGGTTAGGTTAGGTTAGGTTAGGTTAGGTTAGGTTAGGTTAGGTTAGGTTAGGTTAGGTTAGGTTAGGTTAGGTTAGGTTAGGTTAGGTTAGGTTAGGTTAGGTTAGGTTAGGTTAGGTTAGGTTAGGTTAGGTTAGGTTAGGTTAGGTTAGGTTAGGTTAGGTTAGGTTAGGTTAGGTTAGGTTAGGTTAGGTTAGGTTAGGTTAGGTTAGGTTAGGTTAGGTTAGGTTAGGTTAGGTTAGGTTAGGTTAGGTTAGGTTAGGTTAGGTTAGGTTAGGTTAGGTTAGGTTAGGTTAGGTTAGGTTAGGTTAGGTTAGGTTAGGTTAGGTTAGGTTAGGTTAGGTTAGGTTAGGTTAGGTTAGGTTAGGTTAGGTTAGGTTAGGTTAGGTTAGGTTAGGTTAGGTTAGGTTAGGTTAGGTTAGGTTAGGTTAGGTTAGGTTAGGTTAGGTTAGGTTAGGTTAGGTTAGGTTAGGTTAGGTTAGGTTAGGTTAGGTTAGGTTAGGTTAGGTTAGGTTAGGTTAGGTTAGGTTAGGTTAGGTTAGGTTAGGTTAGGTTAGGTTAGGTTAGGTTAGGTTAGGTTAGGTTAGGTTAGGTTAGGTTAGGTTAGGTTAGGTTAGGTTAGGTTAGGTTAGGTTAGGTTAGGTTAGGTTAGGTTAGGTTAGGTTAGGTTAGGTTAGGTTAGGTTAGGTTAGGTTAGGTTAGGTTAGGTTAGGTTAGGTTAGGTTAGGTTAGGTTAGGTTAGGTTAGGTTAGGTTAGGTTAGGTTAGGTTAGGTTAGGTTAGGTTAGGTTAGGTTAGGTTAGGTTAGGTTAGGTTAGGTTAGGTTAGGTTAGGTTAGGTTAGGTTAGGTTAGGTTAGGTTAGGTTAGGTTAGGTTAGGTTAGGTTAGGTTAGGTTAGGTTAGGTTAGGTTAGGTTAGGTTAGGTTAGGTTAGGTTAGGTTAGGTTAGGTTAGGTTAGGTTAGGTTAGGTTAGGTTAGGTTAGGTTAGGTTAGGTTAGGTTAGGTTAGGTTAGGTTAGGTTAGGTTAGGTTAGGTTAGGTTAGGTTAGGTTAGGTTAGGTTAGGTTAGGTTAGGTTAGGTTAGGTTAGGTTAGGTTAGGTTAGGTTAGGTTAGGTTAGGTTAGGTTAGGTTAGGTTAGGTTAGGTTAGGTTAGGTTAGGTTAGGTTAGGTTAGGTTAGGTTAGGTTAGGTTAGGTTAGGTTAGGTTAGGTTAGGTTAGGTTAGGTTAGGTTAGGTTAGGTTAGGTTAGGTTAGGTTAGGTTAGGTTAGGTTAGGTTAGGTTAGGTTAGGTTAGGTTAGGTTAGGTTAGGTTAGGTTAGGTTAGGTTAGGTTAGGTTAGGTTAGGTTAGGTTAGGTTAGGTTAGGTTAGGTTAGGTTAGGTTAGGTTAGGTTAGGTTAGGTTAGGTTAGGTTAGGTTAGGTTAGGTTAGGTTAGGTTAGGTTAGGTTAGGTTAGGTTAGGTTAGGTTAGGTTAGGTTAGGTTAGGTTAGGTTAGGTTAGGTTAGGTTAGGTTAGGTTAGGTTAGGTTAGGTTAGGTTAGGTTAGGTTAGGTTAGGTTAGGTTAGGTTAGGTTAGGTTAGGTTAGGTTAGGTTAGGTTAGGTTAGGTTAGGTTAGGTTAGGTTAGGTTAGGTTAGGTTAGGTTAGGTTAGGTTAGGTTAGGTTAGGTTAGGTTAGGTTAGGTTAGGTTAGGTTAGGTTAGGTTAGGTTAGGTTAGGTTAGGTTAGGTTAGGTTAGGTTAGGTTAGGTTAGGTTAGGTTAGGTTAGGTTAGGTTAGGTTAGGTTAGGTTAGGTTAGGTTAGGTTAGGTTAGGTTAGGTTAGGTTAGGTTAGGTTAGGTTAGGTTAGGTTAGGTTAGGTTAGGT
>OX371295.1:5000-15000 GCA_947310995.1 Yponomeuta cagnagella | reverse complement strand
AGGGAGTGTTGCGACATGTATTGTTAAATTGTTTTAGATTTTGGACTATGTATGTGATGAAGTTATGGAAGGAGTTGAGCGTAGTTTCTTTGCTAATGATTTGAGACAAGTTGAAGGGATGAACGTTGTTTATTTGTGATGCTATTGTGTGGGAGAGTCTTTTTGTGGCGAATCTAGGGCAAGATGTTAAAAGGTGGTCCCAAGTTTGAGCAGTTTGGTCGTCGCAGGGACATCTGTCATCTGCGACAATATGGAACCGGTTGAGGTATGCCTTATGGTAGGCATGGTTGGTGAGGAACTGAGTAACAACAAAGTTTGGTTTGACGACATCTAAATAGTTAGTCAGTTCCTCATGGGTGGGTAGGAGAGTCCGAGTGTAAGCGCAGGAGCCAGGGTCAGCATACAGGGCTGTGGCAGCCTCTGCAGCTTTAACTTTGTTCTGGTATTTTATGTAGCTGATTGGAACAGCAAGATAGTCCGGGGTCCGATGCAGCGATGCGGCCTCCTTCGCTGCAGCGTCAGCCGCCTCGTTGCCAGCGAAGCCGACGTGGGCCTTAATCCACGCAAAATCGATGGTGAGCCCAGATGCGCGGGCCTGATAAATGAGGCGGTGTATTCGCACAGCGAAGGGGTTGTTACTATTAGGATTCCTTAGTTCGGTCAACCCGGACATGCTATCCGAGAGGACGAGACAGGGTGAGAGGAGATTTTTGCAGATATGCTCGCATGCTTTTTGGAGTGCAAGCATTTCCGCCTGGAAAACAGAGCAGCAGTCGTGAAGTTTTAACTTCACAACCGCAGCCCGCTCCCCAGACGGCGTGTAAGTAGCGAACGCAGCACCAACTCCGTCGTCGTGCTTGCTGCCGTCGGTATAGATTTGCCAGGTGTTGTTAGCGGTGTTCTGCGCAAAGTCAGATGCGGAGGAAATTTCCTGAAACTCGACGCAGACTCGCGCAGAAGGGTGTAGGAGTTCCGACGGCGAGCAGAGGCGCTCGATAGGGATATCTTCTGGAACGAACGAGGATTTTCCGGTAAGTTTGGTACACTCAACGTCAGCGACGGCTGCGACCCTGGCTGGTAGTGGGGTCAATTGGGCAAGCGAGATTGAGGCAGCCGTACTGACGGTGCGGAAGCCTCGGATTATTTTTATGCCGAATATGCGTTGCAGCTGGAGAAGCTTTTTGGAGACACATTTATACCTTAAGGCGCCGGACCAGATTCCAGCACCGTAACAAACTATTGGCTCAATAACCTGCAGATAGATGGTTTTTATGTTTTCAGAGTGGACGCCCCAGGTGGGACGAACGAAAAGGGAAAGTTTATGGAAGAGCTTCTTGCATTTCTCTATTGTGTGATTGACGTGTTGGATAAAGCGAAGTTTACGATCTATGGTGATTCCTAGGTAACGGATGTGATTGACAAAGGTAAGGGATTGTGAATTGACGCGGATGTGACATTTAGTGGCTTTCTCGGTAAAGGCGATGATCTGGGTTTTGGAGGGGCCAAACTCAAGCTTGACGCTCTCGCCCCAGCTGAAGATTTTCTCCAGTGCTTCGCATACGATAACCTCGAGCTGAACGTGTGACTTGTGGTGAGCTATGAGGAGGACGTCGTCTGCATAGGCCTGCAGGCTGCACCCAGCCGGCAATGGTGCCCCGAGGAGCTCGTCAAGGATAAGATTCCAGAGCATGGGACCAAGGACGGAGCCCTGAATGCAACCGCGAGACATGGATTTTCTGACCTCGCAATCCGCAAACCGGATGAAGACTTCTCGGTCCTTCACATAGCTCAGAAGTAGGCGATATAAATTTTGAGGGCAATTGGCTTCGCGAAGGCGCATAAAAATAGCGGGCCACCAGGCTCTGTCAAATGCCGCTTTAATATCCAGGGAGACGGCGATAACCTGTTCTCCCCGGGATTTAGCGGCGTTGATTGCCTGAAGTGCGTTAGCGATGGCGTGGACAGCGGAGGTCTGGCTTTTGAAGCCATATTGCTTCTTAGAGCTGCAGTTATTTAAGTTGAGATGATAGGTGAGCCGATTTGTAATGAGGCGCTCCAGGAGCTTCCCAAAGACATTGATGAGTCCTATTGGCCTAAAGCTGGACAGGCTAGTGTAGTCGGATTTACTGGGTTTTGGTATAATCTTAGCAGTGGCTCTCTTCCATATTACGGGAAAATGCTCGAGGCGCAGACAGGTGTTCATGAGGCCAACTACTTCATCGGGGAACCAGGTGGCGACTCGCAAGCATATGTCGGCTGTTAGGTGGTCAAGGCCGGGTGCTCTCTTGTGATTCATACCGCTGAGACTCTCGAGGATCTCTTGGAGTGTGAAGGAAGGTTCAGGCGGGGTATCGATAGTGCTGTGCATTGCATTGCGGAGTCTATGGTGCTTGGAAGTGAGGTCCTGAGAGTCGTCAGGGTAGAATTGGTCGAGGAGGGCCTGAGCGGTGTCCAGCGAATCAGAAGTGTAAGAGCCATCATTCAATTTTAGAGTTGCGGGGGCTTGGGTGATTGGCCGCGTTTTGATGAGGCGATTGGTGACAGACCAGACGTCCTCCCTCTTCTGGCGGCTGCAAAACTCTCGGAAATGTTCCGAGGAGGCCGCACAGAAGGCGTCGGAGTATGCACGTTTAGCCCGTTCACGTTCCACAAGCAGTTCCTCGAGGGGGCGCCGGCGTCGCGCTGCCCTGCTGAGAGCATGATGACTTCTGATGGAGGCCCGTTTTAGCTGTTCGAGTTCGTCGCTCCACCAAGGGACGCGACGAGGAGGACCAGTGGCTTTAGGCAGCAATCGGTCGCAAGTACTCTGCACTGCTGTTGTGAAATTAGCAGTGTACAGGTCTAGCTGATCAGGGGAGAGCTCGTCGAAGTTGGGAGTGGGCGGCAGATGGGTGGCCATTTCCCGTACGAAGTCGGGTCGAAGGTCGTCCCATTTAACTTGTGAGCAGTTATAACGGTAGGTTGTCTGCCTGCGGGTTGTAGTTGGCTTGAAGCTGCCGAGAAGAGCCTGGAACTCAATTGCATTATGGTCTGAGGAGGCACAAATTTGTGTGTCGACCGACCAATTGGTGACGGATATACCGTTAGTGTCACTTAAGAGCGTGAGATCTATGATTGAATTGCAGGGTCGTCGGTGTGTTACAGCGTTGAACGTCGGAGTATCGCCGACGTTGCATATCGTGAGATTGTGGATAACGGCGAGATCGTAAACAGCATCACCCCTGGAGTTGTTATCGGGGGAGCCCCAACTGCTGTGGTGCCCATTGAAGTCCCCGCAGATCAGGTGAGTGGACCCGGCTGTTCTGCTAAGGAACAGCTCGAGTTTCCTGTAAGTATTGTGCGGGTCGCTGCGGGGCTCAATGTACACCGAGATGAGGTAGCATTTGTGACCGGCTTGGTTCCTGACCTGGACGACGCTGAGGTTGGAATCAGAGTATTCCGCCATGCCGACAGCACACAGAGTTTTGTTGCGCACAAGGATAGCCGACTTGATGGGCCGGTCGGTTTTGAACTGATGGGTGGAGTAGCCGTCGACAGGTTTAAGGACTTCTGTGTTGGAGAGATATGGTTCCTGGATGAAGGCAACGTCGATTCCGGTGCCGGCGACATGGCGGTGAAATTCGTGCAGGGCATTCCTGCTCCTGCCAAGGTTGACTTGCAAACATTGTAATGTAATGTTGTGTGGATGGTTTGCTGCAGACTGTGACCTACTGGGGGCCATAGTCGGTGCGCGAGCGGACTTTGTTTATTGCGGAGGTCATTCTGGGACAATTGAGGGATGTTGCGCTATGGTCAGCCTTGGCACGAGTATCAGTGGCCTTAGCGTGTTGAGTGCAGTTATAGCACTGCAACGCTTCGGGGTCTTTCTTTAGGGGGCAGGTCTGGAAGTCGTGGTGAGGTGCTGCGCAGTGGGAGCAGATGGCGCTCTCGGCGGTGCACCGAGCCTTGGTGTGTCCGTACTGCAGGCATTTGAAGCACTGGAGAACGGGCACATAGTCCTCGGCGTGAACCCTCTGATGGTCGAGGTTCAGCTTCACCAGTTTGGTCACGGTCTTCCAGACGGTGGGTGAGGTAATAAAGACGGCATTGTATAGCTCTTTATTCCTGTTGGCACGTTTGAAGCTGAAGGAGAAATCTTCCTTGGATTGGATGGTGGACTTGAGCGTCTCGTTTTGGCCAACGATAATGTCGACCAGCTCTTCCGCGGGGATTTCCCCTGCGATCCCTTTCAAGATGACCATAGGGCGCAGGGTTTTGGAGATCTCGGCGCGAACAGGACAGTCGGGCTTGTCCAGCTTCTTGAGAGCGACATCACGGTGAGCGACGGAATCAAACTCTACCCGGAGCTTATTATTTGAGACGTACTTGACCGCCGACGGTGTAAAGTTAGTGTCTTTGAAGGAGATAGAGCTCCTCCATGTCTTTAGAGTTTCAGCAGGATTAAGCACGGCTTTTGTAGAGGCGACGATGATTGCGGGTTTAGTTTTTGGGGGAGCAAGTTTGGGTTTAGTAGTGGTGTTCTGCTGTGACCGAACTACGCTAGCAAATGTCGGAGCCGGGGTTGGACTGGGGATGTTGATTTTTGAGATCTCTTCGCGGATTGTGCGTCGGACGTCGTCAACGGTGAGTGTATTGGTGGTCTGATAACAGGGAGCGATTTCCGGAGAGGTGGTAAGGAGCTTTCGGATGGCTGCGGAATTTTCCAACATTGTTTTCTTATTGGGGCGTTTTATGTTCCCACAGTCGTTGACGGCATCATCGATGCCTTTGAGAAGCTCGAGGACTTGGAGGAGTATAGGGTTGGCTTCCAGTGCCCGTGTGGTGGATGGTAGAGTAGACATACTGGTAGTCTCGGAGTCTTCACTTCCGTATCGGAGCGGGGCGAGTAAACCCGAGCTATCCAGGTCGTCGCTCGTTCGTGAGTGGGGCGTAGGCCCAATCGGCGACCTCAACATCCCTAAGGGAGAGCGAGGTATGAAACAAGTTGGTGGGGGCTATACTCAACAAACTATCTTGATGTAACTATTTAAATCCAGTAAAAATCGTCTCTTTTGGTATTCTAATTACTGTTCCTAAGTAGAATTCTATGAAAAATAGTAGTTTGTAAGGGCTCTTAATCGCCAATACAGATGCCGAAAACCGTAGCCCTGCGCGGCTCACCGTTCCGGAGATATTTCAGAAAAACCGTTTTTCGGTCCCCGGAAAAGACCTCAAGCTAAAGGTATCGACCAAGGGTCGGTGGGGCGGGGCGGCGGGGTGGGTGGCGGGCAAAAATCGGGGGTGTCCCGCGATGTCGACGGCGGTGTCCGGAGGAGAATCGGATGAAATGGAGAGATTTAGTGGATTTTACAAGGGAATTTATTTAATTTTTTGAGTTTTTAATGAAAATTTTGAAAAATACTGAATCTAATGGAATTTTATTTGCAGGAACGATCAGCTGGGGACGCGGTGATTTCAGAAAGGTGCGACACTAGTAGGTAAGTGAGGGTTCGGGGAAAACTATTTCGATATCGTATGGAAATGTTCGATCGCTTAAGTAAACTTTTTGCAGGAGCTATGTATGGAGGTGAGAAAAAATTTCAGCGTATCGCCGCAAGACAGGTGTCAAACGACGCGGGGGTGTCCCGCGATGTCGACGGCGGTGTCCGGAGGAGAATCGGATGAAATGGAGAGATTTAGTGGATTTTACAAGGGAATTTATTTAATTTTTTGAGTTTTTAATGAAAATTTTGAAAAATACTGAATCTAATGGAATTTTATTTGCAGGAACGATCAGCTGGGGACGCGGTGATTTCAGAAAGGTGCGACACTAGTAGGTAAGTGAGGGTTCGGGGAAAACTATTTCGATATCGTATGGAAATGTTCGATCGCTTAAGTAAACTTTTTGCAGGAGCTATGTATGGAGGTGAGAAAAAATTTCAGCGTATCGCCGCAAGACAGGTGTCAAACGACGCGGGGGTGTCCCGCGATGTCGACGGCGGTGTCCGGAGGAGAATCGGATGAAATGGAGAGATTTAGTGGATTTTACAAGGGAATTTATTTAATTTTTTGAGTTTTTAATGAAAATTTTGAAAAATACTGAATCTAATGGAATTTTATTTGCAGGAACGATCAGCTGGGGACGCGGTGATTTCAGAAAGGTGCGACACTAGTAGGTAAGTGAGGGTTCGGGGAAAACTATTTCGATGGTTAGGTTAGGTTAGGTTAGGTTAGGTTAGGTTAGGTTAGGTTAGGTTAGGTTAGGTTAGGTTAGGTTAGGTTAGGTTAGGTTAGGTTAGGTTAGGTTAGGTTAGGTTAGGTTAGGTTAGGTTAGGTTAGGTTAGGTTAGGTTAGGTTAGGTTAGGTTAGGTTAGGTTAGGTTAGGTTAGGTTAGGTTAGGTTAGTTAGGTTAGGTTAGGTTAGGTTAGGTTAGGTTAGGTTAGGTTAGGTTAGGTTAGGTTAGGTTAGGTTAGGTTAGGTTAGGTTAGGTTAGGTTAGGTTAGGTTAGGTTAGGTAGGTTAGGTTAGGTTAGGTTAGGTTAGGTTAGGTTAGGTTAGGTTAGGTTAGGTTAGGTTAGGTTAGGTTAGGTTAGGTTAGGTTAGGTTAGGTTAGGTTAGGTTAGGTTAGGTTAGGTTAGGTTAGTTAGGTTAGGTTAGGTTAGGTTAGGTTAGGTTAGGTTAGGTTAGGTTAGGTTAGGTTAGGTTAGGTTAGGTTAGGTTAGGTTAGGTTAGGTTAGGTTAGGTTAGGTTAGGTTAGGTTAGGTTAGGTTAGGTTAGGTTAGGTTAGGTTAGGTTAGGTTAGGTTAGGTTAGGTTAGGTTAGGTTAGGTTAGGTTAGGTTAGGTTAGGTTAGGTTAGGTTAGGTTAGGTTAGGTTAGGTTAGGTTAGGTTAGGTTAGGTTAGGTTAGGTTAGGTTAGGTTAGGTTAGGTTAGGTTAGGTTAGGTTAGGTTAGGTTAGGTTAGGTTAGGTTAGGTTAGGTTAGGTTAGGTTAGGTTAGGTTAGGTTAGGTTAGGTTAGGTTAGGTTAGGTTAGTTAGGTTAGGTTAGGTTAGGTTAGGTTAGGTTAGGTTAGGTTAGGTAGGTTAGGTTAGGTTAGGTTAGGTTAGGTTAGGTTAGGTTAGGTTAGGTTAGGTTAGGTTAGGTTAGGTTAGGTTAGGTTAGGTTAGGTTAGGTTAGGTTAGGTTAGGTTAGGTTAGGTTAGGTTAGGTTAGGTTAGGTTAGGTTAGGTTAGGTTAGGTTAGGTTAGGTTAGGTTAGGTTAGGTTAGGTTAGTTAGGTTAGGTTAGGTTAGGTTAGGTTAGGTTAGGTTAGGTTAGGTTAGGTTAGGTTAGGTTAGGTTAGGTTAGGTTAGGTTAGGTTAGGTTAGGTTAGGTTAGGTTAGGTTAGGTTAGGTTAGGTTAGGTTAGGTTAGGTTAGGTTAGGTTAGGTTAGGTTAGGTTAGGTTAGGTTAGGTTAGGTTAGGTTAGGTTAGGTTAGGTTAGGTTAGGTTAGGTTAGGTTAGGTTAGGTTAGGTTAGGTTAGGTTAGGTTAGGTTAGGTTAGGTTAGGTTAGGTTAGGTTAGGTTAGGTTAGGTTAGGTTAGGTTAGGTTAGGTTAGGTTAGGTTAGGTTAGGTTAGGTTAGGTTAGGTTAGGTTAGGTTAGGTTAGGTTAGGTTAGGTTAGGTTAGGTTAGGTTAGGTTAGGTTAGGTTAGGTTAGGTTAGGTTAGGTTAGGTTAGGTTAGGTTAGGTTAGGTTAGGTTAGGTTAGGTTAGGTTAGGTTAGGTTAGGTTAGGTTAGGTTAGGTTAGGTTAGGTTAGGTTAGGTTAGGTTAGGTTAGGTTAGGTTAGGTTAGGTTAGGTTAGGTTAGGTTAGGTTAGGTTAGGTTAGGTTAGGTTAGGTTAGGTTAGGTTAGGTTAGGTTAGGTTAGGTTAGGTTAGGTTAGGTTAGGTTAGGTTAGGTTAGGTTAGGTTAGGTTAGGTTAGGTTAGGTTAGGTTAGGTTAGGTTAGGTTAGGTTAGGTTAGGTTAGGTTAGGTTAGGTTAGGTTAGGTTAGGTTAGGTTAGGTTAGGTTAGGTTAGGTTAGGTTAGGTTAGGTTAGGTTAGGTTAGGTTAGGTTAGGTTAGGTTAGGTTAGGTTAGGTTAGGTTAGGTTAGGTTAGGTTAGGTTAGGTTAGGTTAGGTTAGGTTAGGTTAGGTTAGGTTAGGTTAGGTTAGGTTAGGTTAGGTTAGGTTAGGTTAGGTTAGGTTAGGTTAGGTTAGGTTAGGTTAGGTTAGGTTAGGTTAGGTTAGGTTAGGTTAGGTTAGGTTAGGTTAGGTTAGGTTAGGTTAGGTTAGGTTAGGTTAGGTTAGGTTAGGTTAGGTTAGGTTAGGTTAGGTTAGGTTAGGTTAGGTTAGGTTAGGTTAGGTTAGGTTAGGTTAGGTTAGGTTAGGTTAGGTTAGGTTAGGTTAGGTTAGGTTAGGTTAGGTTAGGTTAGGTTAGGTTAGGTTAGGTTAGGTTAGGTTAGGTTAGGTTAGGTTAGGTTAGGTTAGGTTAGGTTAGGTTAGGTTAGGTTAGGTTAGGTTAGGTTAGGTTAGGTTAGGTTAGGTTAGGTTAGGTTAGGTTAGGTTAGGTTAGGTTAGGTTAGGTTAGGTTAGGTTAGGTTAGGTTAGGTTAGGTTAGGTTAGGTTAGGTTAGGTTAGGTTAGGTTAGGTTAGGTTAGGTTAGGTTAGGTTAGGTTAGGTTAGGTTAGGTTAGGTTAGGTTAGGTTAGGTTAGGTTAGGTTAGGTTAGGTTAGGTTAGGTTAGGTTAGGTTAGGTTAGGTTAGGTTAGGTTAGGTTAGGTTAGGTTAGGTTAGGTTAGGTTAGGTTAGGTTAGGTTAGGTTAGGTTAGGTTAGGTTAGGTTAGGTTAGGTTAGGTTAGGTTAGGTTAGGTTAGGTTAGGTTAGGTTAGGTTAGGTTAGGTTAGGTTAGGTTAGGTTAGGTTAGGTTAGGTTAGGTTAGGTTAGGTTAGGTTAGGTTAGGTTAGGTTAGGTTAGGTTAGGTTAGGTTAGGTTAGGTTAGGTTAGGTTAGGTTAGGTTAGGTTAGGTTAGGTTAGGTTAGGTTAGGTTAGGTTAGGTTAGGTTAGGTTAGGTTAGGTTAGGTTAGGTTAGGTTAGGTTAGGTTAGGTTAGGTTAGGTTAGGTTAGGTTAGGTTAGGTTAGGTTAGGTTAGGTTAGGTTAGGTTAGGTTAGGTTAGGTTAGGTTAGGTTAGGTTAGGTTAGGTTAGGTTAGGTTAGGTTAGGTTAGGTTAGGTTAGGTTAGGTTAGGTTAGGTTAGGTTAGGTTAGGTTAGGTTAGGTTAGGTTAGGTTAGGTTAGGTTAGGTTAGGTTAGGTTAGGTTAGGTTAGGTTAGGTTAGGTTAGGTTAGGTTAGGTTAGGTTAGGTTAGGTTAGGTTAGGTTAGGTTAGGTTAGGTTAGGTTAGGTTAGGTTAGGTTAGGTTAGGTTAGGTTAGGTTAGGTTAGGTTAGGTTAGGTTAGGTTAGGTTAGGTTAGGTTAGGTTAGGTTAGGTTAGGTTAGGTTAGGTTAGGTTAGGTTGGTTAGGTTAGGTTAGGTTAGGTTAGGTTAGGTTAGGTTAGGTTAGGTTAGGTTAGGTTAGGTTAGGTTAGGTTAGGTTAGGTTAGGTTAGGTTAGGTTAGGTTAGGTTAGGTTAGGTTAGGTTAGGTTAGGTTAGGTTAGGTTAGGTTAGGTTGTGGTTAGGTTAGGTTAGGTTAGGTTAGGTTAGGTTAGGTTAGGTTAGGTTAGGTTAGGTTGGGTTAGGTTAGGTTAGGTTAGGTTAGGTTAGGTTAGGTTAGGTTGGTTAGGTTAGGTTAGGTTAGGTTAGGTTAGGTTAGGTTAGGTTAGGTTAGGTTAGGTTAGGTTAGGTTAGGTTAGGTTAGGTTAGGTTAGGTAGGTTAGGTTAGGTTAGGTTAGGTTAGGGTAGGTTAGGTTAGGTTAGGTTAGGTTAGGTTAGGTTAGGTTAGGTTAGGTTAGGTTGGTTAGGTTAGGTTAGGTTAGGTTAGGTTAGGTTGGTTAGGTTGGTTGGTAGGTTAG